>LR738711.1:204587477-204634433 GCA_902687465.1 Secale cereale
CCCCCCCCCCCCCCCCGCGGTGTCAGCGGCGGCGTCGACGTCGTTGAGACTGGAGCAAATGTCGAGGAAGGTTGCTGACGGGAGTCCCTTGGTGAAGATGTCAGCGAACTGTGCTGTAGTCGGGACGTGTAGAACGCGAACCTCACCTAAGGCTACTTTCTGTATTACAAAGTGTATCTCTATCTCTATATGCTTAGTTCTACAATGATGAACATGATTACATGACATATACATTGCTGACACATTATCACAATACACAATGGTAGCTTGGTGCACTAGGCGGTGTAGCTCGGAGAGGCGTTGTCAAAGCCATACAGTTTCAGCCACAACATGCACAACCGAATGATACTTAGCCTCCGCAGATGACCTGGAAACAGTGAGTTGCCTTTTTGAAGACCATGAAATCAAATTATCACCCAAGTAAACACAGTATCCCGAAGTGGAACGACGAGTATCTGGACTCCCTGCCCAGACTGTATTGGAGTATGCGGTGAGAGAGGTAGGAGAAGAGGTAGCAATGGAGAGGCCATGATCAAGCGTGCCTTTGAGGTAACGAGGGATACACCGGACATGGTTCATATGAGGAAGACGGGGGGTCATGCATGTGTAAGCAAGCTTGCTGGACAGCGTAGGCGATGTCAGGTCGGGTGAGAGTAATGTATTGGAGTGCTCGAGTAATGCTACGGTAGAGAGTGGCATCAGGAAGTGGTTCGCCGACAAAAGACAGTTTGGCACAAGTCTTGGCAGGTGTACGAGTAGGATGGCATTTGAGCATGCCAGCTTTGGAGAGCAAATCGATGGCGTACAGACGCTGTGAGAGGAAGAGGCTCGTAGAGGACCTGGAAATGGAAACGTCGAGGAAGTGATGGAGCGGGCCAAGATCTGTCATGCAGAATTCGGCGCGGAGAGAGGAGATGATGTGGGTAAGAAAGGAGGTGGAGGAGGTTGTTAAGACAATATCGTCAATGTACAAGAGCAAGTAAGCAGTGTGTGTGGATGAGTGAAAAATAAAAAGAGAAGAGTCAAAGCGGGATGGAACGAAACCTATGCGTTGGATGAAAGAAGCGAATCGCTGAAATCTAGCCACGGGCGTTTCTTTGACACCGTACAAGGATTTCTGAAGGTGACAGACGTGGTCTGGAAATGAGGAATCATAGAAACCGAGAGGTTGGCGATAGTAGATAGTCTCGTTGAGAGAACCGTGCAAAAAAGCGTTCTTGACGTCTAGTTGGTGGATAGGTCATGAGGAGGAAACCTCGAGGCTGAGGACGACGCCGGGTTGTTGGGAGTCATCGCGGCAGACGCAGCGAGCATTATAGCGAGCGAATGAACCATCAAAATGAAATTTGTGGCGGAACACCCATTACCCAGAGACGACGTTAGCTCCAGGAGGACGAGGAATGAGAGTCCAGGTATGGTTGAGAAGAAGTGCGTTGTACTCTTCTTTCATGGCCTTAAACCAATGCAGGTCCAGAAGAGCAGCCTTGTACGATGTATGGATGGGAGAGATGGAAGAAGGTGAGGCAGTGAGGTTTAGGCGATCGACTGGCTGACCGAACCCAGCCTTACTCTGAGTACGCATGGAATGGGCGTTGCGGGTGATAGGAACAGGAACAACACGAGGAGGCAGTGGACAAGAAGAGGGCGACGAGACGGGGGAAGCCGAAGGAGGTGGATCAGGCTGGCGGGGTGGGATTGGTGTAGTAGATGGTTCGGTCGGAACGAGTGAAGAGGAGGAATCTGTGGGTTCATGGTGGCTGGGAGGCGTGTGATCCAAGAGATCCGCAGGGCTGGAGTTGTCGGGAGCAGGAGGAGTGGGAGGCGCGGGGCCGGCAGCATGTAGTGGTGGGGTAGGGTCCAGGTGGACAGGGCCATGTAGGCCATACACGTCGATTGCAGGGAATCGTGGAGTGGTGGTCGTCCGGTTGGAGATCAGAGCGGACAGGTCTGGCGGCTGGTGGGTAGTGAAGGGAAGCGTAGTTTCGTCGAAGGTGACTTGGCGAGACAGAATCACGTGTCTTGAGGGAATATGAAGATAGCGATAGCCTTTGTGGGAGTCGGGAAAACTTAAGAAAACACAGGGGAGCGATTGTGGGGCTAGTTTGTTTTCAGAGACAACAGACATATTCGGGTCACATAAACACCCGAAGACGCGAAGATCGTGTTGGGGAACATAGTATTTCAAAAAAAATCCTACGATCACGCAAGATCTACCTACTAGATGCATAGCAACGAGAGGGGAGAGTGTGTCTACGTACCCTCGTAGACCGAAAGCGGAAGCTTTTATCAACGCGGTTGATGTAGTCGTGCACCTTCACGATCCGTCCCGATCTAGTACCGAACATACGGCACCTCCGCGTTCAGCACACGTTCAGCTCGATGACGTCCTCGCCTTCTTGATCCAGCAAGACGGGCGAAGTAGTAGATGAGTTCCGGCAGCACGATGGCGTGGTGACGGTTGTTGATGAAGAACAATCTCTGCAGTGCTTCGGCAAGCACTACAGAAACTAGACGGAGGATAAACTAGAGGGTCGGGGTTGCCGGCACATGGCTTGGTGTATCTTGATGTGTCTTGGGTGCTAGCCCTACCCCTCTATTTATATGTTGAGCCCTGGGGTCGAAACTTGGAGCAAAAGCCTCCTCAAAGTCGGTTTTGCCCGAAAGGAAAGAGTCCCACTCGGACTCCAGGGCTAGACGCCAGGGTTACCGGCGTCTACCCCTTAGACGCCAGGGTTCCTGGCGTCTAGCCTCTGGTCTCCGCAAAACTTCCTTTTGCACTTTCCTAGAGCCTCGTGGGCTTTCCCCTTTGGCCCAAATAAAGTGTTCTCGTACCCAAACATTTCGGGAAACATCCGGAACCCCTTCCGGTGAATTCCGGAAACCTTCCGGAGGTCAAACACTACTATCCCATATATTAATCTTTATCTCCGTACCATTCCGGAGTTCCTCGTCATGTCCGTGATCACATCCGGGACTCCGAATAACATTCGGTCACCAACATACATAACTCATTAAATACTATATCGTCAACGAACGTTTAAGCGTGCGGACCCTACGGGTTCGAGAACTATGTAGACATGACCGAGACATCTCTCCGGTCAATAACCAATAGCGGAACCTGGATGCCCATATTGGCTCCTACATATTCTACGAAGATCTTTATCGGTCGAACCGCATAACATACGTTGTTCCCTTTGCCATCGGTATGTTACTTGCCCGAGATTCGATCGTCGGTATCTCAATTCCTAGTTCAATATCGTTACCGGCAAGTCTCTTTACTCGTTCCGTAATACATCATCTCATTACTAACTCATTAGTCATTTGCTTGCAAGGCTTATTATGATGTGCATTACCGAGAGGGCCCGGAGATACCTCCCCGACACTCGGAGTGACAAATCCTATTCTTGATCTATGCCAACACCACGAACACCTTCGGAGACACCTGTAGAGCATCTTTATAATCACCTAGTTACATTGTGACATTTGATAGCACACAAGGTGTTCCATCGGTATTCGGGAGTTGCATAATCTCATAGTCATAGGAACATGTATAAGTTATGAAGAAAGTAATAGCAGTAAAACTAAACGATCATAGTGCTAAGCTAACGGATGGGTCTTGTCCATCACTTCATTCTCCTAATGATGTGATCCCGTTGATCAAATGACAACTCATGTCTATGGTTAGGAAACATAACCATCTTTCATCAATGAGCTAGTCTAGTAGAGGCATACTAGGGACACTTTGTTTTGTCTATGTATTCACACATGTACTAAGTTTCCGGTTAATACAATTCTAGCATGAATAATAAACATTTATCATGATATAAGGAAATATAAAATAACAACTTTATTATTGCCTCTAGGGCATATTTCCTTCAGTCTCCCACTTGCACTAGAGTCAATAATCTAGTTCACATCGCCATGTGATTTAACACCGATAGTTCACATCGTCATGTGATTAACACCCATAGTTCACATCGCCATGTGACCAACACCCAAAGGGTTTACTAGACTCAATAATCTAGTTCACATCACTATGTGATTAACACCCAAAGAGTACTAAGGTGTGATCATGTTTTTCTTCGTGAGAAAAGTTTAGTCAACGGGTCTGTCACATTCAGATCCGTATGTATTTCGCAAATTTCTATGTGTCTACAATGCTTTGCATGGAGCTACTCTAGCTAATTGCTCCCACTTTCAATACGCATCCAGATTGATACTTAGAGTCATCTGGATTTAGTGTCAGAGCTTGCATCGGCGTAACCCTGTACGACGAACTCTTTATCACCTCCATAATCGAGAAACATTTCCTTAGTCATCCAGTTACTAAGGATAATTTTGACAGTTGTACAGTGATCTACTCCTAGATCACTATTGTACCTCCTTGTCAAACTCATGGCAAGGTACACAACATGTTTGGTACACAGCATGGCATACTTTATAGAACCTATGGCTGATGCATAGGGAATGACTTTCATTCTCTCTATATTTTTCTGCTGTGGTCTGGCTTTGAGTCTTACTCAACTTCACACCTTACAAGTCAGGCAAGAACTCCTTCTTTGACTGATCCATTTTGAACTACTTCAAAATCTTATCAAGGTATGTACTCATTGAAAAAACTTATCAAGTGTCTCGATCTATCTCTATAGATCTTGATGCTCAATATGTAAGCAGCTTCACCAAGGTCTTTCTTTGAAAAACTCCTTTCAAACACTCCTTTATGCTTTCCAGAAAATTCTACATCATTTCCGATCGACAATATGTCATTCACATATACTCATCACAAAGGTTGTAGTGCTCCCACTCACTTTCTTGTAAATACAGGCTTCACCGTAAGTCTGTATAAATCTATATGCTTTGATCAACTTATCAAAGCGTATATTCCAACTCCGAGATGCTTGCACCAGTCCATAGATGGATCGCTGGAGCTTGCACATTTTGTTAGCACCTTTAGGATTGGCAAAACCTTCTGGTTGCATCATATACAACTCTTCTTTAATAAATCCATTAAAGAATGTAGTTTTGTTATCCATTTGCCAGATTTCATTAAAATGCGGCAATTGCTAACATGATTCGGACATACTTAAGCATCGTAGTCAACTCTTGAACTTGTCGAAAACCTTTCGCAACAAGTCGAGCTTTGTAGAAAGTAACATTACTGTCGGCGTCGGTCTTCCTCCTGAAGATCCATTTATTTTCAGGAATAATTGTATTGGTGCCCCTAGTTTGGTCACACTCGACAGGTTTGCCCCTAGTTTTTCAATAATTGTGGTTTTGCCCAGCTCACTTCACTCGCCTTGTGTTTTTGCCCTTCCAGGGCGGTTCCGACCAATCACGGTTCGCCACGTGGCGACTGCTCATTGGTCGGAACCGCCCCGGAAGGGCAAAAACACAAGGCGAGTGAAGTGAGCTGGGCAAAACCACAATTGTTGAAAAACTAGGGGCAAACCTGTCGAGTGTGACCCAACTAGGGGCACGAATGCAAAAATCCCTTATTTTCAATGGCTTGCCGATCATCAGGCAAGTCAACCAAAGGCTACACTTTTTTCTCATACATGGATCCCATCTCAGATTTTATGGCCTCAAGCCATTTTGCGGAATCTGGGCTCATCATCGCTTCCTCATAGTTCGTAGGTTCATCATGGTCTAGTAACATGACTTCTAGAACCGGGTTGCCGTACCACTCTGGCACGGAACGTACTCTGGTTGATCTACGAAGTTCAGCAGTAACTTGATCTGAAGTTTCACGATCATCATCATGAGCTTCCTCACTAATTGGTGTAGGAATCGCTGGAACCAGTTTCTGTGATGTACTACTTTCCAATTCGGGAGAAGGTACAATTACCTCATCAAATTCCACTTTCCTCCCACTCACTTCTTTCGAGAGAAACTCCTTCTCTAGAAAGGATACATTCTTAGCAATGAATATCTTGCCTTCGGATCTGTGATAGAAGGTGTACCCAATAGTCTCCTTTGGGTATCCTATGAAGACACATTTCTCCGACTTGGGTTCGAGCTTATCAGGTTGAAGCTTTTTCACATAAGCATTGCAACCCCAAACTTTAAGAAACGACAACTTTGGTTTCTTGCCAAACCACAGTTCATAAGGCGTCGTCTCAACGGATTTAGATGTTGCCCTATTTAACGTGAATGCAGCTATCTCTGATGCATAACCCAAAACAATAGTGTTAAATCGGTAAGAGACGTCATAGACGGCACCATATCTAATAAAGTATGATTACGATGTTCGGACACACCATTACGCTGTGGTGTTCCGGGTGGCGTGAGTTGTGAAACTATTCCACATTGTTTTAAATGAAGGCCAAACTCGTAACTTCAAATATTCGCCTTCGTGATCAGATCGTGGAAACTTTTATTTTCTTGTTACGATGATTCTCTACTTCACTCTGAAATTTCTTTGAACTTTTCAAATGTTTCAGATTTGTGTTTCATCAAGTAGATATACCCATATCTGCTCAAATCATCTGTGAAGGTCAGAAAATAATGATACCCGCCGCGAGCCTCAACACTCATTGGTCTGCATACATCAGTATGTATGATTTCCAACAGGTCAATTGCTCGCTCCATTGTTCCGGAGAACGGAGTTTTAGTCATCTTGCCCATGAGGCATGGTTCGCAAGCACCAAGTGATTCATAATCAAGTGATTCCAAAAGTCCATCACCATGGAGTTTCTTCATGCGCTTTACACCATTATGACCTAAACGGCAGTGCCACAAATAAGTTGCATTATCATTATTAACCTTGCATCTTTTGGCTTCAATATTATGAATATGTGTATCACTACGATCGAGATCCAACAAACTATTTTCATTGGGTGTATGACCATCGAAGGTTTTATTCATGTAAACAGAATAACAATTATTCTATGACTTTAAATGAATAACCGTATTGCAACAAATATGATCAAATCATATTCATGCTCAACGCAAATGCCAAATAACATTTATTTAGGTTTCACACTAATCCCGAAAGTATAGGGAGTGTCCGATGATGATCATATCAATCTTGGAACCACTTCCAACACACATCGTCACTTCACCTTTAACTAGTCTCTGTTCATTCTGTAATTCTCGTTTCGAGTTACTAATTTTAGCAACTGAACCGGTATCAAATACCCACGGGTTGCTATGAACACTAGTAAAGTACACATCAATAATTTGTATATCAAAATATACCTTTGTTCACTTTTCCATCCTTCTTATCCGCCAAGTATCTAGGGCAGTTCCATTTCCAGTGATCATTTCATTTGCAGTAGAAGCACTTAGTTTCAGGCTTGAGTTTAGCTTTGGGTTTCTTCATGGGAGTGTCAACTTGCTTGTCATTCTTCTTGAAGTTCCCCTTCTATCCCTTTGCCCTTTACTTGAAACAAGTGGTCTTATTAACCATCAACACTTGATGCTCTTTCTTGATTTCTACCTTCGCCGATTTCAGCATCGCGAAGAGCTCGGGAATTACCTTCGTCATCCCTTGCATATTATAGTTCATCACGAAGTTCTACTAACTTGGTGATAGTGACTAGAGAACTTTGTCAATTACTATCTTTTCTGGAAGATTAACTCCCACTTGATTCAAGTAATTGTAGTACCCAGACAATCTGAGCACATGCTCACTGGTTGAGGTATTCTCCTCCATCTTGTAGGCAAAGTACTGTCAGAGGTATTATACCTCTCGACACGGGCATGAGTATGAAATACTAATTTCAACTCTTGGAACATCTTATATGCTCCGTGGCATTCAAAATGTTTTTGAAGTCCCGGTTCTAAGCCGTAAAGCATGGTGCACTTAAACTATCAAGTAGTCATCATACCGAGCTTTTGTCAAAACGTTCATAACGTCTGCATCTGCTCCTGCAATAGGTCTGTCACCTAGCGGTGCATCAAGGACATAATTCTTCTATGCAGCAATGAGGATAATCCTCAGATCACGGAACAATTCCGCATCATTGCTACTAACATCTTTCAACTTAGTTTTCTCTAGGAACATATAAAAAATAAACGTGGAGCAACATCGCGAGCTATTGATCTACAACATAGATATGCTAATACTACCAGGACTAAGTTCATGATAAATTAAAGCTCAATTTAATCATATTACTTAAGAACTCCCACTTAGATAGACATCCCTCTAGTCATCTAAATGATCACGTGATCCAAATCAACTAAACCATGTCCGATCATCACGTGAGATGGAGTAGTTTTCAATGGTGAACATCTTATGTTGATCATATCTACTATATGATTCACGCTCGACCTTTCGGTCTCCAGTGTTCCGAGGCAATATCTGCATATGCTAGGCTCGTCAAGTTTAACCCGAGTATTCTGCGTGTGCAAAACTGGCTTACACCCGTTGTATTTGAACGTAGAGCTTATCACACCCGATCATCACGTGGTGTCTCGGCACGACGAACTTTCGCAACGGTGCATACTCAGGGAAAACACTTATACCTTGAAATTTTGTAAGGGATCATCTTATAATGTTACCGTCGTTCTAAGCAAAATAAGAAGCATAATAAGATAAACATCACATGCAAATCAAAATATGTGACATGATATGGCCATCATCATCTTGTGCTTTTGATCTCCATCTCCAAAGCACCGTCATGATCACCTTCGTCACCGGCGCGACACCTTGATCTCCATCGTAGCATCATTGTCGTCTCGCCAACTATTGCTTCCACGACTATCGCTACCGCTTAGTGATAAAGTAAAGCAATTACATGGCGATTGCATTTCATACAATAAAGCGACAACCATATGGCTCCTGCCAGTTGCCGATAACTTTACAAAACGTGATCATCTCATACAATAATGTATAACTCATCACGTCTTGACCATATCACATCACAACATGCCCTGCAAAAACAAGTTAGACGTCCTCTACTTTGTTGTTGCAAGTTTTACGTGGCTGCTATGGGCTTAGCAAGAACCGTTCTTACCTACGCATACAAAACCACAACGATTTTTCGTCAAGTATGTGATGTTTAACCTTTACAAGGACCGGGCGTAGTCACACTCGATTCAGCTAAAGTGAGAGAGACAGACACCCGCCAGTCACCTTTAAGCAACGAGTGCTCATAACGGTGAAACCAATCTTGCGTAAGCGTACGTGCAATGTCGTGAAGGAAATATGCCCTAGAGGCAATAATAAAGATGTTATTTGTATTTCCTTATATCATGATAAATGTCTTTTATTCATGCTAGAATTGTATTAACCGGAAAGTTAGTACATGTGTGGATACATAGACAAAACAGTATGTCCCTAGTATGCCTCTACTAGACTAGCTCATTGATCAAAGATGGTTATGTTTCCTAGCCATAGACATGAGTTGTCAATTGATCAACGGGATCACATCATTAGGAGAATGATGTGATGGACAAGACCCATCCGTTAGCATAGCACTATGATCGTTTAGTTTTTCTGCTATTGCTTTCTTCATGACTTATACATGTTCCTATGACTATGAGATTATGCAACTCCCGAATACCGTAGGAACACCTTGTGTGCTATCAAACGTCACAACGTAACTGGGTGATCATAAAGATGCTCTACAGGTGTCTCTGAAAGTATTCATGGTGTTGGCATAGATCAAGAATAGGATTTGTCACTCCGAGTGTCGGAGAGGTATCTCTGGGCCCTCTCGGTAACACACATCACAATAAGCCTTGCAAGCAAAAGACTAATGAGTTAGTCACGAGATGATGTGTTACGGAACGAGTAAAGAGACTTGCCGGTAACGAGATTGAACTAGGTATAGAGATACCGACGATCGAATCTCGGGCAAGTAACATACCGTTTGACAAAAGGAACAACGTATGTTGTTATGCGGTTCTGACCGATAAAAGATCTTCGTAGAATATGTAGGAGCCAATATGAACATCTAGGTTCCGCTATTGGTTATTGACCGGAGATGAGTCTTGGTCATGTCTACATAGTTCTCGAACCCGTAGGGTCCGCACGCTTAACGTTTGATGACGATCGGTATTATGAGTTTATGAGTATTGATGTACCGAAGGTAGTTCGGAGTCTCGGATGAGATCACGGACATGACGAGGAGTCTCGGAATGTCCGAGACATAAAGATTGATATATTGGACGGCTATATTCGGACACCGGAAGTATACCGGAAAAGTTTCGGATTTATCGGGAATGCCGGAGGGGGTTACCGGAACCCCCTACGAGAGGGGATGGTCCATAGTGGGCCTAAAGGGAAAGAGAGAGGCAGCCCATAGGGCTGGCCGGCGCCCCACCTAGGGTTCCTAGTTGGACTAGGATTTGGGGGGCGCCACCTCTCCTATTCCTTTCCCCCTTCTTCCTTTTAGGTGAATCCTACTAGGAATAGGATTGCAATCCTATTCCTAGTAGGACTCCTTCCCTAGCCGCACCAGGAAGGGCCGGCCGGCCTCCCTCCCTTGCTCCTTTATATACGGGGGCAGGGGGGCACCCAAAGACACACAAGTTGAATTGTTTTAGCCATGTGCGGTGCCCCCTCCACAGAATCACACCTCGGTCATACCGTCGCGGAGCTTAGGCGAAGCCCTGCGCCGGTGAACACATCATATCCGTCACCACGCCGTCGTGCTGACGAAACTCTCCCGTGAAGCTCAACTGGATCAAGAGCTCGTGGGACGTCATCATGCTGAACGTGTGCTGAACGCGGAGGTGCCGTACGTTCGGTGCTTGATCGGTTGGATCACGAAGAAGTTCGACAACATCAACCGCGTCACTTGACGCTTCCGCTCCCGGTCTACGAGGGTACGTAGACACACTCTTCCCTCTCGTTGCTATGCATCTGGTAGATAGATCTTGCGTGATCGTAGGAAAATTTTAAAATACTACGTTCCCCAACAGTGGCATCATGAGCCAGGTCTATGCGTAGATGATATGCATGAGTAGAACACAATGAGTTGTGGGCGATACTAGTCATACTGCTTACCAGCATGTCATACTTTGCTTCGGCGGTATTGTGAGATGAAGCGGCCCGGACCGACATTACGCGTACGCTTACGCGAGACTGGTTTCACCGTTACGAGCACTCGTTGCTTAAAGGTGACTGGCGGGTGTCTGTCTCTCTCACTTTAGCTGAATCAAGTGTGGCTACGCCCGGTCCTTGTGAAGGTTAAAAAAGCACATACTTGACGAAACATCGTTGTGGTTTTGTATGCGTAGGTAAGAACGGTTCTTGCTAAGCCCGTAGCAGCCACGTAAAACTTGCAACAACAAAGTAGAGGACGTCTAACTTGTTTTTGCAGGGCATGTTGTGATGTGATATGGTCAAGACATGATGAGTTATATGGTTTTGTATGAGATGATCATGTTTTGTAAAGTTATCGGCAACTGGCAGGAGCCATATGGTTGTCGCTTTATTGTATGAAATGCAATCGCCATGTAATTGCTTTACTTTATCACTAAACGGTAGCGATAGTCGTAGAAGCAATAGTTGGCGAGACGACAACGATGCTACGATGGAGATCAAGGTGTCGCGCCGGTGACGAAGGTGATCATAACGGTGCTTTGAAGATGGAGATCAAAAGCACAAGATGATGATGGCCATATCATGTCACATATTTTGATTGCATGTGATGTTTATCTTATTATGCTTCTTATTTTGCTTAGAACGACGGTAGCATTATAAGATGATCCCTTACTAAATTTCAAGGTATAAGTGTTCTCCCTGAGTATGCACCGTTGCGAAAGTTCGTCGTGCCGAGACACCACGTGATGATCGGGTGTGATAAGCTCTACGTTCAAATACAACGGGTGTAAGCCAGTTTTGCACACACAGAATACTCAGGTTAAACTTGACGAGCCTAGCATATGCAGATATGGCCTCGGAACACTGGAGACCGAAAGGTCGAGCGTGAATCATATAGTAGATATGATCAACATAAGATGTTCACCATTGAAACTACTCCATCTCACGTGATGATCGGACATGGTTTAGTTGATTTGGATCACGTGATCATTTAGATGACCGGAGGGATGTCTATCTAAGTGGGAGTTCTTTAATTAATATGATTAAATTGAACTTTAATTTATCATGAACTTAGTCCTGATAGTTATTGCATATCTATGTTGTTGTAGATCAATGGCCCGTGCTACCGTTCCTTTGAATTTTAATGCATTCCTAGAGAAAGCTAAGTTGAAAGATGATGGTAGCAATTACACGGACTGGGTCCGTAACCTGAGGATTATCCTCATTGCTGCACAGAAGAATTATGTCCTTGAAGCACCGCTAGGTGACAAGCCCCCTCCCGCTAATGTAGACGCTTTGAACGTCTGACAGTCGCGGTCTGATGACTACACGATAGTTCAGTGTGCCATGCTTTACGGCTTAGAACCGGGACTTCAACGACGTTTTGAACGTCATGGACCATATGAGATGTTCCAGGAGTTGAAGTTAATATTTCAAGCAAATGCCCGAATTGAGAAATATGAGATTTCCAATAAGTTCTACAGCTGCAAGATGGAGGAGAATAGTTCTATCAGTGAACACTTGCTCAGAATGTCTGGGTACTACAATCATATGACTCAACTTGGTTGCAAAGTTGACGAGGATAGTGTTATTGATAGAGTTCTTCAATCACTGCCACCAAGCTATAAAGGCTTCGTGATGAACTATAACATGCAAGGGATGCAAAAGACAATTCCCGAGCTCTTCGCTATGCTCAAAGCTGCGGAGGTAGAAATCAAAAAGGAGCATCAAGTGTTGATGGTTAGCAAGACCACTAGTTTCAAGAAAAAGGGCAAGGGAAAGATAGGGAACTTCAAAAAGAATAGCAAGTCAGTTGCTACTTCCACGAAGAAACCCAAATCTGGAGCCAAGCCTGAAACTGAGTGCTTCTACTGCAAGGGGACTGGACACTGGAAACGGAACTGCCCCAATTATTTGGCGGATAAGAAGGATGGCAAGGTGAACAAAGGTATATGTGATATACATGTTATTGATGTGTACCTTACTAATGCTCGTAGTAGTACCTGGGTATTTGATACCGGTTCGGTTGCTAATATTTGTAACTCGAAAAAGGGACTACGGATTAAACGAAGATTGGCTAAGGACGAGGTGACGATGCGCGTGGGAAATGGTTCCAAAGTCGATGTGATCGCCGTCGGCACGCTACCTCTACATCTACCTTCGGGATTAGTATTAGACCTAAATAATTGTTATTTGGTGCCAGCGTTAAGCATGAACATTATATCTGGATCTTGTTTATTGCGAGACGGTTATTCATTCAAATCAGAGAATAATGGTTGTTCTATTTTTATGAATAATATCTTTTATGGTCATGCACCCTTGAAGAGTGGTCTATTCTTATTAGATCTCGATTGTAGTGATACACATATTCATAATGTTGAAACCAAAAGATGCAAGGTTAATAATGATAGTGCAACTTATTTGTGGCACTGCCGTTTAGGTCATATTGGTGTAAAACGCATGAAGAAACTCCATAATGATGGACTTTTGGAATCACTTGATTATGAATCACTTGGTGCTTGCGAACCATGCCTCATGGGCAAGATGACTAAAACTCCGTTCTCCGGAACTATGGAGGGAGCAACAGATTTGTTGGAAATTATACATACTGATGTATGTGGACCAATGAGTGTTGATGCTCGCGGCGGGTATCGTTATTTTCTGACCTTCACTGATGATTTGAGCAGATATGGGTATATCTACTTAATGAAGCACAAGTCTGAAACATTTGAAAAGTTCAAAGAATTTCAGAGTGAAGTAGAGAATCATCGTAACAAGAAAATAAAGTTTCTACGATCTGATCGTGGAGGAGAATATTTGAGTTACGAGTTTGGTCTTCATTTGAAACAATGTGGAATAGTTTCACAACTCACGCCACCTGGAACACCACAACGTAATGGTGTGTCCGAACGTCGTAACCGTACTTTATTAGATATGGTGCGATCTATGATGTCTCTTACCGATTTACCACTATCGTTTTGGGGTTATGCTTTAGAGACAGCTGCATTCACGTTAAATAGGGCACCATCTAAATCCGTTGATACGACGCCTTATGAACTGTGGTTTAGCAAGAAACCAAAGTTGTCGTTTCTTAAAATTTGGGGCTGCGATGCTTATGTGAAAACACTTCAACCTGATAAGCTCGATCCCAAGTCGGAAAAATGTGTCTTCATAGGATACCCAAAAGAAACTGTTGGGTACACCTTCTATCACAGATCCGAAGGCAAAATATTCGTTGCTAAGAACGGATCCTTTCTAGAAAAAGAGTTTCTCTCGAAAGAAGTGAGTGGGAGGAAAGTAGAACTTGATGAGGTAATTGTACCTTCTCCCATATTGGAAAGTAGTACATCACAGGAAATTGTTCTAGTGATTCCTACACCAATTAGTGAGGAAGTTGATGATAATGATCATGAAACTTCGGATCAAGTTTCTGCTGAACGTCGTAGATCAACCAGAGTACGTTCCGCACCAGAGTGGTACGGCAACCCAGTTCTGGAAATCATGTTACTAGACCATGATGAACCTACGAACTATGAGGAAGCGATGATGAGCCCAGATTCCACAAAATGGCTTGAAGCCATGAAATCTGAGATGGGATCCATGTATGAGAACAAAGTGTGGACTTTGGTTGACTTGCCCGATGATCGGCAAGCCATCGAAAATAAATGGATCTTCAAGAGGAAGACCGACGCAGACGGTAATATTACTGTTTACAAAGCTCGACTTGTTGCGAAAGGTTTTCGACAAGTTCAAGGAGTTGACTACGATGAGACTTTCTCACCTGTAGCGATGCTTAAGTCTGTCCGAATCATGTTAGCAATTGTCGCATTTTATGATTATGAAATCTGGCAAATGGATGTCAAAACTGCATTCCTAAATGGATATCTCAAAGAAGAGTTGTATATGATGCAACCGGAAGGTTTTGTCGATCCAAAAGGTGCTAACAAAGTATGCAAACTCCAGCGATCCATCTATGGACTGGTACAAGCATCTCGGAGTTGGAATATACGCTTTGATGAGGTGATCAAAGCATATGGTTTTATACAGACTTTTGGAGAAGCCTGTATTTACAAGAAAGTGAGTGGGAGCTCTGTAGCATTTCTAATATTATATGTAGATGACATATTGTTGATTGGAAATGATATAGAATTTCTGGACAGCATCAAAGGATACTTGAATAAGAGTTTTTCAATGAAAGACCTCGGTGAAGCTGCTTATATATTAGGTATCAAGATCTATAGAGATAGATCAAGACGCTTAATTGGACTTTCACAAAGCACATACCTTGATAAGATTTTGAAGAAGTTCAAAATGGATCAGTCAAAGAAAGGGTTCTTGCCTGTTTTACAAGGTATGAAGTTGAGTAAGACTCAATGCCCGACCACTGCAGAAGATAGAGAGAAAATGAAAGTCATTCCCTATGCCTCAGCCATAGGATCTATCATGTATGCAATGCTGTGTACCAGACCTGATGTGTGCCTTGCTATAAGTCTAGCAGGGAGGTACCAAAGTAATCCAGGAGTGGATCACTAGACAGCGGTCAAAAACATCCTAAAGTATCTGAAAAGAACAAAGGATATGTTTCTCGTATATGGAGGTGACAAAGAGCTCGTCGTAAACGGTTACGTCGATTCTAGCTTTGACACTGATCCGGATGACTCAAAGTCACAAACCGGATATGTATTTTTATTGAACGGTGGAGCTTTCAGTTGGTGCAGTTCCAAGTAGAGCGTCGTGGCGGGATCTACGTGTGAAGCGGAATACATAGCTGCTTCAGAAGCAGCAAATGAAGGAGTCTGGATGAAGGAGTTCATATCCGATCTAGGTGTAATACCTAGTGCATCGGGTCCAATGAAAATCTTTTGTGACAACACTGGAGCCATAGCCTTGGCGAAGGAATCCAGGTTTCACAAGAGAACAAAGCACATCAAAAGACGATTCAATTCCATCCGCGATCTAGTCAAGGAGGGAGACATAGAGATTTGCAAAATACATACGGATCTGAATGTTGCAGACCCGTTGACTAAGCCTCTTCCACGGGCAAAACATGATCAGCACCTAGACTCCATGGGTGTGAGGATCATCACTTTGTAATCTAGATTATTGACTCTAGTTCAAGTGGGAGACTGAAGGAAATATGCCCTAGAGGCAATAATAAAGATGTTATTTGTACTTCCTTATATCATGATAAATGTCTTTTATTCATGCTAGAATTGTATAAACCGGAAACTTAGTACATGTGTGGATACATAGACAAAACAGTATGTCCCTAGTATGCCTCTACTAGACTAGCTCATTGATCAAAGATGGTTATGTTTCCTAGCCATAGACATGAGTTGTCAATTGATCAACGGGATCACATCATTAGGAGAATGATGTGATGGACAAGACCCATCCGTTAGCATAGCACTATGATCGTTTAGTTTTTCTGCTATTGCTTTCTTCATGACTTATACATGTTCCTATGACTATGAGATTATGCAACTCCCGAATACCGTAGGAACACCTTGTGTGCTATCAAACGTCACAACGTAACTGGGTGATCATAAAGATGCTCTACAGGTGTCTCCGAAAGTATTCGTGGTGTTGGCATAGATCAAGATTAGGATTTGTCACTCCGAGTGTCGGAGAGGTATCTCTGGGCCCTCTCGGTAACACACATCACAATAAGCCTTGCAAGCAAAAGACTAATGAGTTAGTCACGAGATGATGTGATACGGAACGAGTAAAGAGACTTGCCGGTAACGAAATTGAACTAGGTATAGAGATACCGACGATCGAATCTCGGGCAAGTAACATACCGTTGACAAAAGGAACAACGTATGTTGTTATGCGGTTCTGACCGATAAAAGATCTTCGTAGAATATGTAGGAGCCAATATGAACATCCAGGTTCCGCTATTGGTTATTGACCGGAGATGAGTCTCGGTCATGTCTACATAGTTCTCGAACCCGTAGGGTCCGCACGCTTAACGTTTGATGATGATCGGTATTATGAGTTTATGAGTATTGATGTACCGAAGGTAGTTCGGAGTCCCGGATGAGATCACGGACATGACGAGGAGTCTCGGAATGTCCGAGACATAAAGATTGATATATTGGACGGCTATATTCGGACACCGGAAGTATACCGGAAAAGTTTCGGATTTATCGGGATTGCCGAAGGGGGTTACCGGAACCTCCTACGAAGGGGGATGGTCCATAGTGGGCCTTGTGGAAAGGAGAGAGGCAGCCCATTGGGCTGGCCGGCGCCCCACCTAGTTCCTAGTTGGACTAGGATTGGTGGGAGGCGCCACCTCTTCCTTTTCCTACTCCATCTCTTCCTTCTTTGGTGATTCCTACTAGGAATAGGATTGCAATCCTATTCCTAGTAGGATTCCTTCCCTAGCCGCACCATAGGAGGTTGGCCGGCCCTCCTCCCTTGCTCCTTTATATACGGGGGCAGGGGGGCACCCAAAGACACACAAGTTGAATTGTTTTAGCCGTGTGCGGTGCCCCCCTCCACAGAATCACACCTCGGTCATACCGTCGCGGAGCTTAGGCGAAGCCCTGCGCCGGTGAACACATCATATCCGTCACCACGCCGTCGTGCTGACGAAACTCTCCCGTGAAGCTCAACTGGATCAAGAGCTCGTGGGACGTCATCAAGCTGAACGTGTGCTGAACGCGGAGGTGCCGTACGTTCGGTGCTTGATCGGTTGGATCGCGAAGAAGTTCGACAACATCAACCGCGTCACTTGACGCTTCCGCTCCCGGTCTACGAGGGTACGTAGACACACTCTTCCCTCTCGTTGCTATGCATCTGGTAGATAGATCTTGCGTGATCGTAGGAAAATTTTAAAATACTACATTCCCCAACATGTCGGTCTGGGCCGCTTCATCTTACAATACCGCCGAACCAAAGTATAACATGCTGGTAAGCAGTATGACTAGTATCGTCCACAACTCACTTGTGTTCTACTCGTGCATATCATCTACGCATAGACCTGGCTCATGATGCCACTATTGGGGAACGTAGTATTTCAAAAAAATTCCTACGATCACGCAAGATCTACCTACTAGATGCATAGCAACGAGAGGGAAGAGTGTGTCTACGTACCCTCGTAGACCGAAAGCGGAAGCGTTTATCAACGTGGTTGATGTAGTCGTGCACCTTCACGATCCGTCGCGATCTAGTACCGAACATACGGCACCTCCGCGTTCAGCACACGTTCAGCTCGATGACGTCCTCGCCTTCTTGATCCAGCAAGACGGACGAAGTAGTAGATGAGTTCCGGCAGCACGACGGTGTGGTGACGGTTGTTGATGAAGAACAATCTCTGCAGGGCTTCGCCAAGCACTACAGAAACTAGACGGAGGATAAACTAGAGGGTCGGGGTTGCCGGCACATGGCTTGGTTTATCTTGATGTGTCTTCGGTGCTAGCCCTACCCCTCTATTTATATGTTGAGCCCTGGGGTCGAAACTTGGAGCGAAAGCCTCCTCAAAGTCGGTTTTGCCCGAAAGGAAAGAGTCCCACTCGGACTCCAGGGCTAGATGCCTGGGTTCTCGGCGTCTACCCCCTAGACACCAGGGTTCCTGGCGTCTAGCCTCTGGTCTCCGCAAAACTTCCTTTTGCACTTTCCTAAAGCCTCGTGGGCTTTCCCCTTTGGCCCAAATAAAGTGTTCTCGTACCCAAACATTTCTGGAAACATCCAGAACCCCTTCCGGTGAATTCCGGAACCCTTCCGGAGGTCAAACACTACTATCCCATATATTAATCTTTATCTCCGGACCATTCCGGAGTTCCTCGTCATGTCCGTGATCACATCTGGGACTCCGAATAACATTCGGTCATCAACATACATAACTCATTAAATACTATATCATCAACGAAAGTTTAAGCGTGCGGACCCTACGGGTTCGAGAACTATGTAGACATGACCGAGACATCTCTCCGGTCAATAACCAATAGAGGAACCTGGATGCCCATATTGGCTCCTACATATTCTATGAAGATCTTTATCGGTCGAACCGCATAACAACATACGTTGTTCCCTTTGTCATCGGTATGTTACTTGCCCGAGATTCGATCGTCGGTGTCTCAATACCTAGTTCAATCTCGTTACCGGCAAGCCTCTTTACTCGTTCCGTAATACATCATCTCGTGACTAACTCATTAGTCATTTGCTTGCAAGGCTTATTATGATGTGCATTACCGAGAGGGCCCAGAGATACCTCCCCGACACTCGGAGTGACAAATCCTATTGTTGATCTATGCCAACACCACGAACACCTTCGGAGACACCTGTAGAGCATCTTTATAATCACCCAGTTACGTTGTGACTTTGATAGCACACAAGGTGTTCCTCCGGTATTCGGGAGTTGCATAATCTCATAGTCATAGGAACATCTATAAGTTATGAAGAAAGTAATAGCAGTAAAACTAAACGATCATAGTGCTAAGCTAACGGATGGGTCTTGTCCATCACATCATTCTCCTAACATTGATCAAATGACAACTCATGATTATGGTTAGGAAACATAACCATCTTTCATCAATGAGCTAGTCTAGTAGAGGCATACTACGGACACTCTGTTTTGTCTATGTATTCACACATGTACTAAGTTTCTGGTTAATACAATTCTAGCATGAATAATAAACATTTATCATGATATAAGGAAATATAAAATAACAACTTTATTATTGCCTCTGGGGCATATTTCCTTCAGATCGGCATAGTTAGGTGGGGCTAAGAAGAGGGAGTCGTAAGGAGAGAAGCGGGGGCATTGTTTTGGTTGGCCGAACATTGTGAAGAAATGTTGCATGACGAAGGGCCTCGGCCCAATATTGGGTGGGCATGGATGCTTGAATGAGTAGGGTGCGGAGGATATCGTTGATGGAGTGAAGAGAGCGCTCAGCTTTGCCGTTTTGAGGGGAGGTGTAGGGGCAAGAAAAGCGTAGTAGAATGTCGTGGTGAAGGAAAAAGTCACGGTTGCGGGTGTTGTCGAATTCTTGTCCGTTGTCACATTGCAAAAAAAAAATATAGGAAGAGAGAAATGGGTAGACACATAGCGTTGAAAGTTGACAAACAAGCTATGAACGTCAGACTTAGCACGAAGAGGAAAAGTCCGGATGAAGTGGGAGTAGTCATCTAACACGACAAGGTAATATTTGAAACCGGATACACTGGGGGTAGGTGACGTCCACAAGTCACAATGCAACATCTCAAAAAGAAAAGAACTACTAGTGATAGAAGTGCCAAAAGGCAGCCTAACGTGCTTGCCTAGCTGACAAGCATGACAGAGGGAGGCATCGTGCGAATCTCGAGCATGAGGAAGCTGAAACTCATCAAGAAGGGTTGTTGTCGTCGTGCTGTTGGGATGCCCGAGCTGGCAGTTCCACAAGGTGATGGAAGCGAGCATAGCATGAGGCGTGGGAGTGGTGGCGCCGTAGACAGTGTACATATCGCCGAAGCTATTGAACTGAGCCAACTCCATTTTGGTTCGAAGATCCTTCACAGACAATCCAAAGGGGTCAAATTCAACCGAAACCTGATTGTCAATAGTAAAACGACGAACGGATATAAGGTTCTTAATAAGAGCTGGAGCAACGAGAACTTCTCGAAGAAGACGAGGCGAGCGAGACCAAGAGTGGTATGAAGTACCAACGCGAGTGATAGGAACAAAAGAGCTGTCGCCAATGGTGATGGATGGAAACAAAACAGAAGGATGAATGGAAGAAAGAGAAGAACTAGATGCAGACATATGGCAAGATGCACGAGAGTCGAAGATCCATTCGTTACCTGCGTCATAGGTTGTGAGAGAATTCATGGCGGCGATGAAGACGACCTGATGCCAAGCCGATGCGGTCGAGGTTGAAGCAGGTGCAGGCGGCGGCTAGGGCGATGAAGATGCGCCCGAGGCGACGTGCTCCCAGGGTGGTGGTGAGGGGAATCCGTAGGGGCACATGAGCGGCGCAGTCAGGGCCGCTGTAATGCCCAGGATGGAGTTATACCTCCTACGTGTCGAGGCACGACTTAAAGGCATAAGTCCATCCTAGAATGATCTCAAGTTTGGTATCTTTGCACAACTCATGTAAAAGAGGGATTAAAATGCAAAAGGAGATAGTTGGCTTACACTCGCCACTTCACACAATACAATAAATAAACAAATCATCATACAAAACATCACAACCCGACTACGGGTGAAGAACCAAAAGAAAGATACCAAAACAACAAAAGCCACAGGCCAGGATCGAATCCTAGTAGAAACCACTACTGAACATCGAAACGTCACAAGCAAACGGCCACACTCTTCAACAAGCTCCTGGTGAAGCCTGAACCAGCTCCTGCATCAAACTCAGCTGAACCTGCAACTGGTGTGGTGAAGTAACTGTGAGCCACAGAGGACTCAGCAATCCCGTTCCCGGGTAACAAGACTATTTAAGCCTTTGGGTGAGGATAAGGCTGAAGAAAAGAATATGAGGTGAAGGAACAAACAAGAGTCTGCAGCAGCAACTAGCACTAACTTACGTAAAGGAGAGCGAGAAGAGAAGAGCATCGGTCGAAAGATGATCACGAAGTGATCCTAGCTAAAGCCGGTCAAACATAACCCCACCGTGTTCAACTCCCGAATCCCTATTCGGAAATTGACAGTCACGGTACACACGCTGGTAGTGTATTAGAAGCATTATGTCAAGTTTTCTACAACCGGAATTAACAAGCTCCCATCTGCCACATAACCGCGGGCACGGCTTTCGAAAGTTCAAACCCTGCAGGGGTGTTCCAACTTGACCCATTACAAGCCCACGATCCGCGGAGTCGCAACTCCATAGTTGGGAAGACCCGAGTATTCTCGGAATCCCGTGCTCAAGTTAAACCGAACTAAGGTAAGGCTAATCCAGCAAATCCTCCCGGCGTGTCGACACCCTGATAGTAGCCGCGCGTATCTAAGTCTCAGGACACGACCGGATGGGCGATCCTACAGGTATACCAGATACCTCGGGTTGCCCCAAGGCGGCCCTGCAGTCTCCCCGTTTGGGACCAACACCATCGGCACTGGCCCCCCCCTGCTATGTAGAATTAAGAATCCTCGGGGACGCGACCCCCTATGCAATTTTAATTAATTAATTAAGTTGTTATTATGGGCAAATAGTACCAAATGTTGGGACTTGCTGGAAAAGACTTAGCACTTAGCGGTTTATCAAGGGGGTCCCATACACCCCAACCGTGTTAGGAACGCATAATCAAGGAACATAACACCGGTTTATACGGTTCCTAACGGCATGAGTGGAACAAATCACCAAGCAAAAGGCTTAGCCTTCCACCCTGCCAGTATATAGATGATTTCATTTTTAAGCATTTATATAGTGTGATATAACCCAACCAAACTTCAACATGAAGCAAGCATCTTCAATCTTCACCTGCAACTAACAATGCTATAAGAGGGCTGAGCGAAGCGTACTTAGCCAAGCAACGGTTTGCGTAGGTAGGGTGGTTAAACATGGCAATGGTTACAAGTAGGAGGCTGACAAGAAGAACATGGGCATCGAGGCAAAACTAAAGATCGAGACTACTAGCAATAGGCAAAGATAGTAATGGTATCCGGGTTCGGTCATCTTGCCTGGGATTCCACAGAGGGAGAAGAACAGATCCAAGAAGAAGACGGAGCAACAGTTGAGCGGATCCTCACAACTCCGGAACGGAACCGAAGCTAACAAGAGAAGCAAACCGGAAAGAAACAAACAACACGGTAAACACTCAAGCATAAACATGGCAATAGATGCACAAGCAAGTATGATGCATGTCCGGTTTAATTATGCATGGCATGGCAAAGTGCACAAACAAATACTACAAGTTAAGTGGAGCTCAATATGCAACGAGTTGCATATTGACGAAACACCACATTTAATTATTTAGTTGACTCTCATTATTTACAAGACAAGATTAAATGTTTTTAACATGGCAAGAGGTGAAGCATAAAGAAACTACACTATTAGGCAATTTAAATGAGGCCGGAGAATAACAACAACATATCCGGAAAATCCCCATGAGCATGTTTAATAATTATAAGCAAACAACAATTAACCATATAATGTTGTTAACATGATGCGGATGACATGATCAAGTTTATGCAAGTTTTATTAAAAGGTTGACTTAAAGGAGATAAGAAGTATTGTCACCATGGTGGAAAGAAAGGGGGCCACGACGACGATCCGAAAATGATGCAACGGCATCATATCGGTTCCGGTATCTCGTTGAGAGACCGGTGCAAAAGGTGACGAAGCGAGTCAAACGAGATGAAAGGTGGGGCGATCCCGTTACCGGGTTCCCACGAGTCGGTGACGAGGCAACCGAGGAACAACAAAAGGGACGAAACAGACACGGTGCTCACACGGGAAACATTTCATACAACACAACAAGCATGCATCACACGGGTCATCGACGGGGTTATACCTTCGGAACCATCGTACTCGGAGGGGTTCGAGGTCGTAGTGGAAGAAGTCGTTCCGCGAGTCGGGGAACACGTTAACGTAGAGGAAGTAGTCGTTCACGGGGTGGTAGTTGTACTCGGGCGACGGTAGACGTTCACGGCGACGGTAGTCGTTCGGGTCGTCGATGTCGGGGTACTTGTCGCGTCGGCGTTTGTAGTGGTACTTGGGGGTTCCCGTTCGTAGAGGTACACGCCATCGGAGGGGTACTCGTTGAAGACGTTCCGTAGGGGTACACGGGCGACGGTAGGGGTACTTGGGGTCTCCGAGTAGTCGTTCATGTAGTTGTTCTCGAGCTCGTAGTCGTTCGGTCATCGTTATGTAGTTGTACTCGGGTCCGACCTAGTGGTTCTTGGCGCTCCTGGCACTTGATAACAAAACAGCAACAAACAACAAAACAAAACACAAAAAAAAGGGGAAAAGGCTACGGGTTGCTCGGGACAACGCCGAACTGGAAAAAGGACAGGGCCTCCTCGAGGGACTGAGGAACACGGCGGCGACCTGGCGCCAGAGGAAGGACGTCGGGGCGCCGGGCTGCTGGGGTGCACTGGAGAGGACTTGGAGGGGGCGCGGGATCCGGCGCTGCTCTTGCGGACGACGAGGCGAGGGCCAGCAGCTCGCCGCTCTGAGGACGGAGGAGAGAGCCTGGACGGAGGAGGTCGCGTCTGGACGCCTGGCCGCGGTTGAAGATGGAGGAGGGCGCTCCGGGCTGGATCCGCGGCGGGATCTGGTCCGACGCGAAGGGGAGGCCGCTCGGGTGGAGGCGCTCGGCTTGCTGGAGGACAGGAGCAAGGCGCTGCTCGGGAGGAAGCGGGGCCGAGGCGGCCGGCCTGACGGTGACGGGGTGGCGAGCTTGGCCGG
The DNA here is from genome assembly GCA_902687465.1 of Secale cereale. Classification (NCBI taxonomy): domain Eukaryota; kingdom Viridiplantae; phylum Streptophyta; class Magnoliopsida; order Poales; family Poaceae; genus Secale; species Secale cereale. The sequence continues at coordinate 204,611,802 of LR738711.1, forward strand.
CCTGGGGCGCTGCAGGAGGGACGACGGCGCTGCGGCTCGGTCTGGCCGTGGAGATCGGCGGGGAAGGAGGCGAGGGGCCCGGTCGCAGGAGCCAGGGCGCGACGGCTTCGGCGACGCAGGGAGGACGAGGCAGGGGGAGCTCCTGCCCGCGGCGCTGCGGAAGAGACGACGGGAGGCTGGCCGCGGGCCTCGGGCATCAGATCCTGGAGGCGAACCTAGCGACGGGGAGGGAGATCGAAGGAGATGAGGGAGGCTCGGGCGACGAGGGAGAGATCGAGAGGGTGCGGCGGACGAGGGGAAGGAGAGGAACGAGAGGAAAACGGGTCGGGGATTAGGGTTCGGCCGGCTCGGGCTGGTTGGGCCGGCCTTAGGGATGGTGGAGCTGATGGTGGGCCAGCTGGCCTGGGCCTTAGGGAGGCCTGGGCTGGCTGGGAGGCTCTTTTCTTTTTATTTCTTAAACAGAAATAAAAGAGAGAGAGGGCAAAATAAAAAGAAAAGAGGCAAAGAACGGAAAATAAAACATGGAACATTTTTATAAGGCTTTACGGGATATTACCAACCCAACAAAAATAGTTCCAACACAAGGAAGTGCAAACTAAAACATTTAGCTTGCAAACAAAAGGAGTTTAGATTTTGGAGGAGCCTCGAAACAACGGAAAGAAAATTATTTGCAAGGTTTGGAAGGAGAAGCTCGAAGTGAAAGCATGGGGAAAATATTGCAAGTGTGTTACGGTGATTCCGAAGCAATTGGAATATTTTTATATAGCTCCCTAAATATTGGGATGATATGTTATAAAGAGAAGTCACCTTCCCTCGATTTAAATGGACCGAAGGTCCACACGATTTATTTAGGTTAAGATGCAAAAATTAAAATGACATGATGGCATGATGACATGATGCAATGCAAAAATAAATAACACAAGCACAATGCAACCCACGGGAGGACCCGGAACATCTGGAATCTTCTGGAATCTTCTGGGACGTCGGTCTCGGGCATCACAACTCTCCCACACTAACAGAGGATCTCGACCCGAGATCCTAGAGATATCACCGGGTAAAAACGGAAGAGGAAGAGGTAAAACAAAGTTGCTTCTTTGACAGACGAGTGAAACCAGGAACCTGAGAGGTTAAACAAGTTGAAAGAAGAATAGAACAGAGATGAACGAAGTTAAGAGCACTCCGGTAAAAGGAGGAACAAGGAGCACTATGAGAACCTTGAAGGTTGAAAGACATGAAACAAGAGCTTACGGACCAAAAGAATATGAAACTGCAAGGGTATAGCCAAGGAATAAGAATGACAGAATTTGGACAGCACTCCGTCTGAAAATGGAAGGAATTGAACAAGAACTTGAGGAGATGAGATGATACTTGATGAAAACAACAACATATTGTCTCCGAAACAATGAAAAAATGGCACAAGGGGTTAAGAAAGATTCAGACAGCACTCCGGTTAAGAGACAGGCAAAACATTAAAAGATGAGGGAACTAGAATTAAGAATACCACACTCCGGTTAAATAGATAAACAAAGGAAAAAGAACATGATCTTGATAAAACGATAAGATGGTTTGGAAAGAGCAACATCACAAAGCCTCCGGAATGAAAGAATAGCATAAAAATGAAAGACAGAATTGAACGGAGAAGAAAAAGACAACTTCTCTCAAAATTGAATTTGAAAGAGCATCCTTACCAAGAAGGGTTGAATTGGGTTGATGGAAAAATCAACAACGCAAAGAATAAGCTCGTTGTGGGCTTATGGAAAGCATCTCAAAATGAAGAGGTGACAACCAGCCACTGACGAAAACAATTGATTGGATTGAGATCAACAAGGATATGAAAAACTTATTTCGCCGGAAGGATAAATGAAGAACTTGGGTCATATATAAGCACCATAATAACGACAATCCTTAGGGAAAGCTTTTAGGTGAAATACAACCCAAGATAACTCCAACGAATAGATAGAAGGGTTGAAAAAAAAATCTCCTGAACAAAGAAAATGATGGTTTTAAATATCTCATTCTTGAAAACTCGTGAATCATGAAACATGAAGGAATTGACAAGAATGACATAACACCATCTGAAAAGACAAGGTAGAAGAATAGCAATTGGAAAAAGCATGATGAAGAATGCTTGAACTCCAACAAGAATCTTGATGAAGACTTTGAGGATGAATTAAAACATGATGAACCACCATGAAGAACTCCGGTAACAAAAGCATGAGAAGTGAAAGATGAAAGAATAAGATTCAAGGTCTGCGATGAATTAGATGGGGGTTGAAATGATATGATTGAAATAGGAAAACAAGATGAGCCACTTAGAACCGAAAATATGATATGATGAACAAGCTCCGAAGGAAGGGATTACCCTCTTGGAAGAAACTAGAATAAGATTTATGTTATGCATATCCTTCACCAATTTAAATTGATGCCAACCAAAGGATTTGGCATATTACTTATTCTCATTGGAAAGGATTAAGAGAGATCTAGCACAACCTTGAGAAAAGTCTTCAACGAACCACCGGTAGGATTGTGAAAAAGAACAAATGAACTAAAACGATAACAAGGAAGAGTAAACTTGAATGAACCACCGTAAGAATATGGAGACGAACGAAGAGACATCAATGAAGAATAGTTGGAGGACGAAGTTGAAAACTGAGAACGAAGAAATATTCTGAAATGATGGCCTTCGGAGGATCACAAAGGAAAGAATTCAAGAAATGCTCCGGATGGGTATAAAAATAATTCCTCACAATCAAAACGATAATGAGGATGGCATGAAGGTAGAACCACGAATCTTGAGAGAACGGGCCAAGATTTAAGAGAAACACTTCTGCGGTCTCCTAATGTTGAGAATGAAGACGAGAAAAAGCCATAAGAATTGTTGAGCACTCCGGAATGAAGAATTAAAAGGTTGAAACAACGATGAACAAGAATTTGAAAGCGATCTTGGAGAAGGCATGTGACTGATGGGATTCATTCTTACGTCACACTTTGAAAAGAATTCGCCGGAAAGGAAGAGTCAGGTAAGATCCTGGGAAAAGACCTGTGGGTTAGGGCCCACTCAAAGAAAATCACCGTTGGAAAAGGATTGCTTAAGAGATATTGCACCGGTTGAATTAAAAAGGCTTGAATAAGATAACAATCCTCAAAATAGCTCAGAATAGTTTGAACGGATTAAGAATGGAATTATGAATCTTCTGCACTCCGGATATGAATAACAAGAGGAGAATGAATAATTGGTGCACCGGAATAAGAAAGCATTGTGAAATGAGGAAAAGGATAAGATCAACACCGAAATCTTGAATTACATCCACCGTAGAATCTGAGAACAAAAGAATGATGAACTAGAAGCTCTTGAGCATCTTCACAATAATCACCGGATAAGAACATTGAAGGAAAAGAATGAAGAAATATCACATGAATAAAATGGATATTTCATTTGAGAATTCTGGTTCAATGCAGAAAAGGGTGGGAGGGTGGGGAAACAAAGACAACTTGAGATGAACAAAAAGGACACCGGTTGAAAAGAATTTAACATGAAGATCTCGATGGTCAAGAAGAATTAGCACTCCCATAGAAATATGAGAATACCGATTAGTAAGGGTATGGAATCAACATTTGACATCGAAGCAACTCGAATACCAGAATCAAAACAAAACAAAGGATAGATGTGTAGCAGCCTAATCTTCATAATATCAACCGAACAGAGACTTGAACGGATGAATTCCGTAGGTACATCAACTCGACTTGAAGCCACTTGGAGAACAAAGATAAATAAAAAGGAACAAGGATCAGATAGAACAAATACAAGATAGAAGCTTCGTTCGACATCCTCGTGCTGAAAGCTCATGAAACGTGTTACAAAAGGGTTTTGCAATCCCCGGATCAGCATAGCCAAGGACCCTTTAAGATGCAACTCCCGATCAGAACAAGTCCATAAAACCACTTCACTCAATGTAGAACCCCAAACTTCATATCGAGCATCCGTTGGAAGAATGCCTAGAACTACTGGATGAACCCACCTATAGATTTTCGAAAGTTTCCAGTTATGCAATCAGGTGTTGGGGATACACGGGAAGCACCGCGCAATCAACTCTAAACCTACATCCAGGTGTATCCATCCTTCAACACATAACCAGTCTTTCTCGGAAACTGTTTACCTCGGACCTTCGAAAAGCATCCACTATAACAAGCTATGGCAATACTCTCGAACTACCTCCCCAGTACTGGGTGATGTCGGGGTTATCTTGCCACTGGCCGTATAGGGGAGATTTTCGATGTCGGCCGTCTTAAGTATTTAGTACTGCCGCGATATGCTTGTGTCAATGATACCCCGAAGCTCAACTCCTCGGTAACAGGAGGCATCGAGAACAATATCCTTGTCACGACAACATCGAAACAATCCCAGAATACTCGCGGGATCCTAAAAAAAAATTGGTGCAATTTTTGAAAGTAGAAGAGAAAAGAGTAATCGTCAGGAGTCCTCACCAGAGAGAAAGGGGATGAGAAGCAAAGAAATCCTACTCTCCGATATAATATAGGACTCAAAATGTTTTCAGTGTGTGCCTAGACTCAACCGTCAACGATTCGATCAATCAGTGGGGGCTTCTAGGTCGGAGAAGGCTCTGAATACCAACTTGTAATGCCCAGGATGGAGTTATACCTCCTACGTGTCGAGGTACGACTTAAAGGCATAAGTCCATCCTAGAATGATCTCAAGTTTGGTATCTTTGCACAACTCATGTAAAAGAGGGATTAAAATGCAAAAGGAGATAGTTGGCTTACACTCGCCACTTCACACAATACAATAAATAAACAAATCATCATACAAAACATCACAACCCGACTACGGGTGAAGAACCAAAAGAAAGATACCAAAACAACAAAAGCCACAGGCCAGGATCGAATCCTAGTAGAAACCACTACTGAACATCGAAACGTCACAAGCAAACGGCCACACTCTTCAACAAGCTCCTGGTGAAGCCTGAACCAGCTCCTGCATCAAACTCGGCTGAACCTGCAACTGGTGTGGTGAAGTAACTGTGAGCCACAAAGGACTCAGCAATCCCGTTCCTGGGTAACAAGACTATTTAAGCCTTTGGGTGAGGATAAGGCTGAAGAAAAGAATATGAGGTGAAGGAACAAACAAGAGTCTGCAGCAGCAACTAGCACTAACTTACGTAAAGGAGAGCGAGAAGAGAAGAGCATCGGTCGAAAGATGATCACGAAGTGATCCTAGCTAAAGCCGGTCAAACATAACCCCACCGTGTTCAACTCCCGAATCCCTATTCGGAAATTGACAGTCACGGTACACACGCTGGTAGTGTATTAGAAGCATTATGTCAAGTTTTCTACAACCGGAATTAACAAGCTCCCATCTGCCACATAACCGCGGGCACGGCTTTCGAAAGTTCAAACCCTGCAGGGGTGTTCCAACTTGACCCATTACAAGCCCACGATCCGCGGAGTCGCAACTCCATAGTTGGGAAGACCCGAGTATTCTCGGAATCCCGTGCTCAAGTTAAACCGAACTAAGGTAAGGCTAATCCAGCAAATCCTCCCGGCGTGTCGACACCCTGATAGTAGCCGCGCGTATCTAAGTCTCAGGACACGACCGGATGGGCGATCCTACAGGTATACCAGATACCTCGGGTTGCCCCAAGGCGGCCCTGCAGTCTCCCCGTTTGGGACCAACACCATCGGCACTGGCCCCCCCTGCTATGTAGAATTAAGAATCCTCGGGGACGCGACCCCCTATGCAATTTTAATTAATTAATTAAGTTGTTATTATGGGCAAATAGTACCAAATGTTGGGACTTGCTAGAAAAGACTTAGCACTTAGCGGTTTATCAAGGGGGTCCCATACACCCCAACCGTGTTAGGAACGCATAATCAAGGAACATAACACCGGTTTATACGGTTCCTAACGGCATGAGTGGAACAAATCACCAAGCAAAAGGCTTAGCCTTCCACCCTGCCAGTATATAGATGATTTCATTTTTAAGCATTTATATAGTGTGATATAACCCAACCAAACTTCAACATGAAGCAAGCATCTTCAATCTTCACCTGCAACTATCAATGCTATAAGAGGGCTGAGCGAAGCGTACTTAGCCAAGCAACGGTTTGCGTAGGTAGGGTGGTTAAACATGGCAATGGTTACAAGTAGGAGGCTGACAAGAAGAACATGGGCATCGAGGCAAAACTAAAGATCGAGACTACTAGCAATAGGCAAAGATAGTAATGGTATCCGGGTTCAGTCATCTTGCCTGGGATTCCACAGAGGGAGAAGAACAGATCCAAGAAGAAGACGGAGCAACAGTTGAGTGGATCCTCACAACTCCGGAACGGAACCGAAGCTAACAAGAGAAGCAAACCGGAAAGAAACAAACAACACGGTAAACACTCAAGCATAAACATGGCAATAGATGCACAAGCAAGTATGATGCATGTCCGGTTTAATTATGCATGGCATGGCAAAGTGCACAAACAAATACTACAAGTTAAGTGGAGCTCAATATGCAACGAGTTGCATATTGACGAAACACCACATTTAATTATTTAGTTGACTCTCATTATTTACAAGACAAGATTAAATGTTTTTAACATGGCAAGAGGTGAAGCATAAAGAAACTACACTATTAGGCAATTTAAATGAGGCCGGAGAATAACAACAACATATCCGGAAAATCCCCATGAGCATGTTTAATAATTATAAGCAAACAACAATTAACCATATAATGTTGTTAACATGATGCGGATGACATGATCAAGTTTATGCAAGTTTTATTAAAAGGTTGACTTAAAGGAGATAAGAAGTATTGTCACCGTGGAGGAAAGAAAGCGGGCCACGACAACGATCCGAAAATGATGCAACGGCATCATATCGGTTCCGGTATCTCGTTGAGAGACCGGTGCAAAAGGTGACGAAGCGAGTCAAACGAGATGAAAGGTGGGGCGATCCCGTTACCGGGTTCCCACGAGTCGGTGACGAGGCAACCGAGGAACAATAAAAGGGACGAAACAGACACGGTGCTCACACGGGAAACATTTCATACAACACAACAAGCATGCATCACACGGGTCATCGACGGGGTTATACCTTCGGAACCATCGTACTCGGAGGGGTTCGAGGTCGTAGTGGAAGAAGTCGTTCCGCGAGTCGGGGAACACGTTAACGTAGAGGAAGTAGTCGTTCACGGGGTGGTAGTTGTACTCGGGCGACGGTAGACGTTCACGGCGACGGTAGTCGTTCGGGTCGTCGATGTCGGGGTACTTGTCGCGTCGGCGTTCGTAGTGGTACTTGGGGGTTCCCGTTCGTAGAGGTACACGCCATCGGAGGGGTACTCGTTGAAGACGTTCCGTAGGGGTACACGGGCGACGGTAGGGGTACTTGGGGTCTCCGAGTAGTCGTTCATGTAGTTGTTCTCGAGCTCGTAGTCGTTCGGTCATCGTTATGTAGTTGTACTCGGGTCCGACCTAGTGGTTCTCGGCGCTCCTGGCACTTGATAACAAAACAGCAACAAACAACAAAACAAAACACACAAAAAAAGGGGAAAAGGCTACGGGTTGCTCGGGACAACGCCGAACTGGAAAAAGGACAGGGCCTCCTCGAGGGACTGAGGAACACGGCGGCGACCTGGCGCCAGAGGAAGGACGTCGGGGCGCCGGGCTACTGGGGTGCACTGGAGAGGACTTGGAGGGGGCGCGGGATCCGGCGCTGCTCTTGCGGACGACGAGGCGAGAGCCAGCAGCTCGCCGCTCTGAGGACGGAGGAGAGAGCCTGGACGGAGGAGGTCGCGTCTGGACGCCTGGCCGCGGTTGAAGATGGAGGAGGGCGCTCCGGGCTGGATCCGCGGCGGGATCTGGTCCGACGCGAAGGGGAGGCCGCTCGGGTGGAGGCGCTCGGCTTGCTGGAGGACAGGAGCAAGGCGCTGCTCGGGAGGAAGCGGGGCCGAGGCGGCCGGCCTGACGGTGACGGGGTGGCGAGCTTGGCCGGCCTGGGGCGCTGCAGGAGGGACGACGGCGCTGCGGCTCGGTCTGGCCGTGGAGATCGGCGGGGAAGGAGGCGAGGGGCCCGGTCGCAGGAGCCAGGGCGCGACGGCTTCGGCGACGCAGGGAGGACGAGGCAGGGGGAGCTCCTGCCCGCGGCGCTGCGGAAGAGACGACGGGAGGCTGGCCGCGGGCCTCGGGCATCAGATCCTGGAGGCGAACCTAGCGACGGGGAGGGAGATCGAAGGAGATGAGGGAGGCTCGGGCGACGAGGGAGAGATCGAGAGGGTGCGGCGGACGAGGGGATGGAGAGGAACGAGAGGAAAACGGGTCGGGGATTAGGGTTCGGCCGGCTCGGGCTGGTTGGGCCGGCCTTAGGGATGGTGGAGCTGATGGTGGGCCAGCTGGCCTGGGCCTTAGGGAGGCCTGGGCTGGCTGGGAGGCTCTTTTCTTTTTATTTCTTAAACAGAAATAAAAGAGAGAGAGAGCAAAATAAAAAGAAAAGAGGCAAAGAACGAAAAATAAAACATGGAAAATTTTTATAAGGCTTTATGGGATATTACCAACCCAACAAAAATAGTTCCAACACAAGGAAGTGCAAACTAAAACATTTAGCTTGCAAACAAAAGGAGTTTAGATTTTGGAGGAGCCTCGAAACAACGGAAAGAAAATTATTTGCAAGGTTTGGAAGGAGAAGCTCGAAGTGAAAGCATGGGGAAAATATTGCAAGTGTGTTACGGTGATTCCGAAGCAATTGGAATATTTTTATATAGCTCCCTAAATATTGGGATGATATGTTATAAAGAGAAGTCACCTTCCCTCGATTTAAATGGACCGAAGGTCCACACGATTTATTTAGGTTAAGATGCAAAAATTAAAATGACATGATGGCATGATGACATGATGCAATGCAAAAATAAATAACACAAGCACAATGCAACCCACGGGAGGACCCGGAACATCTGGAATCTTCTGGAATCTTCTGGGACGTCGGTCTCGGGCGTCACAGCCGCCGCAGCCTGGTACAGAGGCGCATACGCCGCGTAGGCATGCGATGGTGGGCGCGCGCTGAGGAGACCGGGAGCGCAGGTGGAAAGGCGAAGACCGGGCGCCCATCCGCCGTTGTAGGCCGGCGGAGTGCCGTAGGGAGAGGGCGTGGACCAGGGCATGGGCCACGCCTGCACCAGGCCCGTCCATGGATCGTGCGGAGGGCGCCATGTCGAAGGAGCCGGTGGTGAGGGCGCGGCAGCCGGCGCAGAAGTGGTCGATGCAGGCGCAGGTGGTGACGAAGAGGATGTCGATCCGGGCTTCGGAGGGCGGTACACCTGGTTCTTGCCCTTGTAGTTGGGGCTAGGGCGCCATCCGAGAGGTGGTTGGGCCGCAGGAGACGGCGGTGACGGTACCGCGGCTTCCGGAGGTGGAGCGAAGCGTGCGGCGGCATGGAAGAGTCGTCGAGTGCTCGCCTTGAGCGCCTGGTTTTGCTCCTCCATCTGGAGCATGGAACGCGCCTCGGCACGTGTCGGCAGGGGGTGGAGGAGCAGAGTCTGAGTCTCCTATTGAGCGAAGCGGTCCTCGAGGCCGCTCATGAGGGCGTGAAGAAGAGAGCGGTCGGCGACCACCTCGCCAAGCTCGCGGAGCTCGTCGCCGATAGCTTTGATGCGTTCACAGAAGACGCCGACGGGGCGATCGCCCTAGGTGATCGTGCGAAGCTGGTGTTGAGGGCAGAGACGCGAGCGTCACGGTTGTCTTGAAACAACCGACGAAGCTCAGTCCAAATGTCGTGAGCAGATGCGCCATCGGTGACCTCCAAGTTGAAGAGCTCGGTGGAAATGCGCATGTACAACCACTGGATGATGGCAAGGACATCTTTGAGCCATCATGGATCGTTAGGAGACGGGGGCGTGTTGCCGACGATGTGATGAAGAAGGGAGCAGCGACCGAGGTGGATCTCGAACAAGTGTCGTCAATGGTAGTAGTTGTGGCTATGGAGATCCAGGACAATGGGAATGAAAGGCGTGATATCTGTAATGGTGTCACTGAATGAAAGAGGAGGAGTGAGGGTAGGCATGGCAGCGGTGAGAGGGAGGGTGGGCTTGCCGCCGGGGAGAGGAGGTGTTGGCTGGCCGCGGGAGAGAGGTGGAGGTGTTGGCTGGCCATCGGGAAGAGTGGTTGTTGGCTAGCCGCCGGAGGTGGGAAGGGTGGGTTGCCGTCCAGGGTTCGTCATGGTGATCGTGGAGGGGAAGGACCGTAACTGGTGTCTGATACCATGAAGATTGACAAAATGATTTCGTCGCCTTTTAAAGTACATGGCAAGGGGATACATATAGGGTTGCCAGCGCAACGACTGTTGAGACGTGAAGACGATCGTGGACCCAAATGTTGGAGGATGAGGGTAGACCGAGTCCACGCTCTAAGGGTGCGTTTGGATCACAGCCAAAATTTACCATACCAATATTTTGGCTCGCTCATAGGAATTGGTGGCCATTTGGACTGTTGCCAAGAAATTGGCGCGCCAACCACAGACGGCGTCTGCCTATGTAAATTTGGCCAACGCGTTGGCGAGACCAGGGTGTGGAAAAGCTCCGCCAAAATATTGGCGTCCCGTTTTGTCCCCCTACCTCAATGGGTCTCAGGTATTTTCCAATTTTTTATTACAGTATATGATGCATGTAGCAAGGCAGCAAGCATTTTTGGAAGTAATTAATTAATGAGCCCCTCACACTATTAGCATGCGCATGCAGGGTAGGAATTTTGGATGGCTACAATCCAAACCATACTAGTTTACCAAAATTTTGGTCATGCCCTTGCATTGGTCATACCAAAATTTTGTTGTGGCTAGCTTGGGCACAAACCAAACAGCCCCTAATACTCCCGCGTCCGTGTTCATGGACTGATCAGTTCTATTCATCAACAGATGCGGAAGGGATTCACGGGTTGGTGTTGGAGATGCCCTAATCTAGCGGTGTAGTCCAAATGTACTTGGGAATCGTGCCACTGTGATATGGCACACCGCACTGTCGGCACGGCATGGAAAGCAGACACAAGATGACTGACTGCTCGGGCTCGGAGACAGGAACCCTGTGGGTATTACCTGGACGGTGCAGTGTTTCTGCTCCGACCGCTCATGCATCGAACGGCGCCTCTCCAGTGGCATCATCGCCTGCCTGCCTGCCCGCCCGCCCGGGGCCGGGGACGGAGCCGACCGGCTGCCACAGGAGGGGCCGCCATCAGTCGCCGGCCATGCCGGGTTTGTCTGCCGTGCGAAATGATGCGACTGTGCTGTGGTATGCGGCGCGACCGGCGACGACGAGAAGGCTTCCTCACGGGAGAGAATGGCACGGCGCTGCTCGTTCCTCTCGGCCAGTTCTCCTCGTGTCACAAGGGCCACGGCCATGTGGTCTTGGTTGGGTCTTTAGGCGCCACTCCTCGATCCCAGGCTGCGGACCTGCGGTACAGTGCAGTGTGGACGACCGCTCGGCTGCTCGCTGACCGTGACCAGTGCCGCGTGCAACGACTGTCCTGAGTCCTGACAAGCCAAAACAGCTTGCTTCGGTGTCTTCGGTAAGTATAAAAATGAAAAGGGAAGTTTGAACAGGCCAAATGAGCTCTGGAAGATGCATGGATCTGCCCAAGCCAGCAAATTCTCACCAGAACTTCATTATTCGCGTGACCAGATGTGAATGATAAGACAATTTACCTCTCCTCTTCTTTCTCGTATATAATCATTTGCTGCTGGTTATCTGTCCATCGTCCACACTCTGGGCTGTGCTACGTCAAGTAACAGTATTAGTAGTCAAGTTAGTAGACACCGTTTCTCACTCAAGTCCTAAGGGTTCAGTTTACTCCCCTCTAGTCTCAAAATCGTCGACTTTGCAACTTTCTTTCTCATTCAGCCGGTCTTTGACCTGTTTAACTTTCCCTAAAAAAGACCTGTTTAACTCTAGTTTTATCCTAGTCCGCAGTGCCACATGCTACTCCTAAACGTATAGATTTTTGTTAAGTAAAACTTTACAAACTTTGACCGGGTTTATGACAAAAATATTCATATCTACAATATCAAATATATATAATATGAAACTATATCTTATGATGAATCTTATGGTATATGTCTGGCGTTCTAGATGTAAATGTTTCTATCTATAAACTTGGTCAAACTTTGTGAGGTTTGATTTTTCCAAACCGCACGGGACAACACCCCCAATGCGCCGATGCAATGGACTCGCGCAGGACAGTCGTCGACTCGCACATGAGGCAATGTTTTTATTGCACATGAGGCAATGTTTTTATCTATAAACCCCCAGTCGATGGATCTGTACTGATTGTCGCTGGATCCACTGCCAACCATGTCGGAGAAGGCTGGAGATCGCCGGACGAGAGCTTGGGTGATGAAGGGGAATGGGGTGAAGTGCTTAGGGTTTGGTCCGACGAGCGGATGGGAAGGAATATATATATAAGGTCGGATGGACCAGCGTGCGCCGAGACCGACACGGCGGACGTGCTCGGGCGCCCCATATCCGCCCTACATTTTGACAGGATACGAGAGGTGCTAGTCAGCCCGGTCGCTTGAAACCCGTTTGAGAAACCTGTCTGAGTTTTTTTTGTGTGACCGGTCACTCAACGGGCGGTCTGCCCGATCTTCTAGGGCCGGTTCAGGGGCGCCTGGTTGTAGGTGCACTTATGGAACCGAGGGAGTAGTTTTTTTTCAGTCGGACAAAACTAACAATCATGTTGGTAGACAGAGCACAGTGCTTTTTATCCTCTCTTTTTTACAACCGAAACTAATATTGTATGTATAGGAAAAATCTGGTCATAATCAGTTACTACTTAAGTACCAACAAGTGCTCACAACCACCACACTCAAATCTCCAGCTTTCAACGTGTCAATGTGCGCACGAAGAAGCCCACACCGCCATTGATACGCCCAGTTGACTTGTGTCGGAGCCGAGAGCAACGGCAAACCAGATCGAAAACTGATCGATCTTGAGCTCGCCATTGCCGCAGCTCCCACGTGCTCCCAAGGTCTCACTTGACAGTGGCGCCGGTGGGGTTGTGCACCCGTCCGTGCCACTGCCACATACAGAGACTGAACTGACCGCTCCATACGCTCTCACCGTCTCAAGCTTAATTGCTGGTCGTTTAGGGCGCCCATGCGCTCGAGATATGTGGCTGATTTGGTGCGAGCATTTTGTTCGGGTCTTTGTTGCTGCTGCTGCCACCCTCCAGTCTCCTTTCTGATGCTCGAGAGGGACTGATGCGTGCGGCCTGTCGGCCGTTATTGTTGCTGGATTGTTCAGTGTTTGGTTGAGAGAAGAATTGGAGAAACGACTCTACAGTGATATGGTTGCTGCTAGTTTACCTTATAAACCTTGAAGAACTGCTAGGCAAGGCGAAGGTGGCCACGTCGTCTCTAATTCGTCATGAACAGTGCTGCTGCCACCGCCTGTTATTTCCATGCCCCGCTGAGGGCATTTTCGTCATTTTGCATATGGGCGTATAAAATGCAGCCCGCCCATGGAGAAACCCTAGCCGCCGCCTCCCGTCCCACTCGCCGCCCCCACCTCGTCGCTCTCCTCTCTCTCCGTCGCTAACCCCTCTCTCTCCCCATCGCCCCTACCCACGCCGGCCAGTTCCGGCAAGCTCCGGCCGCCGCACGCCCCCGAGCTCCCCAAGATCTGCGCCTCACGCCGGACCCCTCCCTCCCTCGTCGATCTCTCTCTCTCTCTCTCCCGCACGCCGCACATCTCCCGCCCTCCTCGATCTCTCTCCCTCCTCGGCCACCACAACAGAAAGCCACAAACCCTAGCCCCCTTTTTCCACGGTCGCTACACCCTTCTCTCCTCCCCCTCTCTCCCTACCCGACCCCACGGCCGCCGCGCCTCTCACACCTCTTGCCCATCCCTCCTTAGGCCCCATGGCGGGGGCCGGGCCGGAGCGGGGGCAAAAATCCGTGGGGTGTCCGCCGGCAGGAGGAAGTAGTAGGGGGCAGGTGGAGCGGCGGATGCGGGCGAGGTCGATTGAGGGAGGCTCGCCATCCAAGCCATTCATGAATAAAGCGTCGGCTGCAGGGGCACATCAATCCGGAGCAAGGTGGAGAAAGGTAAAAGCCAAATAGAACCTTTGTTCTTGCATTTTGATGCAATAATTTATGATTATGTGTACGTGTTTGTGTATGTGCTCGTTGTCAACACCTGCCCGTTATTCTGGTGTGCCACATCCAGATCTTTACCTAAACATTTATTACCATGCCTTTTGTCCAGACCAAGTTTGAATTCATCTTTGGTGTGGTCCCTTGAAGTCTTCTTCAATCTGTTTGTTGCTTGAATGTTTCACTGTTTGGGCTAAACCAGATTAGGGAAGATGGATCAATATGAGGTGTTGGAGCAGATTGTGAAGGGCATGTTTGGTTCTGCACTCTTGATGAGGCACAAGGTTGAGAGGAAGAGGTTAGTGCAATTCCATTTCCACCCTTACTCTCCAGAATCCCTGGAGCATCTCTCATATATGACTTGTTTCAGGTATGTCTCAAAGAAGATCCGATTCGCCCGTCAGACCATCAGGTGCCATCGATCCGCACAACAAGAGGTCTCTCTCTCTCTTCCTTTTTTTTGTGTCGTGTCATGTGTCAGCATTGAACTTAGATGCTTGGTTTGTTTGCCATTTTGTTCATACAGATGGAGCTCATCGCAAAAGTAAGGAGCACTTACATTGTGGAACACAAAGATTCTTGGGTGGAGAAGGTGAGCATGGTCCCCTCTTCTCTTATTTGTGCATATTAGCAGGTCCTCAGAGCAATATTTGCTCTTGTCCTCTCCTTTTCCGTGCATGTTTCAATGTTCCTATTGAAAATTTCAAATGTGCCAACTGAAGGATTCATGTGACCGCCATCGCCTGAAATGAGTGTTTTTATTATTGTCATCAGGGGTGCTATGTGTGCACCATGATCAGTTACTGCGAGGGAAGGGACATGCATGTATGTAACTTGTGAAGTAAGCTCTGAACTGAATTGGAACCTGTGACGAAATTATGATTATTTATTTGTCCCTATGTAGGCTAGAGGCCATTAAGAAGGCTAACGACAACCATTTCTCATAGGAGGTGCTCAACTACTCTGTAGTATGTGTTGTTCAATAGCTGCAAATTCCGCTTACTGAATTTTGCCCCATTGTCGTGTCCCCATTTTTTTAGTAGCTGACTTCGGACATATCATTTGCATCTTTGAATCTTGGAATAGCTTGTCGTTATATATGATTCCACACACTCATGGCATTTTTAATCATCTGAGGTTACTGAAATTTGTCTCTATGGGCACACAGTTTGTCCTATCCATATTTGGTATTTGGTATAAAATGTTGCATTAAATACAATCTTCTCATAAAAATTGTATATAATTATTGCTTTCTTTCCTTCGAATCTAATATCAAGAAAAGATGATAGTTGGTGTACTACATGATAGTTGTGAAGGATAGTGGTGTTGGGAGCAATCTAAACTCATTCAAATACATAGGAAGTAATGGGGACGACATGTCACCCGTTTCAAGCCGTCGGTTGCCCTGCACCACCAATCCACCAATCCAATGCGGTCGATGACGTACTGCCGCTCAAGGCGGTCTCCAACATCTCGCTGCTGGCTTCATCGGAGAAGCCCAACGTCCTTCAGTGAGTCTTCACAGCTGGTTACATTGAGCAAGTCCTTCCAGGGGTTAGTTAACTAGATCCCTATCCAATTATGTTCAACTACTGCCCCTTAAGTAGCCATCCTATTATAACATCCGAAATCAAACCATTGGAGCTGAAGAAAATGCGTGACTTAATGAATTCATCAGCTCTCACTTTAGAATAGCATAATTCAGAATCAGACGTCAGTATCTCAGAAGTTGGACAACATGTGTGTGTGTGTGTGTGTGTGTGTGTGTGTGTGTGTGTGTGTGTGTGTTTTATGTCGACTTTTTTGTTTTTTCCTTTGCTTTTGAAGGCTATTGGCAGTTCCCTTGGTCTTCTCCTCTGTGGGAAGGATTTCGAACCAGTCTGGAGCCGCAAGGAGTTCTTGAAGTTCATTATCTTGATAGACTCCCATCTACGGTATCCTTGCGTTCTGCATTGCTATCGCACAACACATTGTATTTTTGAAACGACTTCTCTTCCCGAGTTATTACGAATTAAGATAACAAGTTTGCTTTGTAGTTACCTACCTTATGTAATTATACCGCTTGTTTTCTTGCAGACATCGTTCCTCTTGACAGCATTTTAGTAGCTGGATGCCATCCATAACAAGGATCGGTGAAACCATACAGATAAACAAGCTAACATTTGAAGTTGTGAATTTATGCGACCATTGCTAGGTAAAATTATCCAGATCTGGTGCTATGTACTCTCCTTGCT
The DNA here is from genome assembly GCA_902687465.1 of Secale cereale. Lineage (NCBI taxonomy): Eukaryota > Viridiplantae > Streptophyta > Magnoliopsida > Poales > Poaceae > Secale > Secale cereale. The sequence goes on from LR738711.1 coordinate 204,628,170, forward strand.
TCAAATTCAATTCTGCAATGTCTGAAAATAAACATGATAACATGTAGTGGTAAATTGCTTGCTTCTTTTCTTTCCCTTTCTTTCCATAGCAAAATTATTAAAAGGCTAAATTCCTGAGTTGTCTTAGTTATGTAGCACACAAATTATTTGAGTGTGAGTTAGGAATTAATATGTGAGTTGGCTTAATTATGAAATAAAAAAGTACATATGTACATGTAGATAATTGAGCAGTGGATGGGTGATGGGGATAGGTTTCATAAAACTGATAATTATGAACTTGTTCATTGTATCATATATAAACATTACACCACCAAAATTGGGTAGTGTGTTAACATTCAGAAGGCAAATAACTCTACGTATCGATTTATCATGTGAATGTTTTGTCCTTGAAGGTGTGCATACTCATCTTAAATATATATAAATGGACCCACCTGAAATTTCAGGATTAAATACATGTGGTGACAGATGTGAGCTATGATTACTTTGATTGTTTTCCTGTTCAACCTATGCAACGACTGTGGCTATTTTGTCAGTTTATGTATGCATGTAGATACCAAACTGTAAATTTACCTTGCTGATTTACAGCATATGAATTGATGCGTTCTGTAGCAACTGTGCATAGCTCCAATGTAAGGTTTTGGTGTTCTTTCCCCTTTTTTAGTTTTTGAATGAAATTATTTATTAGTCCGGTTGCAAAACTTCTTGTGTCTCCGTACAGATCCGGTGCTGAAAGTGTCCACCCTCCCCCGCGGCTAGGATTTGGGCGCCTCCCCAAAACTTCGCCAAGATCCGCCACAACTGGCAACAGTGAGGCCAAAGGTGACCGGATCCGAGACAGGTTGGTCTCTCCCCTCCTTCTTCGCCCACCCTCTCCTTCTCACCTTACGCCATCTTGTCTTCCCTTTTTTGCAGGTTGCCACGGCACGGACGACGACAACGACAGGAGGGGCGCACACATCCATGGGACGGGACGCCGCCATGGAGATGGAGCTCCTTCTTCACACTAGGCAGAGGGCCCATGGAGCCCCCCTCCTTCTCCAGTGACTTCTCAGGCCAGACCCCCTACCTCTCCCCCCTCTCTCTCCTGTATTTTGAGCTGTACCAGCTCTGTTCCAGATTCTGAAGGCCTCTGTACTTGAATCTAAAACATGGTTAATCCCTTCAGGGTATATATGGCAAGTTAGGTGGTTGCTGCAGTCTGAGGTTAATCCCTTTATTGGTTGTTGTTTAGGGTTGATTAGATTACCTTCTCCAAGGAAATCTGTTATATATTTTTGACAGCTACGGATATGCTTTTCTAATTGTAGCGTGACAGCTTTAACCGAAGTCTGTTTAGTTCACTCAGCCTTCTATTCATTGATTTTGTATATGGTTCTTGAAAGTAGAGCCTGCTAAGCATTTGAGAGTGTTCCAGTTTGCTTAATCATTGCGACTATGTGCGCTGGGTTAAAATTCTAAATTTTCTCTTTGTAGGAGCTTCAGAAGCGTTGCTCACCAACAAACTAGAAGATTGTTTTGTCCTGGGCACTAACATGATTAAGGAAGAAATTGCTTATTCCTGGATGTGCTATGCAGATCAAAGGTGAGCTCATCCTATTTTCTTTCTTCAATTTTAGCCGAAGATTTATCTCCGGTTTCCTTGCATTTGTCATGCTGGTTCTTTGTGTAGATGCGCCAGCTAGCTTAGAATCTGTATCATCATCTTCCAGTTTGCTTAATCATTGCGACTATGTGCTCTGGGTTAAAATTCTAAATTTTCTCTTTGTAGGAGCTTCAGAAGGGTTGCTCACAAACGAACTAGAAGATTGTTTTGTCCTGGTCACTGACATGATTAAGGAAGAAATTGCTTATTCCTGGATGTGCTATGCAGATCAAAGGTGAGCTCATCCTATTTTCTTTCTTCAATCTTAGCCGAAGATTTATCTCTGGTTTCCTTGCATTTTTCATGCTGGTTCTTTGTGTAGATGTGCCAGCTAGCTTAGAATATGTATCATCATCTTTGTCTTTGAGTAGAATTGAACTGGGATTTGCTTTTTGCATCTTAACTGTGTGTCCTTTGATGTGCTTTACTCTATAGAGTTATTACCCTGAACTGATGAAAGGACTTCTAGGGAAAATTATTGATTGCTAGGGCCTCGATTTATTAACCATTCTATATTTTTACAAACTGAAAGCCAAATCATTCCTCTTTGGGATGAAACAAATCATATGTGTGGCATCGAAAAAGATCGTAGTATGATCATACAAGACCTTGATTGTTTATCCTACTTGCATGGTCTGATCTATCCGAGGTGCAACCAAGATCAGGAGAGAACAATGTTTCGGTTGTTTCGACTACTTCCTTTTCAGTGCTTATTATTTTGCATTGCATGATCTGTAGTTTAAGGTATACAAATAGTCATCCATGGTCCAGGTGAGGTGCTTCATACTGTGAAAGCATAATTGAGGTGCTTCTTTATTGGTTAGTGATGTGCCACCGCTTTTTGGATTTTTGGTTTACTTCGTTGTGCTACAATGGCTCTCCTAGGAATGTTCTTCCATGCTTTGATCTGCACAATCCGGAAAGTGCATGCATCCATAAACCAAATAGGATTTTTTGTGTGTCATCTTAAATCTTGTGCTCGTCCAATAAGAATAAGGTTTGGTGGTATTGCTTTTGTCTGTCACCCGGTAGATTTCAGACTTCAAGCTTGCTGCAATCATTTCAGCTTATATGTGCAAATCCTTGGTGTGACATGATTGGTAACCGACCATGAATACGTTGCAACCTGATATGTCTAATTCTTGATTTATGTGGTAGCATGGTCTAAAAATTGGTCCTAAAGATACATGATGTTTTTGTCCAAAGTTGAGACAGTTATTTTGGAATGGAGGGAGTATTAGATTATTTTGTTCCTTTTTAATTTGGTTCTAAAGATATAGTTTCAGAGTGATCATTTTGCATCAGCCAAGCTTGCCGGTGTTACAAATAATTGTTCTGTTGTCCTCAATTCACTTTCTCTTTTTTTTAATGCTACAAGCATTATTGTTCCATTTTTTAGTTATTGATCATGCCATTTTTCTTTCTGCCTTTGTAGCTGAAAGATTAGTGAGACTGACTAAATTCTGAACATGTTCCATGCGAGAGAAATAGCATGTTGATTTCAATCTTGAAATAATCATAGTTGAGGGATGAGGTTCGTAACTGAGGGTCATGTTTAGAGCTAGAGGAAGAAGTTGCGAGGCTTGGAACTTTCCTTGTGAAGGGCTGAGGGACAGTAGTGAGGGCAATGCCTCTTTATTTGTAATTGTGATACTCCTGATGTGCAAGTAAACACTCATGTAAAACTCCTTATGCTAAAATGTTGGTTGTTAGTACAGAGGTGGTGACATTATTTGGTTCTCTGCTATTGATTTCATGATTTGTGGTTAATACATGATGTAATACAATCCATGTTTGTTTCAACCCCCTCCAATATAATTATTTTTTTCCTAATATATACCTGCTGCAATGTATTGTGCACAGGCAGGTTAATTGGAACTAGGTCGTTTCTCTTATCTTCCTCTCAGCTGCTGCAGGAATTACCATAATGAGGATCCGCCTGCCTGTTCATTACTGAGAGAACTATTTGTTTTCCACATGTTGTCTTCACAACTTTTATTTAGATTCTTCATGCCTTCATATAATTCCATATTCAAAAGAGGCTGGCCAAATAGGCAATAAGATGTTCGTTGCTTCCTTTTTAGTGCTGTTAGTTTAGACTTGCCACAAAAGCCCTATTTCAGGTCCACTCCACCAAAGAAAATCTGACCCAGTACATCCATCTACTGATCTTATGTATGATTTTCTATCTTTGCTGCTTTCCTCTGCTTCAATCACCAGTTATCTGACAACAACACTACGTACATTTATGTTCGCTCTTTACATACTTGCCTTGCTCTCGCCCCTTGCGCCATCGGCGCAACGGGTCATCTAGTAGTACTAAACCAGCATTCGATGAGGCTGTCAAGTTTATCATCTTGACGACTTGACACGTCCGACAAATCAGCATCAACTTGTTTGTCAAACTTGGTTGACGAGCTACCATCACTATATCAGCATCCGAGAAGTAAACATGCAGCTATACGTGTGAATCAGCTAGCATTGCGGACCTGTAATGTCGGGAGTTCAGTAGCAGCATTCACAGCCACTTTTCGCATTTTCTGAACATGAGTCATCACCTTCTCCATAAACCTGAAACTGACATCAAACGGCAGCGAATTTGTGGTAAGTAGACCAGAGACCTCGACACACACTTTGAATTTCCGCTTTGTGCCTGCCAACCTTCCATTCATTACAGGACTGGTGACACCTCCACTGGCAGGCGAGAAGGCATGGCACTCTCACTCCATGAACAAGACATGGAACAATACAGAACAAGTGGGCAAAAGCAGGTTGGGTAACATCTCAGAGGATAGATGTACTATTCAGGGATATTACAGGGAGCACAGCCACTTCAGCTGAACAACACAGAACCTGTCAGACACGTGATATGCTTGACAGCGTGCATCCAAGTGACATGAACATAGGGTGGCTGCATTCTCCATAACTAAATTTAGCATGCCCCTAACTACAGATTACTCGAGAAGACACGAACCTAAGCCCATAATATACAACCAAAAGACCGAGACTAACTGATCGGGGAGGCACAAAGGGTCACAGAAAGTTCAAAATATAAAGTTAGTGATAACTAGCACCAAAGTCATGGACAGTAGGTGTCCTCCTTGTTCTCCTTATATTGCAAACAACTGCAAAGAGCACTTGTCCTTATCATGTAGCACAGTCTTCTTAAGCTGGGCCAAAAGCATCACCATCCAGAAGAAAGCCCACTATGCACGAACCCCTAAACAATGGAAACAACTTGCAGCATGAGACAAACAAAAAGAAAACTAGCCCAATGCTAGTTCTTGATCTCTTCCCTACAACTAAACTGATAAAGCGGAAGTGCAAAAGGAAAGATAAGGAAACATCACCTATGCCTGTGTTGCGTGCTATTTATTCAATAGTCACAGATAATGTTACATTATATGTTTATTAAGCTGTTACCAAATTGGCCCAAAGCTAAACCTGGCATCACAATAAATACACCCTTATCTTATGAACACATTGCTCAGTATACTTATTCTCGTAAGGGCATCTCCAACGCTGACCCCATATTTCCTCCCGTATCCGTCGTCCGTGGATACGGATGCGGGAGCCGGTAATCATAAGTTAGCCGCACATCTCCGTTAACCTTTCAAATAATATTTAACAAAAATGAACGAATTTGATTCAAACTCAAACAAAGCAGGCAATATTCATTCACATTTGGATGATTCTTACATAAGTGATTTTTACATAAAACCGGATGCTTTTCATCTAAACTGGAGCAGATTCATTACATTTAGACATATCAACTACACCGGACTCTAGACCTAGGCTAAAATGACTGCCGGCGTCCATTCCCCATCTCCGGCTGGCCCTAAGCCCCGGAAAATGAAGCCGCTGCCGTGAGCCCCGGGAACTGAAGCTATCCGGCTCCACGTCGCCGCCAAGCGGCTAATCGAACGACGATGTTGAGGCCGCCAAACTTGGCTTCAATGGAAGGGGAAGAGCGGTGGCCTTCCTGGGACCTTAGCGCTGGCGACCTCCCATGCTCTACTCTTCCTCGCTGCCGCCGGCGCCCGCGGACGTGTCGGCTTCATGGTCGTGGCGGCGGGGCGCGGGCGGGGCGGAGCTGGCGATGTCCTCCTCGTCGCCGCCCTTGCCGTAGACCTCGTCGAACTCCTTGTAGGCGGCTTCAAGCTCCGCCTGATACTGGCGGTACCGCCACCGGTCGCGGCGGATTTCACGAGCGGTGCGGTACGAGTCGACCAGCGCCGCCTGCTCGACCATGTCCACATCCGGCAGTATAACCATGCCGGCAGCGAGTTGCTCCTCCACGCGCCGGTGCTCGTCGAGGAGGCTAAGATTGTAGGCCTGGTCGACCTGCGCCTGCCGGAACTTGGCCTCTTGGTGACGCCGACATGCACCAGCGAGGAGGGTGGCACCGGCTTGTCCTCGGCCGCGTCCCATTGAGACGTCTGCAGCGCCGGCCTCCGCTTGCAATGGCAGCGATCTCCTTTTTCTACTCGGATGAGAGGTTATCCCAGACGGTTTTGGAGCTCGAGGAGGCCATGGCTAGCGTGGAGCAAAGAGGAGGAAGGGAATGGAGGATGATGGATGTGGCTATGGCCGGGCCTGCGGTTTATATAGCGCGGGGGGGG
>LR738711.1:204634517-204650300 GCA_902687465.1 Secale cereale
GGGCAACTGGCGACGTGATTACTGGTGGGCGGCGGACGAATGGCGGGTGGAGTCGGCTCGCCGTTCCTAGGCAACCGCTTGCATGTTTAACGTAGTAAGGCGGATGGACGGGCTGTCGTTTGAACGTGGGGCAGCCGCGTGCTGCTTGCAATGGGAAGCGGCGAGGGCGGTGCTCTCGGCTGGCGCACCGCTTCCATGCCGAAGGGCGGTGAGAGGTCGCGTCACTCTGAGCTGGCATCAATGCAGCACTGGTGCTCTGGAGCGGCGCTAACCTTCTCGGGCGGGAAAGCACGCAGGCGCAGGAGGGTTTTTTGGTGGGCCGGGGCGGTCAGACACGGGCGTGGCAGCGGTTCGGACGCCCGCAAAGGCCGCCTCCCCCCCCCCCCCAGTTTATCTCCGGTTTGCGCGAAAAACAAGTCCAAACTGGCCTGTGGACCGATAGAGGCCCGTGTTGGATGGCAAAACACGTCCGGACCGCAAGGTCCGGACGGTTACGGGTGGTTTGAGGGTCCGCATTCGAGATGCCCTAACTTCCAAGTGCATTGGCACTAGTTAAGACCTCTTACAAAAATGTGATTATGAGGATGCATAGTCATCAGGGTAGCTCAATTTTCAACCTCCTTTTCTGAAGGAGAAAAAAGTGGCGTGTTGGCTGTTCAACCTACATTGGTGTAGTCTGAGAAGACCCTACAGTATACATGGAAAAGACAAGTACTCCCTCAGTCCCAAAATAAGTGTCGCTGAGGTTGGAGGGGGTGCTTCATAGATACTCCCTCCGTCCGGAAATACTTGTCATCAAAATAAATAAAAGGTAATGTATCTAGATGTATTTTAGTTTTAGATACATCCATTTTTGTCCATTTTGATGACAAGTATTTTCGGACGGAGGGAGTAGAACTGAACGTCAAATCAGTATTAACACGTGGTCAACAAAAGATATTAATCCACACACCGGAAATCCTGTTTAACTAAAGGAAATATTTGAAATAAATAAGTGTCTAGAGCAGTTCTTTCTACAGATAAGAACAAGTTGCACTAGTGTGAATCGTATTTTCGCATGATATGTCAAATTCAGCAAGGGTAGTTGTTAATTGTTATAGCGTGGTCATCATGCACGATTTGTTTAAAACAAATAATAACTTATCAAAGTGGTGAAAACAATTCCAAATATACAGTGTGAATGAAACCAGGTTGAGATAGATAATATTTTCAAGTCACCTCCCAAACATTAAATTTTGCAGATGTGGCACAAAGTTAAAGACATTATATAAAAATGAGGTCAAACTAAACAGCAGATGTGGCATTTAAAAGGAGATACAGCTATATGCAGAAATATTGATTAAAGTTAAGTAGATAGATAGTGTCCTTCAAATACCCTTAGGTATACATCAAGGGCCAGCATGCATCCATAGCTAAATACTCCCTCCGTAAACTAATATAAGAGCGTTTAGATCACTATTTTAGTGATCTAAATGCTCTTATATTAGTTTACAGAGGGAGTACTTGTTTGTTATGCATAAAATTGCTTCAGTCCCAAATATCCCCTACGCTGATACGCACCGTCTGGGTCTGTGTTGGTGATGTGTCAAACAATCTGGCCTCATGTGAATCTCCAGCAGAACTGACAGACACCAAAGCAAAATCACGATGATATCAGGGAAACAAAGATTGTACCACAAGATCTATAATGTCCTACATGAGCACATAGCTACAAAATAAATGAAATTCACCTGTTCTGCAAAGCTATAACTTCTGGAATAGGAGCATTGGGGTACCACCTACAGACTTTGCTTCCTTGCAAACACAGTTGGCCTGATGTGATGACAAATTAGGCAAATGGTATCTAATGTTACTAAAACACATAGACTGCAATTACCAAAGGTGACCAAACACAAAATAGAACTGACGAAAATAAAAACATTACCTTCACGCAGCTTGACAGTCAGAGCAACAAAGAGAATGACAACTGGTCCTTGCTGCATCTGCTGCTGCAGAGTCTCGGCTGGGAATTGATTTGCGTGTGCCTCCCATAAAGCAACAACAGCCGTCTCTCTTCAAAAACATATACAGAAAATGAACAAGCATGTAGAACAGCACCAAACACTGTCATGGAGCAATTAAAAATAACACACAATGAAGCTCTACCGACATACCTGCCATCGCTTATGTACACGTTACGTACCGTCCTAGGTGCACCATTGACAGTAACAGTTTTCACATCTGAAACTCTCAGCATAAGACCAATGGCATCTGCATCAGGCACCAAAAGCAATCCTAGATTAGAGAGAGAAGAGCAGCGGTTGCACATACAATTACGGAGGCAGAATGATTCAGTCACAAATACAGATTATATACCAGACATTAGCGCTGTGTTGTTTACACGCGATCGGAGGACTTCATAAGGCGATATCTTGTATGCATACACCGGAAAACTATCAGGCACATGTTCATCCCTGCTTATCTCTGTGTACTCCGTGAACATTGCCATGCAAGGATGATCGACGGCCCTATAGGGCAGACTAGGGTGGACAACCTTAAAGTGGTGTATGTAATACACATCATCCTCTTTGATGCGTTGCAAAAAGAGCGATGCAAACCACGCAGGTACTTGACAGTCCATCATACCCCCCTATCTCGTAAACATTGAACCAGCACGGTGACCTTACATGGTGAAGGTATATGAACAAGACGTTACAGAAGGACAAGTATCTCACCTGCTCATCGAGCATCACAAAATCAAGCTGCGGAATTCCTGTTCGTTGATGCTTGCTCATGTAATGAGAAATGCGCGTTATTCTCACTCGAACCCTCACCCGGTTGTTTGACGCCAGGGTCACATCCTTCAGCAAGGTGTAATCCATCTGCTAACAGAAAAGGAAACAAAATCAGAGCTAAACCACTAGGAAAACAATAAATAGGCATGAATCCACTAGAGGATACACAGTGTGCACCATTGCAACAAGAATAAATCTAACCTATATCCAAAAGGTGAGAAGGTCTGTGCTGAATTAAACAGGGCAGAAAATATAACAGACGACTGCTACAACATGACATGGACTGACCGAAGAACTCAGCAGATGCTTACAATCCTTAACCCTCCTTTTGTGAACAATGTAAGCTACAATATTGTGAAAGAATACCTCGCTGTCAGAATCTTCTGAACAATCTGCATCATTTTTAGATTCACCCATACCACCATCCTGTCCTGAACCATCCTCGCTCTCTTCATGATCATTGGGTTCAACTCGTGCTTTCTTCGACTGTTTTTCAGCTAAGCGAGTTGAGCGCCTTGTGGTGGGTGCAGGGCGCCCTTCTGTCTCGTCATCCTCCTCGTCACTGTCAATTATTCTAAGCAATGCACGCTTCCTACTGGGTGGAGCACCCAACACCCCCACCTGCAATTCACCATCCTTGCCGTTCTTCTCGCCCTCATCTTCGCTGTCGCTGCTGACCACCCGTGCGGTGGCGTGCTTCTTACCGCAGGGTGTGATCCAAACATCATCATCCTCCAGACCCACATTGCGGCGAACCCTCCGGTAGTCTCCACCACTACCTCCCCCGGCGTCGTCAATCTCGTTTTTGCCATTGCTCCCACGGGTAACCGCCCGCACCGTACGCTTCCTAGGGGTCGGCACCGCGGGAACACCATCCTCCTTGCCGCTCCTCCCGTTGCCGACATCAGCGGCAACCCTCTCTTCCTCGCCGCCACCGACCTCGTTAAAAGAATCGTACGCCAGGCCGGGTACTCCCGCCGCCTGGACTGTTTTTCGCTTGGGGCCGCCCAAACCTTCCACCAATCGACCAGAGACCTCCCCACTGGGCATGGCCTTCCTCCAGCGCGCGTTATCGGCTTCGAGGAGCGAGACCCGGGCCTCCAGGTCGGCAATGCGGGGGGACGTGGCGGCGAGCTCGGCCTCGAGGGCGCATACCTTGGCCGCGACCTCCGCGGCGTCCATCTCCAGCAGCGGCGGCGTCACCGCGGCAGAACCCTAGCGTCGAAATGCTCGCACTGGTGGTCAGACGTCAGGACTCAGGAGGACTGTGCTACGATTGTGTGCGGAAAGAAGGAGAGGCAGCTTTGCCCTTTGCGCTTCTGGGCTGGCGACACGTGCGGTGAAATGGGCTGGGACAGGCAGCATGGACCGCCTCTAGGCTTTTTGCTTCACACGCTTGTTCCCCTGAACAAAAACTTCACAAACCTCAAAAAAAAAAAAAAACTTCACAAGTTTTTGCATTCTTCCATGAGAGAATACCTTATTTAGGCTTTCTTAAAAACCTACTTCCCTTTTTAGCCATAAGAAAATCTTCCCTTTTTGACTTGTTCCCTCTTTGACAGTTCCGTTAGTTTTAGCAACTACACCGTGAAGTGCAACATAAAACCTTATCTGGTCATTTTTTAAAATCTGCTTCCCTTTTTAGCCCTAAAAAACTTCCCTTTTTTACTTGCTCCCTTCACGATGTTTTTGTTAGTTTTAGTCACTTATCCCGTGAAGTGCAACACGAAAAGTAGTTCATTTCCATTAGTTTGATGCAGGCGTCGACCTCATGCATGGTGGGAGGGCGGCCGTCAGGGAAGGACTCGAGCCAGGCACACGCGGACGACCAAGGGGATTGTGGTCGGGGAAGGAGTCGGGTTCGACGGCGTGCCCGGAGTACGGGCGGTGCTGGCCATGGTGGTGGAACGATGTGACGAGGGAAAGGGAGTGGCGCGTCAAGTGGCAACACGCAAACCGAGAGAATGGCATGCAGTTCCGACATTCACATTAGCTTCGGTAGAGAAGAGCCGAGGACACGAAGGAGGGGCTCATGGTTTTGGGAGGGTTTACTTGCTCGCTCGCCTTCAAATCGAATGAAAGCAACCCTAAGATGTGGATTTTTTTTTAACTCGTAGTACTAGTACCCAAAGGAGTTTCTTTTTAAAATATCCACATGTACATTTTATTAGACAAACAATTTACGACGAGTACACATGTGATCACAAGAGACATGCATAGATTATGTTAGGGGTGTTCCCGAAACAAATCGAAATCATATAAACGAAATTGAAATTTCAAATAGGGTGCTCTTCTATTTGATGCAAGCTTACGAGATTCGGATCACACCGTCCAGGCATCCATCTCCTTTCTTCATCTTTACATCATACAGTACATTCAAAATGTCCTGCTTTTGCTATACGATTTGGGCTTGAGAGCAACTTATCGCCAACTTTGTAGACCCATAAAGAATTGACGTTCTCATCCATAGTTTACACTAGAATCGCCGACAGAACAGAAGAAATCAAGATATATATCATTCAGGCACATTAAGCATACACAACTCAAAATATATGTATAATGTTGCAGCAAGAGGGATCTTTTACGACATTTGTTTTTAAGAAATACATTTAGGACTACCAAAAAAAAAGCATATCCAACACATCGCTCACTTGGAACTAGACTAGTATAGCAAAATTGATGGTGTCAACCATGTGGATTGCCACCAGTGATCCACTACCGCTTGCACTTAGCTTTCGCCATTTTCTTCCTCTTCTTCTTATCAGCCTTGGGGATCTTCGTCTTGCGAGTTTCCCTCTTCTCTTCCTTCACTTTCTTCTTGTTTTCCTTGCGAGCAGCCTTCCTTTCCTCGGGCCCCATCTTTGTGGACTCCTGCCACGAACCGTCTTCGTCGGAACTAGAGCAGGATTCACTGTCACCCGATTCATCTTCCTCCTTGTTCTCCAAGGAGCAGCACTTAGTTTGCAGGTCCAAGGGTTCTTCCGGTGTATTTTGTGCTGGTCGTACTTCCTGGTTTTCAGTATGCTCATTTTTAGTCCGCACAAATCCTAAGAGGGGCTGGTCATAAAGCTTATCTGCTGTTGGCTCATAACCAACAGATGGGCGTTGCATCATTGACATGCTGACAATATCTGCCTCGCATTGCTTCACATAATCCAACGTCTATCAAAAAGAGCAAAGCAGATAATATTATTAGCAAGTGAACTGAATAACACGCAGCACAAGTTACAAACTCGTGCAAGAGATCTGGGAGATAAGACTAACTGAAATCGATATGATAAATTATTTACATGAGATCAAACAGTTACCACAAAGGTAATGGCAATACAACAAACAACAACAAGAAGTCCCAAACAAGTTGGGGACCTTGAATCAAAACATAGTATAAACTAGTATAAAATAGTGGTGATTGAAAAGTAACAGAATATACAATAAATAAGCGTATGCCTCAGATATTGGGGTCTCTCACTGAAGAAGTGAAGATGCTCACAGTTGTACCTCTGAAGCACCGATACGTTCAGAATAGGCGTATCCCCGTCCGGAACGGTGCTGATACGCCGATACGGACGTGATACGCGTATCGCTGGAGTATCATATTTTTTTTTATAAGGGAAAAACGCAGATACAGGCTGTTCATTGTCCACGACACGGGGGGATACGGCCAGCCCAGTACTAACCCTAATAACTGCCCCATCTCTCTCTTTCACTCTGTTCGCACGGCAGGGGAGACACACACGAGCGAGCTGCTGCCGCCGCAGACTGGAGTCGCTTGCCACCTGGAATCGGCTCGCTGCCCTGTCGACTCACCAAGCCGCTGCCAATAGTGTTTCTCCATCGCCTTGTCCAGTCGCCACTCGCCAGCAAGTAAGTAGCACCGGCTAATTCTGCTCCTCTCTAGTTTATCTATCCATTCATCTGTTTGTCTTCGATCATTAGTGGTTGCTACTGCTTGTTACGAATCGGGCTATGCTTGGCTGGCTGCTTGTAGATTGTAGTTGCTTGCTGATGTTGCTGCGTTGCGGCTAGCTGCTATTACTGCCTAGAGCTTGCTGATGTTGGTGCTTGGTGTTTGCTACTGCTTAGTTGCTAGGTGCTTGCTACAGCTTGCTATTGCTTGGCTGCTTGGTGTTTGCTATTGCTTTGCTGCTACTGCCTACAGCTTGTTGATGTAACTGCTTGGCTGCATGCCATTGCTTTGCTGATGTTGCTGCTACTGCCTAGTGCTTAGGGAAGAAAATACAACATGGCATCTGCGAGGAGTGGCATGGCAGGAAGTCAATCCTCACTTGGTGGTACTGCAAGCAACAGCATCGATGTTCAAGGCCCAGGTGAAGAGGCTGGGCATGGTGTTGTCAATATGAAATATCCTTTATGGAAGTATGCTACAACACTTAGCAGCAGACTCATCAGGTCGTGGACGAAATACGACATGGCATCTGCGGGGTGTTCGTTCTATGACCACCTGAGCATTGTATCTTCATATTTATCATGTTACCTTGGTTAACTTTTGCATTGTTTGTATATGCCCATTAAGAATTCACAATTCAAATTTGAGACTTGTTGCTGTTGGAACGTGCAAGTTTGGAACAAGGAAGTATATATCATTTGGTAAGCTACAAGCCAGCTTGTTTACTGTTTTCAACTTTTCATGCTTGTGTATCTCAAATTGACAAAGTCTGATACTATCATATGATGTATTTTCTATTTTGCATACACCATGAGGACATGGATGATCATTCAGGACTTGAAAGAGGCATGGAGGCAACCAGTTACCAATGGGGCGGTATTTTTATATCACCTCACTCATTCTATTGTGTTTTGTCTTTATTATCATTTTATTAATAATTTATATATACTCGTCATGTTGCTGTTTCTAGAAATTGCCGTATCCCGTATCGCCATACTTGTATCGCCGTATTGGCGTTGCTGTATCAGTGCTTCATAGTTGTAAACGATATTTCTGGCAAAGCTGCACAAATGCATAGTAATGACAATAATCATATTCCTACCTGCACCAAGACTGTCGGAGCAATTTCATCATCATCTGCAGTTGTATCTCCATTTTCCAAAATCTTTTGCTGAACCTGTTGTAACCACAATATTGTTAACCCATCGGATCTTTTGTCCAAGGAATCAATGATCACAGAGTCATGTAACTACTGAAAGTAAAATAAGGACATGCCTTCTCCAGGTAATCATCAACATCTTCATCAGCGATATTTTGATCCACAACAAAATTAAATAGCTCTGTTACTGTCATGACAGCAACACCATGTTTTTCAAAGAAATCCTGAAAACAGCATTGCACACGTATTAAATACCACGAGTTATCCATGTCTGATCAATTTTAATTTAATTTTACTCACATTAACATGCAAGCAATCTTCCTTCAGGAAATCCAAAGCTGAAGGATGGTCAAGGTCGACAGACTGTGAAACATCGATGATGTACAAGTGTCCCTGCACAACAAGCAAATTAGAATGAGGAACCTGGTTGACTGGGAAATGAAAGAGGTTAAGAAGGCTTAATCAAAAGTGCTCAACTACCTCAAAATAAAGAATGTTGTATTCACTCAAATCACCGTGGACAAGCTTGCACTTTTGGTAAAGTGTCCGCATTGTTGTAACAATCTGAAAATAAGCTGCAGTAAGTATATTGGAAAATGGTACTATAAGAGTAGCCAAAATCTAATGTTTGGGTACTATATGGTTCCTTATTCATTCTTCTATAGGTAAGGGCCATATTCAGCTGACATTTCAAGTGGTAGTTAATCTTTGCATACGTCATGTACCTCAAAGTAAGTTTCACGCAGTTTGTCATCCGACAAAGCAGCATCCTTAAGTCGAGGAGCAGCCCAACCTCCTTTTCCTGAAGGAGAGCCAACTCAATTTATTAGACGAAATGATAATACCTACAAAAGTACTGTTCCGTGGGATGTTCTGCTACAAGGTGTATGTTTTGAACAATTATTAGGTCATGGTATGATACCATTTCTATAGAAAAATGTTGATGGGCATTGAATAAGCAAGTGTCACCGCAAGTTTTACCTATAAATTCCATCACCAAAACATGAAGCCTCAAGAGCAGCGGCTTCGGGCATCGGATTCCTTCTGCTCTCACTCTGAACAAGGGAGAGAAGTGTAAATCTTTCTATTTCAATAACTGAAAGCATTTTGCGGAGTATTGCAGAAGAAGATAACAATTATATAGGGTGAGAATTTAATTTAGAGAGAGACAGAACAGAATATAGGATAGCAACAGATTATGCCTCCAAATGCATCCTCTTTTTCCCCAAAAATTTAAACCCGATTCAACAACAGAATCCCATTGAGAAACATCTTGCCAAATTACTGGAATGAAAATCATGAATAAAGCATGATGAGAATATTTCATACCGTAAAAGATTTCGCATTTCCTTTTCAGCCCAAGTCTTTACCATTTTCCGAGGATTATGCTTGCAGTAACCATGTCTAAAACGATAATCTCCTTGAACGTATCGATCTCTATCCCTGCAACAAGGAAGCGTGTACTTTGTTCAGATGGGAACCTTTCTGAATCAAAATAATTTAGAAGTGCTGAAAGGATACAACAAAATGCCCACAAACAGCATTCTGGCGTAGCTTTGAGTATTGAGTTATTATAAGACAAAACAAGTATAAAATCCATATCTTACTTAAAAACAAGCACTGAAGTTTTATAGACTTTGATTGCTAACTCACTGCCATCTGTCTTTGTTGCATGATATACATTTGCCTACAAAGGAAAGAAAAACAATTCAACTGCCAAAATTAATAATGAGTATGTTATTCTAATTATAGATTTCTAGAATGATGAATAAAAAATGCAACTTGTAGTATGGGATGCCTTTTCTATGTTCCTCTGTCAACAGCAAAAGTAGCGCTATGCTTCACATACTTTTCTCATAATATTATTTTTAAATCCACGGGTGCAATGAAATTGGCAAGTAGCAGATGCCTTGTAGCTACGATGCGCACTGCAAATTGAAGGTTACCTCTTTCCCGGTAGAAATGCAACCATTTATGTTATTAAAAACACCACGGTTTAACATTTTGAACAAAACCATCCGGGTCCTTGGGTCAATAGCCTGCATATAAAGAAAAAAAAATCGAATGTTCAGAAAAAATACTTCACTAAAACATCATTCATTACATAGACAGATAGACTACAGAGTTCAAGCACGTTTTTGTCTTTCCCAGTTAATCAAAATTCATAATTTTATCTGGATAGACAAATGAGCAAGTATGCCCTGCCTATGGCTATAAGAACTGAAAATATCATGTGATCATCAGATCAAGTAATCAAATCACATGTGCAATAGAGAGTATTCTTTTGAGGGCCCACAATGACAAGAAAAATTAATTAAACAAAGTGCATACAAGGAAAAAGAAGTAGATCAGATCACCCCCCGCTTATCAGTATTGAAGCAATGGTACCTAATTAGTCAGGAGAACTCATAAACAGAAATGCAGTAGGCACCAAAAAGAGCAATGCTTAAACTTTGAACTAACAAATTTCTGCTTCACAAACTTACACAACAGATAATAGAAAATGAAGCGGAACTCAAGTCTTCAATAAGAATTCTTATTCATGTACATCAAGCCAAACGTTTTATATGTAAATAAACTTTGATTTACTGCATACTTGATGAGAGGGGAAACTTTTCAAACAGACAGCCACTTGACAGAAAGCAAATTAGGGTGAAAGGATAAAGGATTGATTCTTAATTTGCTGAAGGAATATGAAAGTGAACGGATTCAACTTCCAAGCAGAGAATGAAATAAGCATCACCAAACAGCAAAAAATGTACAGACCTGTTCAACTGTAGCACGGTCTGCCTTCCCAGTGTTCCTTGTTTTCCCAATTGCAGTATCTCTTATGCTGTCCCTGATTGCAGTCGTCACAGAATTTGACATCCCCACGTTCATTCTACCTTCCCACTCCTGAGTGGTTCAAAACTCACGACATAAAATAATCAGCAAAGCTATAACACCCAGATGAATAAAGCATGATTGGGGTTTCGTTCAGATAACAATATCCTTATGTTAAGGCACCGGTGTTACATAAAAAATCAATACTGCAAGAGACATCAAAACTTGAGCCGAATTATTTCAGTTAGTGGTTTGCAGAGTGATGTTGGAAACTTAGAATTTCCCTAGCTGATACTACTAGGCCTAGCTTCAATATGAAGTGCAACATTTAGTAATTTTAGGTAACCAACTTTAACCAAAAGATAGTGAACCATTGAACCCTAATCCTTGATAGCAAACGTCCAATAAATGTTACAGCACAAGCTGATCAGTATACTGATCCAAGGTGAGGAGTTGAAACTGCATACCTCCAATGGAGCGGCGCGGACGTGCGAGGCAAGCTTCTGTGTGCGGTTGGAGAGTGGCTGGAGTGTGCGCGCAAGCATGCCGCCGTGCGCGTTTGGCCTCCGCGCCGCAGCCGCGCTTCCGGCAGCCGAGAATGTTGCGGAAAGACGTGTCGAGCCATCCGGGCCCTCCGCGGCGTCAAGCCAGTCTAGGGCTTCACCCACGTCATGGTAGGACCAATACTCCTCATCCTCATCGTCGTCCTCGTCCTCCTCCGCCTCTGCGGGTTCCTCAGATGCTGCTGCTGGTTTCTCTTCGGCATCCGCAAAGCGCCCATCCAACTCATCCTGCTGCAAACTGAAGGTTCGCGGGTCGTGCAACAGTGAGGCGACTGTGGCGACGGCGGTGGCCATGGCTGTGCGGTTCTGCGGGAGCAGGGAAACCTATGAAGCATCAATACAGGGATGGAAACACCATGATACGGGATACGGCAATTTCTAGAAACAGCGATACAGCGAGTATATATAAAATAATTAATAAAATGTGTGCATCCAGATGCTGGGTCCTCTTTTCAAGTCCTTGCAAGTTTTACAAGTTTAGCCATTTCAAAGTCTGCAGGCTTAACACGACCGCTAGGATCTACTAGTATGATTGCACCTTTGGTGTCCCTACATGTTGTGTAGCGGTCCTTCCATATTTAGGCAGCACTAGCTCCCAGCAGCAAGCCGCCACCAGCTCACACGCACGCAGTCAGCAACCACACGCAGCAGCAAGCAAGCGCCCAGCGGCGAGCGCACCGGAGGAGCACGACATGCAGGTGTGACCGGAGGAGAGCGGGGATTAAGAAGTTACCTTGCTGGCGATGGGCGGCGGAGGCGACTACAGGCGGCGGCGGCGGCAGCGCGCTCGTGCGGTCGCTCGATACAACCTTGTGCCCTGTTTCTGTTAGGAAAAAAAAAAACTGAAGGCAATTAGGGTTAGCAGGTGGGCTTCGATGTAGCGCAGCCTCGCGTCAAGCAGCCGCCAGAAATGGGCCAGCCCAGCGCAGACCACAATCCTTCAGCGCTTTTTCTCTTCCGTCTTTTTAACATTTTAGCATTTTTTTGTTACTTTTGCTTATATTTCGAAACATACTAAATATATCTATTTTTTTAACACACTACAATCACATGCGCTCATGCATACATGCATACACTCACCCTGTGAACGCACACACACATACACTCACCCAATGAACACACAAAAATGCATACGCTATTCCTATGAGCACCTTCGAGAGACCGAGACGGCACATCATCTTCAGATTGATGAAGTCGCCACAAACACCTTTCTTAGTCGATGGAAATGTGTCCTCCCACTTAATGCACATCGCCACAAGGACTGAAATAAATATAAAAAATGCGAGCACCAGTGTCAAATCTAAAATTTGAACCCTGATAAAATGAGGATATCACTATCTCCTAACCATCCAACCGCGGGTTGGTTTGCCTAAATATATCTACTGTAAAAATCACTTTATACAGAAAAAAATTAATCACGCCATTGGAAAATGTTAAATATGTATATAAAAAATGTTTGTATTGTATACAAAAAAATATACAATTTGTACAAAAAAAGGACATGTATATAAAAAATATACAATATAAAAAAAGTAATTAATGTATTTTAAAAATGCCAAACATGTATATAAAAAAAGTTCCTGATGTATGCTAAAAATGTACAATGTGTTTGGAAACAATAGATGTTAGAAGGGAGAGAGAGGTTTGGTGGAATAGTTGTTGTATTGCTTGAGCCTCATGGGCATATATATAGGAGTACAATGATCTACTTGGAGTACAAGGCAAGGTAGAATAATATCCTACGCTATCCTAGCTTTCCTAATAATCACGATACTCAACATCCCCCCGCAGTCACAACGGTAGCGACGCAGACGGTGAGACTGGAGAAGAATCCGAAGGCAAGCCGACGGACACCCCCCCACAGTCGGAACGGTCGACGCATCGCGGAGTCGTGGCTGGAGTGGAAACCGACGAGGTTGCTCAAGCAGGCGGTAGCCCTTTGTGCCGTTTGTCGATGTAGCCGAGAGCGTAGGATGGTGGAGCCGTGGTCGAGGTAGCCGTGCGAAGAATGTCGTGGTCGATGTCGAGTCGGGGTAGCCGTTGTCGAGGAAGTCGGCGTGGAGCCGCGGGCGCAAGGGGGCGCCGAGTTAGCATGGGCGATGTGGTGTCGAAATAGTGGTGCGCCGGGAAGAAGATGGTGTTGACGACGTGTCGCGGCGGGTTTGCCAAGCCCGGGGACACATCGTAGACGAAGGCACGCACCGGTGTTGCCAGCACCGGGCATGCGTAGACGGACGAAGACGAAGTTTACGAAGCACCGACCAGGCTTGCCAGGCCCGGGGACACGTCGTGGATGAAGGCACGCATCGGTGTTGCCAGCACCGGGCATGCGTAGACGAGGGACCTGCACGAGCTGTACGCCATGTCGGAGAAGTCGGAGGGGCCAGCAGAGAAGAACTCGACGACGATTGCGGCGTCCATCGGCGCGGGGCCGACGTCACCAACGGTGGTCGGAGTAGACGAAGTGGTCGGGGTAGATGACGGCGACGCTGGCGATGGGCTGGTGCTTGGACGAAGACGAAGGGGGTGGACGGGCGACGGCGGCGGCTACGAAGGTAGCGGCGGCGGCGGTAAAAGAAGAGCGGCGGCGGCGGCCTGACGGCGGCGGCGGCTAGGTTAGGTTTGCGACGGCGGTGCTCGAAGTAGGCGAAGAACCCTGACAGCATGACGAAGACCGGCGCGGACGGTGGCGTTCCCACGCCAAGGGAGATGGCGCGGCGCATACCACGAGAAGTCGACGCGCGGTGACGGCAGAGTGGACCGCGGGCCGCGACGCTACGGCCCGAAGGGGCGACGCAGCAGCGACAAGCGGGTCGGGGCGACGGCGTGAAGACCTCGGGGCGGCGGCGGGGACCGCGGGCCGCGACGCTGCGGCCCGAAGGGGCGACGCAACGGCGGTTCACGAGTCGGTGCAACCGCGGGGACGGCCTCGGGGCGGCGGCGGGGACCGCGTATCGCAGCACTACGGCCCGAAGGGGCGATGCAGTGGCGAAGCACGAGTCGATGCAGCCGCGAGGAGAACCACGGGGGCGGCGGCGCTGCGGCCCGACGGGGCGACGCAGCGGCAGCCCGATGCTCGATCGACGGAGAGGCGCGCAGTACTCGGGACGATCTTCACGGGACCTGCGGAGGCG
Source organism: Secale cereale (assembly GCA_902687465.1). Classification (NCBI taxonomy): domain Eukaryota; kingdom Viridiplantae; phylum Streptophyta; class Magnoliopsida; order Poales; family Poaceae; genus Secale; species Secale cereale. Next base: position 204,648,878 of record LR738711.1, read on the forward strand.
CGCGGGACCGACGGGCCAGGTCGATCGCGCGGCGTAGATGAGGCGGATCGCGGCGGCGAGCGGGTGATCAAGCCGATCGCGCTCGAGGTCGGGGGACGCCGCTTGATGGAGGCATGGTGGCGGCGGAGTCCTGGATGAGGCCGACGACGGCGGACGGCGTGGGACGTCTGCGCGGGCACCCGGGCTGCCAAAGCGGCACCGGCGCCTGGGCAGCGAGGCCCAAAAGACCAACGGAGCAGCGGCGCCCGGGTTGAGGCAGCCGACGAGTCTGATGCAGTCGAGGACGAGGCCGGCGAGGTAGACCGCCGAGCCGCCGTGCAGACACGGCGGAGGCGGGTGACGTGGATCGATGGGCGGGCCGGCGCGCGAGCGATGGCTATGATTGGCCGTCGCATGGCGCGAGGCCGCTGGGTCGGGGCGATGCAGGTGTTCCGGTCGGAGCAGGGCGGTGACGGCCGGCGCAGGGCGACGGGCGGACCGACGCGCGGACGGCGGCTGGCCCGGACGGGCCGCCTCGGCGCACGTGGCCGCGGGTCGGATGAGAGGCCGGCTGGTCGCGCCGGGGTCGGAGTAGAGGCGCATAGGGTCGACAGCGGCGGCGGGCGACGCAAACCGATCAAGATTAGATCGAAAAACCAAAAAGAAAAACGCCGATCAAACGACCGGCGAGAGAGCGAAAAAACCCGGAGCAACGGCTCGGGAAAAAGACTCTCTAGGGCAGCCGGCCAACACGGCCGGCGGACGAACCCTAGGTACGGGCGGCGCGGCCCCCGGCGGCGGTCATTGAGGCCGACCGCCCCGGGGACGGCGCGCGGGTGCGGAAGCGGTGGTGGCTAGGGTTTAGGATCGACTTGCGATAGATACCATGTTAGAAGGGAGAGAGAGGTTTGGTGGAATAGTTGTTGTATTGCTTGAGCCTCATGGGCATATATATAGGAGTACAATGATCTACTTGGAGTACAAGGCAAGGTAGAATAATATCCTACGCTATCCTAACTTTCCTAATAATCACGATACTCAACAATAGACATAAAAAATATGTTTTGAAAATTGTTAATCATGTAATTTAAACTTGTTAACCTGATTTTTGAAAATATTCATGATGTATAAAAAAATGCACAACGTGTATGAAAAATGTATACATACAAAATATAAGTTCTCAAAATTGTTGACTCATGTATTAGGAAAATATAAATTGTGTATATAAAATATATTTTTACATATACGAAAAATATAGAACTTCTATGAAAAAAATGAAATCAAAGTATATGTTTGAAAAAAAATGTTTTAAAAAATATTCAAAACGTACAGAAAAAATATTCAACATGTATAGAAAAATATTTTAGATGTATATATAAAAAGTTCCATGTCTTTACAAAAAGTTAGTGTTCCATACGAACGAGAAAGGAAAACTAATAAAGCA
>LR738711.1:204650844-204752562 GCA_902687465.1 Secale cereale
AAAAAACCAATGAGAACCATTTCAAAAGATAAAAACCCATAAAAAAACAAAAAAAAAACAGATGAAAAGCAAGAAAGAAACCAAGAAACCAAGAAACCAGGAGGAAAAAAAAGGAAATAGGGGAAAACAGTGTAAACGAATAAAAGAAAGAAAGAAAACATAAAAAAGAAAGAAAGAAAGAAAAGAGTAGAAGCAGAGAAAGCACGAAGGAAACCGGTTAAAAAAGAGAACAGAAAAAGGACCAGGACCAACTAACAGCACACGATTTAGCGACGAGAAGCCAGCTATTAAAAAAATGCCAAAAACAGGCCGGTCCAGAAACAACAGAAGAGGGGAAACTCAAGAGCACATTCCAGCTTCTTTTTTTCTACTAGTTTTTCGATTTTGTTTGATTTTTTTAATGTTTATTCATTTTATCTTATTGAAAATCACAAAAAAAAAATCCAATTCTTACTTTTTTGTTTTCGTGAAAAAAATTATACGCACAAACTTTTTCAAATATGTGATCTTTTTCAAATGCATGAATAATTTTTCCCAAATTCGCAATTTTTTTCAAATTCATGAATTCTTTTTAATTTCATAAACGTGTTTCAACTTCATGAACTTTTCCTCAAATTCATAAACCTATTCAATTCATGACATGGGAATACTCAGAATAGGTCGAGCCGTCGAGGATCTCGGCCGACCCCGACTTCCTACCGCCCTCGACTAACTTGAGTGTGTGGTGATGGATGCCTGGGTAGAAGCGAACATCCTACTCACGTCGGAGTTCAAGAACCTTACGCTATCCCATGTCAAGGACGCACAAGCGTATGTGAGAAGTGTGGCGGTTGAAATCGAGGCAGCAAAAGCCGTCCCCACTTGTGAGTTCACTTCCAAGTAGAGGAAGAGTGTGTAACTCCAACCCTACTAGAAGGTTGTGGACTAAATGAGTGCCAGATCCACGTAACCCAAGCTAAATTCATGCTTATATGTAGCTATTCCAATCCAAGTTGTAACAGACTTTAAAATCATTGCTTAGATCTTTTTTATGAACAACTTCCACTACCGAGTTTGGGAAACACATGTTTTTTTTTCAAAATAAACAAGACCAACCAAAACCAAACAGAGGAGACCCTGAAAAAAGAGGAAGAAAAGTCAAGACTCGAGAAACGAAGAAGCGACGTATCGGGGCAGGAACACACCATGCCATGAAGAGCACATGCAGATATCAAACAACAACTCTGAAGGCATATATGCATAGCAAAGAAAGGAAAATGATGGTAAGCGAGAAGAAGACGAGCAAGAGCAACAAGGCTTAGAAGGGACCTACCTCGAATGGAGAGATAGAGGGATAAGATCAAGGAAAACAGAACAACAAAGCGGGAGCTTCAAATGCACTCAAGTAGGAAAATGGGTGAGCTGTTTGATTGGGTATAGACAAGACGAAAACTAGAGTCGAACCTCAGTCGGTGTCAAGAACAAGCGTCAAGAACTGACACAACCAAAGAACAAAGCAAATCCTCGAGAAGCTATAAATATGAGGGATAAAATAAAAGAACTGTGAGCAAGAACATTAGATCCGGAATAGGCGAAAGCGAAACCAGGTCTGAATCTGTCAGTTAGAGAACCAAACGATTGATGGCAGACAAAGCAAATAGGACGCCAACGAGCAGCAAAACCACCAACGAAGCTGGAGGAACTAACCACGTGCGCAACGTGTGGCATGTGGTGTTAAATAGGGAACATGAAGAATATAGGTCGGGAGTAACAAGAGGTCATACTGCTAGGTGCCACCCCATGCATAGTGCAAACCCATCGCGGGAGACAAGGCGAGATAACGACAGAAAACACGAATTGCTAACCCACGAAACCAAAAACACACGGGCCTAGGAATAGCCATAGAACCAAAGAGCAGAGTCGTGCAATGCAAACCATGGCATAGAGAAGGCAACACAAAGATAGCAAAAGCAACACCAAAAGGCATGGATCGGCGCACAAAGAAGAGAACAGGAATACCACCCCCACCAACCCAATCACCGGTCTGCATACAACAACAAACGTGATGTTGCATGGTAAGGGGAGCACGCGCGTCATCTTGGGTGTGTTTGGTTACCGTGCGCTACAGTACCCGCATTGCATACACTTCTCCACCCAACCTGGCTATGCAAATGCAGCATCAAATGCAACATCTGTATGTTGCTTGGTTGCCTGCATGCCCTCTTGCCTTCATGGGCAGAACCACACTGCCTGGTGTTTGGCTGCCTGCATGTTAGTGGAAAAACACAAGGCATGGTGTTTGGTTGTATGCAACGCCTGGTGTGTGGTAACCTCTTTGGCTAGTTGGTGAGGTTACCAGCACACGTTGGCACAACCAGTAGCACACATCAACTACTTAAGAGCATATTTCAGATAAGCAGTACCACACTTCATAACAGTTCTACGCATAAACCATAAACATAAACAGTTCAAAGAAGACTCGATAGTACTTAGGGAGACCCCGACCCTACTCCTTGGCGGCGAAGGCTTCGTCGTGCTTCCCGCACTTGTTGACGACCTCAATGCCATCTTCGTCGAAGATGATGACCTTGAGGGTGTCGGGAGTGAGGAGCTTGAACGTCACCATGTAGCCGATCTTGATCTGATGAACGGGTGCGTAGGTGGCCCAACCCTGATCCAGGGTCACCCTGCCGTTCATCAGCTTCACCGTCACCTTCCAGGAGCAGCCGGTGTTGTTCCTGAGCTTGAACTCCGTCGGCACCGCGACGAAGTGCTTGGTGAAGTCCAGGGGCATGGGGATGCACTCAAGCTTCGGTGCAAGGATGACCTTGCAGAAGTGAGTTGGGTCATCCTCTTGATGGTAGTGGTCGTAGTGAAGGAAATATGCCCTAGAGGCAATAATAAAGTTGTTATTTATATTTCCTTATACATCATGATAAATGTCTTTTATTCATGCTATAATTGTATTAACAGGAAACTTGATATATGTGTGAATACATAGACGAAATAGAGTGTCCCTAGTATGCCTCTACTAGACTAGCTCGTTAATCAAAGATGGTTATGTTTCCTAACCATAGACATGAGTTTTCATTTGATTAACGGGATCACATCATTAGGAGAATGATGTGATGGACAAGACCCATCCGTTAGCTTAGCAACTTGATCGTTTAGTTTTCCTGCTATTGCTTTCTTCATGACTAATACATGTTCCTATGACTATGAGATTATGCAACTCCCGAATACCGGAGGAACACCTTGTGTGCTATCAAACGTCACAACATAACTGGGTGATTATAAAGATGCTCTAGAGGTGTCCCCGAAGGTGTTTGTGGTGTTGGCATAGATCGAGAATAGGATTTGTCACACCGAGTGTCGGAGAGGTATCTCTGGGCCCTCTCGGTAATACACATCATAATAAGCCTTGCAAACAAACGACTAATGAGTTAGTCACGAGATGATGTATTACGGAACGAGTAAAGAGACTTGCAGGTGACGAGATTGAACTAGGTATGATTATACCGACAATCGAATCTCGGGCAACTAACATACCGATAACAAAGGGAACAACGTATGTTGTTATGCGGTTTGACCGATAAAGATCTTCGTAGAATATGTGAGAACCAATATGAGCATCCAGGTTCCGCTATTGGTTATTGACCGGAGATGAGTCTCGGTCATGTCTGCATAGTTCTCGAACCCGTAGGGCCCGCACGCTTAACGTTCGATGACGATCGGTATTATGAGTTTATGTGTTTTGATGCATCGAAGGTAGTTCGCAGTCCCGGATGTGATCATGGACATAATGAGAAGTCTAGAAATGGCCGAGACATAAAGATTGATATATTGGAAGGTTATATTTGGACACCGGAAGGGTTCCGGGGGTCATCGAATAAATACCGGAGTACCGGGAGGTTACCGGAACCCCCCGGGGAGTTAATGGGCCTTAGTGGGCTTTAAAGGAGAGAGAGGGACTGCCTAAGGCTGGGCCGCGTGCCCCCCAAGCCTAGTCCGAATTGGACTAGGGGGGAGGGGCGGTGCCCCCTCCTTCCTTCTCTTCCTCTCCTTCCCTTCCCCCTTCTCCTACCTACTAGGAAAGGGGAGTCCTACTCCTAGTGGGAGTAGGACTCCCCCCTTGGCGTGCCCTGCCGCCCTCCTCCTAGGCTGGCCACCTCCTCCCTCTCCCTCATGTATATATGTGGGGAGGGAACCCCTTGGACACACATCAATTGTTCCTAGCTGTGTGCGGTGCCCCCTCCAAAGTTACACACCTCGGTCATATCGTTGTAGTGCTTAGGCGAAGCCCTGCGCCGGTAACTTCATCATCACCGTCACCACGTCGTCGTGCTGACGAAACTCTCCCACGACACTCAACTGGATCAAGAGTTCGTGGGACGTCATCGAGTTGAACGTGTGCTGAACGCGGAGGTGCCGTGCGTTCGGTGCTTGGATCGGTTGGATCGCGAAGATGTTCGACTACATCAACCGCGTTACTAAACGCTTCCGCTTTCGGTCTACGAGGTTATGTAGACACACTCTCCCGCTCGTTGCTATGCTTCTCCTAGATAGATCTTCGGTGACCGTAGGGTTCTTTTTTTTGAAATGGTACGTTCCCCAATAGCGGCATCTGAGCCAGGTCTATGCGTAGATGATATGCACGAGTAGAACACAATGAGTTGTGGGCAATAATAGTCATACTGCTTACCAGCATGTCATACTTTGATTTGGCGGTATTGCGAGATGAAGCGGCCCGGACCGACATTACGCGTACGCTTATGCGAGACTGGTTTCACCGTTACGAGCACTCATTGCTTAAAGGTGACCGGCGGGTGTATGTCTCTCTCACTTTAGTTGAATCGATTGTGGCTATGCCCGGTCCTTGTGAAGGTTAAAAAAGCACACTTGACGAAAAAATCATTGTGGTTTTGTATGCGTAGGTAAGAACGGTTCTTGCTAAGCCCGTAGCAGCCACGTAAAACTTGCAACAACAAAGTAGAGGACGTCTAACTTGTTTTTGCAGGGCATGTTGTGATGTGATATGGTCAAGACGTGATGAGTTATACGTTGTTGTATGAGATGATCATGTTTTGTAATTTATGGGCAACCGACAGGAGCCTTATGGTTGTCTCTTTATTGTATGAATTGCGAAGGCCATGTAATTGCTTTACTTTATCACTATGAGTTAGCGATAGTAGTAGTAGCAATAGTTGGCGAGACGGCCACGACGCTACGATGAAGATCATGGTGTCAAGCCGGTGACGATGGAGATCATGACGATGCTTTGGAGATGGAGATCAAAAGCACAAGATGATGATGGCCATATCACGTCACATATTTTGATTACATGTGATGTTTATCTTATTATGCTTCTTATTTTGCTTAGTACGACGGTAGCATTATAAGATGATCCCTTACAAAATTTCAAGGTATAAGTGTTCTCCCTGAGTATGCACCGTTGCGAAAGTTTGTCGTGCCAAGACACCACGTGATGATCGGGTGTGATAAGCTATATGTTCAAATACAACGGGTGTAAGCCAGTTTTGCACACGCAGAATACTCGGGTTAAACTTGACGAGCCTAGCATATGCAGATATGGCCTCGGAACACTGGAGACCAAAAGGTTGAGCGTGAATCAAGTAGATATGATCAACATAAGATGTTCACCATTGAAACTACTCCATCTCACGTGATGATCGGACATGGTTTAGTTGATTTGGATCACGTGATCATTTAGATGACCGGAGGGATGTCTATCTAAGTGGGAGTTCTTTAAGTAATATGATTAATTTGAACTTTAATTTATCATGAACTTAGTCCTGTTAGTTTTTGCATATCTATGTTGTTGTAAATCAATGGCCCGTGCTACCGTTCCTTTGAATTTTAATGCATTCCTAGAGAAAGCTAAGTTGAAAGATGATGGTAGTAATTACACGGACTGGGTCCGTAACTTGAGGATTATCCTCATTGCTGCACAGAAGAATTATGTCCTTGAAGCACTGCTAGGTGACAAGCCCCCTCCCGCTAATGTAGACGCTTTGAACGTCTGGCAGGCGCGGTCTGATGACTACACGATAGTTCAGTGTGCCATGCTTTACGGCTTAGAACCGAGACTTCAACGACGTTTTGAACGTCATGGACCATATGAGATGTTCCAGGAGTTGAAGTTAATATTTCAAGCAAATGCCCGGATTGAGAAATATGAGATTTCCAATAAGTTCTATAGCTGCAAGATGGAGGAGAATAGTCCTATCAGTGAACACTTGCTCAGAATATCTGGGTACTACAATCATATGACTCAACATGGTTGCAAAGTTGACGAAGATTGTGTTATTGATAGAGTTCTTCAATCACTGTCACCAAGCTATAAAGGCTTCGTGACGAACTATAATATGCAAGGGATGCAGAAGACAATTCCCGAGCTCTTCGCTATGCTCAAAGCTACGGAGGTAGAAATCAAAAGGAGCATCAAGTGTTGATGGTTAACAAGACCACTAGTTTCAAGAAAAAGGGCAAGGGAAAGAAGGGGAACTTCAAGAATAATAGCAAGCCAGTTGCTAATCCCGCGAAGAAACCCAAGTTTGGAGCCAAGCCTGAAACTGAGTGCTTCTACTGCAAAGGGACAAGACACTAGAAGCGGAACTGCCCCAAGTATTTGGCAGATAAGAAGGATGGCAAAGTGAACAAAGGTATATTTGATATACATGTTATTGATGTGTACCTTACTAATGCTCGTACTAGCACCTGGGTATTTGATACTGGTTCAGTTGCTAATATTTGTAACTCGAAACAGGGGCTACAGATTAAACGAAGATTAGCTAAGGACGAGGTGATGATACGTCCATTTTGCATCATGCTTTTATGTTGATATTTATTGCACTTTGGGCTGTTATTACACGTTATGTCACAATACTTATGCCTTTCCTCTCTTGTTTTACAAGGTTTACATGAAGAGGGAGAATGCCGGCAGCTGGAATTCTGGGCTGGAAAAGGAGCAAACATTGGAAACCTATTATGCACAACTCAAAAAGCTCCAAAACTTCACGAAACACTATTTCAGAACATATAAAAAATATATGGCGAAAGAGATTCACCACGGAGGCTACCACCTGTCCACGAGGGTGGGGGCGCCCCCCTCTGGACGCGCCCCTTGTCTCGTGGGCCACCCGGTGACCCCCCAATGCCCATCTTCTCCTATATGAGGTGTTTTAACCTGGAAAAAATCATAAGGAGTCTTTCGGGACCAGATGCCGCCGTCTCGTGGCGAAACCTTGGCGGAACCAATCTAGGGCTCCGGCGGAGCTGTTCTATCGGGGATACTTCCCTCCGGGAGGGTGAAATGGTCACCGCCGTCATCACCAACAACTCTCCCATCTTGGGGAGGGTTATCTTCATCAACATCTTCACCAGCACCATCTCCTCTCAAACCCTAGTTCATCTCTTGTATCCAATCTTTGTACCCAAACCTCAGATTGGTACCTGTGGGTTACTAGTAGTGTTGATTACTCCTTGTAGTTGATGCTAGTTGGTTTACTTGGTGGAAGATCATATGTTCAGATCCATTATGCATATTAATACCCCTCTGATCATGAACAATATTATGTCTTGTGAGTAGTTACTTTTGTTCCTGAGGACATGGGAGAAGTCTTGCTATAAGTAGTCATGTGAATTTGGTATTCGTTTGATATTTTGATGAGATGTATGTTGTCTCTCCTCTAGTGGTGTCATGTGAACGTCGACTACATGACACTTCACCATTATTTGGGCCTAGAGGAAGGCATTGAGAAGTAATAAGTAGATGATGGGTTGCTAGAGTGACAGAAGCTTAAACCCTAGTTTATGCGTTGCTTCGTAAGGGGCTGATTTGGATCCAGTTGTTTCATGTTATGGATAGGTTTACCTTAATACTTCTTTTGTAGTTGCCGATGCTCGCATTAGAGGTTAATCATAAGTGGGAGGCTTGTCCAAGTAAGGACAGCACCCAAGCACCGGTCCACCCACATACCAAATTATCAAAGTACCGAACGTGAATCAGATGATCGTGATGAAAACTAGCTTGACGATAATTCCCATATGTCCTCGGGAGCTTTTTCCTTCATATAAGAGTTTGTCCAGGCTTGTCCTTTGCTACAAAAAGGATTGGGCCATCCTACTGCGCCTTATTTACTTTTACTATTTGTCACTTGTTACCAATTACCTTATCACAAAACTATCTGTTACCGATAATTTCAGTGCTTGCAGAAAATACCTTACTGAAAATTGCCTATCATTTCCTTCTGCTCCTCGTTGGGTTCGACACTCTTACTTATCAAAAGGACTACGATAGACCCCCTACACTTGTGGGTCATCAAGACTCTTTTCTGGCACCGTTGCCGGGGAGTGAAGTGCCTTTGGTAAGGAAAAATATATATAGTGTGCTGAAATTTACTGTTATTTGTTACTATGGCTCATAATCCTTTGAGGGGCTTGTTCGGGGTATCTTCACCCCGACCAGAAGAACAAAGAGTTGCTCCTCAACCTACTGAACCTGCTGAAAATGTTTGCTTTGAAATTCCCGGGTATGATAGAGAAACTGCTAGATAATCACTTTACAGTAGACGGAACACTACATCCCGATTTACACCTAATCTACGTGGATGAAGTTTGTGGATTATTTAAGCTTGCAGGTATGCCCGAGGATGTTATCAAGAAGAAGGTCTTCCCTTTATCTTTGAAGGGAGATGCATTGACATGGTTTAGGCTATGTGATGACATTGGATCATGGAACTATAATCGACTGAAGTTGGAATTTCATCAGAAGTTCTACCCTATGCATCAGGTTCATCGTGATCGTAATTATATATATAATTTTTGGCCTCGCGAAGGAGAAAGCATCGCTCAAGCTTGGGGGAGGCTTAAGTCAATGTTATATTCATGCCCCTATCATGAGCCCTCAAGAAAAATTATCATTCAAAATTTTATGCTCGGCTTTCTCTCAATAATCGCATCATGCTCGATAATTCTTGTGTTAGTTCTTTTATGATGAAGACTATTGAATTCAAATGGGATTTATTGGAAAGAATTAAATGCAACTTTGAAGATTGGGACCTCGACGAAGGTAAGGAGTCAGGTATGACCCCTAAGTTTGATTGTTGTTAAAGCTTTTATGGATACCGATGTTTTCCGTGAGTTTAGCACTAAATATGGACTTGACTATGAGATAGTAGCTTCTTTTTGTGAATCATTTGCTACTTATGTTGATCTCCCTAAGGAGAAGTGGTTTAAATACCATCCTCCCATTGAAGTAAAAGTAGTTGAACCTGTTATAGTTGAAGGAAAGACTATCACTTATAATGTTGATCCTATTGTTCCTACTGCTTATATTGAGAAACCACCTTTCCCTGTTAGAATAAAGGATCATGCTAAAGCTTCAACTGTGGTTCATAAGAGTAATACTAAAACACCTACACCCTCTGAGAAAATTAAAGTTGAACCTAGTGTTGCTATGGTCAAAGATCTCTTGGTTGAAAATTTAGATGGACATGTTATTTACCTCCAAGAGGAAGCTGCTAGAATAGCCAAACCCGATACTAGGAATAAACATAGACCAGTTGTAGGCTTGCATGTTATTTCTGTTAAAATAGGAGATCATTGTTATCATGGTTTATGTGACGTAGGTGCTAGTGCGAGTGTAATACCTATTTCCCTATATGATGAAATTATGCATGATATTGCACCTGTTGAGTTAGAAGGGATTGATGTTACTATTAAGCTTGCTAATAGAGACACTATTTCACTAGTTGGGATTTTAGAGATGTTGAAGTCTTGTGTGGGAAAGTTAAATACGCTGCTGATTTTCTTGTTCTTGGTTCCCCACAAGATGATTTTTGTCCCATCATATTTGGTAGACCCTTCCTAAATACTGTTAATGCTAAGATAGACTGCGTAAAAGATATTGTTACTGTTGGTTTAGGGGATATGTCTCATGATTTTAACTTTGCTAAATTTCGTAGACAACCACATGATAAAGAATTATCTAGTGAGGATGAAATTATTGGTCCTGCTTCTATTGTTGTGCTTCCTAACGATCCTTTAGAACAATATCTGCTAGACCATGAAGATGATATGTATATGAATGAGAGATGGGAAATAGATGAAAGAATCTTTAAGCAGGGACCCGTATTGAAAAACAACCTGCCTGTTGAAATCCTAGGGGATCCTCCTCCACCCAAGGGTGATCCCGTGTTTGAACTTAAACCATTACCTGATAATCTTAACTATGTTTATCTTGATGAAAAGAAGATATATCCTATTATTATCAGTGCTAACCTTTCAGAGCAGGAAGAAGAAAAATTATTGAAAACTCTGAAGAAGCACCATGCTGCTATTGGATATACTCTGGATGATCTTAAGGGCATTAGTCCCACTTTATGTCAACACAATATAAAATTGGAAGAGGACGCGAAACCGGTTATCGATCATCAACGACAGTTAAATCCTATGATGAAAGAAGTGGTAAGGAAGGAAATACTGAAGCTTCTAGAGGCAGGTATAATCTATCCAGTTGCCGATAGCCAGTGGGTAAGTCCTGTCCATTGTGTCCCTAAGAAGGGAGGTATGACTGTTGTTCCTAATGATAAAGATGAATTGATCCCACAAAGAATTGTTACAGGTTATAGGATGGTAATTGGTTTCCGCAGATTATATAAAGCTACTAAGAAAGATCATTACCCTTTGCCTTTTATTGATCAAATGCTAGAAAGGTTATCCAAACATACTCATTTTTGCTTTCTAGATGGCTATTATGGTTTCTCTCAAATACTTGTGTCAAAAGGGGATCAAGAAAAGACCACTTTTACTTGTCCTTTCGATACCTTTGCTTATAGACGTATGCCTTTTGGTTTATGTAATGCACCTGCTACCTTTCAAAGATGCATGATGGCTATATTCTCTGATTTTTGTGAAAAGATTGTTGAGGTTTTCATGGATGATTTCTCCGTTTACGGAACTTCTTTTGATGATTGCTTGAGCAACCTTGATCGAGTTTTGCAGAGATGTGAAGACACTAATCTTGTCTTGACTTGGGAGAAGTGCCACTTTATGGTTAATGAAGGCATTGTCTTGGGACATAAAATTTCTGAAAGAGGTATTGAAGTTGATAAGGCTAAGGTTGATGCTATTGAAAAGATGTCGTGTCCCAAGGACATCAAAGGTATACGAAGTTTCCTTGGTCATGCCGGGTTTTATAGGAGGTTCATTAAGGACTTCTCCAAAATCTCCAGGCCTCTGACTAATCTCTTACAAAAATATATTCATTTTGTTTTTGATGATGATTGTTTAGAAGCATTTGAAATACTTAAGGAAGCATTGATCTCTGCACCTATTGTCCAGCCTCCTGACTAGAATTTACCCTTTGAGATTATGTGCGATGCTAGTGATTATGATGTAGCTGCTGTTCTAGGGCAAAGAGTTGATAAGAAATTGAATGTTATCCAATATGCTAGTAAAACTCTAGACAGTGTCCTGAGAAATTATGCTACTACAGAGAAAGAATTTTTAGCACTTGTATTTGCTTGTGATAAGTTTAGACCTTACATTGTTGATTCTAAAGTAACTATTCACACTGATCATGCTGCTATCAAATACTTTATGGAAAAGAAAGATGCTAAACCAAGACTTATTAGATGGGTTCTCTTGCTGCAAGAATTTGATTTGCATATTATTGATAGAAAGGGAGCTGAGAACCCCGTTGCAGACAACTTTTCTAGGCTAGAGAATATTCTTTATGAGCCACAATCTATTGATGATAGCTTTCCTGATGAACAATTAGCTGTCATAAATACTTCTCATACTGCTCCATGGTATGTTGATTTTGCTAATTACATTGTTTCTAAGTTTATACCACCTAGCTTCACATACCAGCAAAAGAAAAAGTTCTTCTATGATTTGAGGCATTACTTTTCGGATGACCCACATCTTTATAAAGAAGGAGTAGATGGTATTATTAGACGTCGTGTACCTGAGCATGAACAGGAACAGATCCTACGCAAGTGCCACTCCGAAGCTTATGGAGGACACCATGCTGGAGATAGAACTGCACATAAGGTATTGCAATCTGGTTTTTATTGGCCTACTCTCTTTAAGGATGCTCGTAAGTTTGTCTTATCTTGTGATGAATGTCAAAGAATTGGTAATATCAGTAGACGTCAATAAATTCCTATGAATTATTCACTTGTTATTGAACCGTTTGATGTCTGGGGCTTTGATTATATGGGACCGTTTCCTTTCTCTAATGGGTACACACATATTTTAGTTGTTGTTGATTACATTACTAAGTGGGTAGAAGCTATTCCAACTAGTAGTGCTGATCACAACACCTCTATTAAGATGCTTAAAGAAGTTATTTTCCCGAGGTTTGGAGTCCCTAGATACTTAATGACTGATGGTGGTTCACACTTTATTCATGGTGCTTTCCGTAAAATGCTTGCTAAGTATGATGTAACCATAGAATTGCATCCCCTTATCACCCACAAACTAGTGGTCAAGTAGAATTAAGCAATAGAGAGCTGAAATTAATTTTGCAAAAGACAGTTAATAGGTCTAGAAAGAATTGGTCCAAGAAACTTGATGATGCATTATGGGCCTATAGAACTGCATACAAAAATCCTATTGGCATGTCTCCATATAAGATGGTTTATGGAAAAGCTTGCCACTTACCTCTTGAACTAGAACATAAGGCGTATTGGGCTATTAAAGAGCTCAATTATGATTTCAAACTTGCCGGTGAGAAGATGCTATTTGACATTAGCTCTCTTGATGAATGGAGAACCCAGGCCTATGAGAATGCCAAGTTGTTTAAAGAAAAAGTTAAAAGATGGCATGACAAAAGGATACAAAAGCGTGAGTTTAACGTAGGTGATTATGTCTTGCTATACAACTCTTGTTTAAGATTTTTTGCAGGAAAACTTCTCTCTAAATGGGAAGGTCCTTATGTTATCGAGGAGGTCTATTGTCCCGGCGCCATAAAAATGAACAACTTCGAAGGCACGAATCCGAAGGTGGTGAACGGTCAAAGAATCAAACATTATATCTCAGGTAATCCTATAAATGTTGAAACGAATGTTATTGAAACCGTAACCCCAGAGGAATACATAAGGGACACTTTCCAGAACAATTCAGACCCCGAAAAGGAAGAGGTATGTGGTACGGTAAGTAAACCGACTCCAAAACAGTTCTAACGGTAATTTTTTACCGTTTTGGAATATTTAGAAAAATAGAAAAATAAGAGGCAGTCCGGAAGAGACACGAGCCGTCCACGAGGGTGGAGGGCGCGCCCCCCTGCCTCGTGGGCACCTCGTGTGCCTCCCGGACTCCGATTTCTTGCACGTTACTCCTTTTGGTCGGTAAAAATTCATTATATATTCTCCTGAAGGTTTTGACCACCGTATCACGCAAAAATCCTTTGTTCTTGTTTCGAGCAATTTTCTGCTAGGGTTGACAAGGCCAAGCGTCATGTCGTCCTCCTCCTCCAACAATGGGGGCAACGATTCTTGGCTAATGAAGATAGATCTGAAGAGGGAAGGACCCGAGGAGATCAACAAGGAGAATAGGATCAAGAAGGCTGTGGAAGATCAGGCTCCGGCAATAGGAGAAGAAGACATCCTTCAACCTCTTCCAAACGTTTTTACTTCAACTGAGATTGAAGCTTTCATGATTATTGAATTAGCTCAAATACAAAACAAGTATCTCACAAGTGAAAATATTTTGCTGAAGGAGCATATATCTGCACTCAAAGGTATTATCCGCAAGTTGGAGGATCTCCTACGTTCGATGTATGATGATCCGGCGCCGCTACTTTCAACCCCATCATCACCAACTTCGAAGAAGGAGACATAATCATATGGGTATGGGCACTCCCCTTAGCAACTGCCAAGCTTGGGGGAGGTGCCCCGGTATCGTATCACCATCACACTCCTATCTTTACCGTTTTTCTTAGTTCGGTCCTCTTGGTAATATCTTGATTTAGTAGAATAAAGTTAGCATTATCTAGTCGTGAGCTTTTGCTTTATGATCTTTATCTTTGTAATCGAGTCCGTGAGCTATATAATAAAGATTAGTGTTGAGTCAAGGGCTTGATTTCCTCACTTTGGTCATGATAGAATAAAAGAAAATATAAAAAGTATCAAAGAGATCATATTGATCTTATGGGAAGTAATGACTTCACATATAAAGAGTATGATGAATAAAAGTTATTGAGAGTTGACAAACATAGTCTTGGTCATCGTTGCAATTAATAGGAAGTAATAAAGGAAGAGAGGTTTCTCATACAAATATACTATCTTGGACATCTTTTATGATTGTGAGCACTCATTAAAATATGACATGCTAAAGAGTTGATGTTGGACAAGGAAGACAACATAATGAGTTATGTTATCTTATATCCGAAATAAAGTATATTGTCATGGATCATCCAGCATGTTGAGCTTGCCTTTCCCCCTCATGCTAGCCAAAACTCCTTGCACCAAGTAGAGATACTACTTGTGCTTCCATACATCCTTAAACCCAGTTTTGCCATGAGAGTCCACCATACCTACCTATGGATTGAGTAAGATCCTTCAAGTAAGTTGTCATGTTCGCAAACTCTCTAAATATGTATGGTTTATTAGTGTGGAGGAAATAAGCTTTATACGATCTTGTGATATGGAAGTAATAAAAGCAACAGACTGCATAATAAAGGTCCCTATCACAAGTGGCAATATAAAGTGTCGTTCTTTTGCGCTAAGACTTTGTGCATCCAACCATAAAAGCACATGACAACCTCTGCTTCCCTCTGCGAAGGGCATATCTATTATTCTTGCCTTATAAGAGTCAAGGTGAAAATCACCTTTCCTTTTTTACATTTTATCTTTTGGCAAGCACATTGTGTTGGAAAGATCCTGACATATATACCCACTTGGATGTAAGTTATCATGGTCTATTACTGTTGACATTATCCTTGAGGTAAAAGGTTGGGAGGCAATACCATAAGCCCCTATATTTCTCTGTGTCCGATTAAAACTCCATAAACATAAGTATTGCGTGAGTGTGAGCAATTGTGAAAGACTATATGATAGTTGAGTATGTGGACTTGCTGAAAAGCTCTTACAATGACTCTTTCCGATGTTATGATAAATTGCAATTGCTTCAATGTCTGAGATCATAGTTTGTTGGTTTTCAATGAAGTTTCTGATTCATACTTGACTTTGTGAATGAATTGTTACTTTAGCATAAGAATCATATGACAATATATGTGTGTTTCTGTTATAAGAATGATCATGATGCCCTCATGTCCGTATTTTATTTTTATCGACACCTCTATCTCTAAACATGTGGACATATTTTTCGATATCGGCTTTCGCTTGAGGACAAGCGAGGTCTAAGCTTGGGGGAGTTGATACGTCCATTTTGCATCATGCTTTTATGTTGATATTTATTGCACTTTGGGCTGTTATTACACGTTATGTCAAAATACTTATGCCTTTTCTCTCTTGTTTTACAAGGTTTACATGAAGAGGGAGAATGCCGGCAGCTGGAATTCTGGGCTGGAAAAGGAGCAACCATTGGAAACCTATTCTGCACAACTCAAAAAGCTCCGAAACTTCACGAAACACCGTTTCAGAAAATAAAAAAAAATATCCGGCAAAAGAGATTCACCAGGGGGGCCACCACCTGTCCACGAGGGTGGGGGCGCCCCCCTCTAGGCGCGCCCCCTGCCTTGTGGGCCACCCGGTGACCCCTCGATGCCCATCTTCTCCTATATGAGGTGTTTTGACCTGGAAAATATCATAAGGAGGCTTTCAGGACCAGGCGCCGCCGTCTCGAGGTGGAATGTCAAGCCCAAGATGCGATTCTATCCCGATCACGTGACACTTACGTGATTGGGGCACAACCGCATTTCGGGCGCTTAGCAAGATGGATATCATTACATCGTACCATTGCATACATACATGGGGGATACAACAATACATACAAGTCACATGAATACAATAACATCAATACAAGACATCCGACTACGGATGCAAACTTGAAAAACACACGACATCCATCTGCTAACCCAGGCTGCTGACCAGGAACCTAGCCCAAGACTGAAGAAGAAGAAGAAGAAAGAACTCCAACAGAAGAACATCGCTCTCACGTCAAGTCATCAGAAACCTGCACCTGCAGCTGTTGTTATAGTATCTGTGAGCCACGAGGACTCAGCAATCCCATAACCATGGGTAACAAGACTATCAAAGCTTAATGGGTAGGAAGAGGTAAAGTGGTGAGTTTGCAGCAGCGGCTAAGCAATAGTATGGTGGCTAACTTACGAGTACAAGAATAAGATGAGCCTCTACGCAAACGGTCGCAAACTAGTAGTGATCGCTAAAGATCCTGAACTACCTACGAGTCAAACATAACCCCACCACGTTCTCTTCTCAAAGTGAAAAGAGACAGTCACGGTTACTCACACAGTTGTGTGTTTTATTTCGGATCCTCTGTCAAGTTTTCTATAACCGGACATTAACAAATTCCAATCTGCCACATAACCGCGGGCACGGCTTTCGAAGGATCATAACCCTGCAAGGGTGTCCCACCTTAGCCCATCACAAGCTCTCACGATCAGCAGAAGTAATAATAATATTACCCCTTATCTTAGGGAAGGCCCGATCAGACTCGGAATTCCCGGTGCACAAGACATTTCGACAATGGTAAAACAAGTCCAGCAAGACCTCCCGGTGTGTCGACACCCTGATAGTAGCCGCGCGTATCTCGTCTCAGGCCACGACCGGATGGGCGATGCTACAGGTAAAACCAGCCCTCGGGTTTCCCCAAGGTGGCCCTGCAGGACCCCCATTTGGGACCAACACCATCAGCACTGGCCCCCTGCTATGTAGTAAGAATCCTCGGGTAGCGCTAACTCCCTATGCAATTAGTTAATTAATTAAGTTTTTATTATGAGCAAATTAAAACCAATGTTGGGCCTTGCTGGAGGTGTTTTATTCAAAGACGAACTGTCAAGGGGTCCCCATATACCCAACCGTGTAAGGAACGCAAAATCAAGGAACATAACGCCGGTTTATCGGCTCCTAGGGTGGCATGAGTGGAACAAAACACCGAGCAAAAGGCCAAGCCTACCACCCATTGCCAAGTATATAGGTGTGTTAATAATAATAGTAGATATTGTGATATTCCAACAGCCAAGCTCCAACATGGAGCAATCTTCATCTTCACCTGCAACTAACAACGCTATAAGAGGAGCTGAGCAAGCGGGTAACATAGCCAAACAACGGTTTGCTAGGAAGGTGTCAAGGTTAGAGGTTTCATGGTAACAAGGAGAGGGGCTGACAAAAGATAGGTAGCATGGCATATAACGATAGCATCGAGACAACTAAGCATGGCAATGGTAGTAAAGGTATCCAAGGGTATGGTCATCTTGCATGAGATCCCGCAAGGAAGAAGAATGGTCCATGAAGAGGACGAAGAAGAATCCTTGAAGACGAACCACGTGTAGACGAACGAATCCTCACGATCGCAACGGAAAAGAACTAGCGAGAAGAAGCACACAACAAAGTAAACACCCAACACAAGAACATGACAAGATGCTCAACCAAGTATGATGCGAGACAAGTCTATATGATGCATTTCATGGCAAGGGATGAAGCACACGACAACAACACCAAACAACAAGTTTAAATGAGGCCGGAATCAACATATAGCAATTCCGGTAAGTCCTCATATGCACATTTTGAAATTAGTCCAGATCTGAACAAACCTTAAGTTAAAATTGTTAAACAGCAAGTTAACATGCACCATGATGATCTACACGAAATTCTAGTCAAGTTTCATATAAAGTTTGTTTAATTCGGAGCTACGGCCTAGAAGATATGAGCAAAACAAGATAAGCATGGCATATATGCAAGATGCATCCAGACATCAAGCAAACACACTCCAAACATGTAAAAAACATGATATTATGATTCTACATGCAAAATCACACAAGTTTCATATAGAGCACGCTCAAAACGGAGCAACGGTTCAACACATACACACAAAACAAGATATAACAACAAGCTGTCAAAAACAGCAACATAGCAACTTTGGAGGAAGGTATCTATATGCTACAACACCCAAACATGATAACAAGAAGCATGGATGTGAAATAGACATGATAATTAACAAGCATGAACTTAGAACACACCCAAAAGCTTGCTGGAACACAATTAACCAAGCATGGCAAGTTGCAATAAATTTATCCAGACTTAGCCAAAATCTGGGAAGGCAAAAACATCATCACGATGCTTCCTTCGGAGGCACAAAACAAAAAGCATATCAACTCTACCAAGTATATAAAGATCATGGACATATAATAGACATAGCATACATCAAACAACTCCTTTGGAGCAACTCCATAGGAGGCATGGATCAATAACAACAAGCTTCACCAAATTGATCATGATGATAACAGCCTGACAGGTAAAATTTATAGCAACTTGAGAGCAAGATATAAATAAGCTACAACAGGTCATATAAGCAAACAAGGGCATGGATTGATAGAGCATAACATGGACAACAAGACATGATCATTTGACATACTAAAACATGCATGGATTTGAGTGGGGCATCAAGCAAACATAGCATCAGGTTTAACAGATTCCAGACTTAGCAGTTTTTTCACCAAGTATAAAACAGCAACATTGGCATGGCATGTTTACAAGCTTGTTTAAGTCACCTCAAGTCATATCATAGAAAGTGGATTGCACCACAACAAAGACCATATGGTTGTGCTTCTAAAATATATAGACATGTGGCATGAAAGACAAACACATCAATAGCAATGAGCAAGTGAAATCAGCATCTCACAACAAGTTTCAGCACTTAACAGCCACATGCACTTTTGCAACAGAGACTAACATGGCAAGATGGCACCTAACATGAATGCTATAGCAACCAACATGTAGAGCACTTCACAATGAACATTTTGACATATCATATGCTCCGTTTGGACCAACATGCACAAAGTTATCACATCTCAAACATGCTAACGAAATTACATATAACAACAGTTTTAAACATATAGCACTCTTGCAACAGAGATTAGGGCATCTAGATGAAGTCAGACAAGCATGCCACAATGGAACAAAATGAAGAGCATAACACAACAAACATTTGGGCATATCATTCACTCAATTTGGATATACACACAACAAGTTACAACATCACAAAGTATGCAACATTTTTAAGACAGAAAAAGGACTTAGTGGAAAAATATACCCTCGGGGATGGACATGTCCAGACTAGGTCGGACACGTCCGACTGCTGGACCCACGCGACAGAGGCACAGAGAGACAGGGGCGGACATGTCCGTGCCCGGACGGACATGTCCGGCGGTTGCAGGCGCAGCGGGCCCACATGGCAGTGGCTCAGGGGAGGTCAACGCGGGTCGGAGGCGGAGCGGGTCGGGTTCGAGCGTGGATCCGACCGGCGGCGATGGGATCCGGTGAGGCGGATCATCTCGGTGGCGGCGGCGTGCTGGCTCCGACGGCCCGGAGCGAGAGCTCGCCGGGGAAGGCGGCGCGGGACGCGGGAGGCCGGCCGGCGGCGATGCGCAGGGCGCTGGTGGTTGGCAGAGACTGCGAGTAGCGGGGAAGGCGCGGCGGAGCAGAGGGCTCAGGGCCCTGCGGCGGAACGACGGCGACGCCCGCCGGCGCCGGTGACGCGACGAGGTGCGTCGGGGCGACGAGCAGGCAGGAGCGGGAGGAGGAGCGCTGAGGCGCTTGGGCTGGAGCCGGGCGGATCTGGGCCCGGTTCGGCTGCAGTGGGCCGCGGACGGGCTGAGCGGGCCGGCGGCGATGGGAGCGGGGCAGGGGCCACGTGGCGAGGCACAGTTGTAGGAGGGCGGCGGCTGTGGCGGTTCTGCCCAATGGCGGGGCGCCACGTGACGGCAGTGTGGTGGCTGTCACCAGAAAACGAGGAAGGGGAGGGGATTCCGGCGGCTGCTAATTGGATTTGCGCGGAAGTTGAGGAGGGAGGAAGGGGAAGGCCAAAAATGGACTAGGGGGAGTCCATTTATAGTAGGGGGCTAGGGTTTAGGTCTAGGGGTGTTTTTGGGGCAGATCGGAGCCATCGGATCACGATCCAACGGTAACGGAGCGGAGGGGGGAGTAGACTGGGCCTAGTGGGCTGTGTAGATGGGCTAGGCTATGTGGAGAGAAGAGAGAGAGGCCCGCGGAGGTTTTCAGAGACCGAAAACGTCCGACGATTATACCGGCTACTAGTGCTGCTATAGTTTAACGGTTGGGCTATCAAACGAGCTCTGAATGCGATGAAATTTGCCAGGCGGCCTGTCTACACTATAATAAGACCACACGCCAAGTTTCACCCCATTCCGAGAACATTTTCCGGCCACTCATAAAATAAATATTCGAAGGTGCCGCGGGCGCGTGCAAGTGTGTCTGAGCTCAGAACGGACAACGAAAAGGACGAGGAGACTCAGACGGATGCTAGTTTAGAAAACATGTTGATGCAACACACATGATGACATGGAAAAATGCAACACAGAAGCAGATGACATGGCAACGACGACGAATAACTGGCTCACACCTGGCGGACCGGTCTCGGGGTGTCACACGGAACCTTGGCGGAACCAATCGAGGGCTTCGGCGGAGCTGTTCTGCCGGGGATACTTCCCTCCGGGAGGGGGAAATCGTCACCGCCATCATCACCAACAAATCTCCCGTCTTGGGGAGGGTTATCTTCATCAATATCTTCACCATCACCATCTCCTCTCAAACCCTAGTTCATCTCTTGTATCCAATCTTTGTACCCAAACCTCAGATTGGTACCTGTGGGTTACTAGTAGTGTTGATTACTCCTTGTAGTTGGTGCTAGTTGGTTTACTTGGTGGAAGATCATATGTTCAGATCCATTATGCATATTAATACCCCTCTGATCATGAACAATATTATGTATTGTGAGTAGTTACTTTTGTTCCTGAGGACATGGGAGAAGTCTTGCTATAAGTAGTCGTGTGAATTTGGTATTCGTTCGATATTTTGATGAGATGTATGTTGTCTCTCCTCTAGTGGTGTCATGTGAACGTCGACTACATGACACTTCACCATTATTTGGGCCTAGAGGAAGGCATTGAAAAGTAATAAGTAGATGATGGGTTGCTAGAGTGACAGAAGCTTAGACCCTAGTTTATGCGTTGCTTCGTAAGGGGCTGATTTGGATCCACTTGTTTCATGCTATGGTTAGGTTTACCTTAATACTTCTTTCGTAGTTGCGGATGCTTGCATTAGAGGTTAATCATAAGTGAGAGGCTTGTCCAAGTAAGGACAGCACCCAAGCACCGGACCACCCACATACCAAATTATCAAAGTATCGAACGCGAATCAGATGATCGTGATGAAAACTAGCTTGACGATAATTCCCATATGTCCTCGGGAGCGTTTTCCTTCATATAAGAGTTTGTCCAGGCTTGTCCTTTGCTACAAAAGGGATTGGGCCATCTTGTCGCACCTTATTTACTTTTACTATTTGTCACTTGCTACCAATTACCTTATCACAAAACTATTTGTTACCGATAATTTCAGTGCTTGCAGAAAATACCTTACTGAAACTGCCTATCATTTCCTTCTGCTCCTCGTTGGGTTCGACACTCTTACTTATCGAAAGGACTACGATAGATCCCCTACACTTGTGGGTCATCAGGTGATGATGCGCGTGGGAAATGGTTCCAAAGTCAATGTGATCGCCATCGACACGCTACCTCTACATCTACCATCGGGATTAGTTTTAGACCTAAATAATTGTTATTTGGTGCCAGCGTTGAGCATGAACATTATATATGGATCTTCTTTGTTGCGAGATGGTTATTCATTTAAATTGGAGAATAATGGTTGTTTCGTTTATATGAGTAATATCTTTTATGGTCATGCACCCATAAAGAGTGGTTTATTCTTGTTGCATCTCGATCGTAGTGATACACATATTCATAATATTGAAGCCAAAAGATGCAAAGTTGATAATGATAGTGCAACTTATTTGTGGCACCACCGTTTAGGCCATATTGGTGTAAAGCACATGAAGAAACTCCATGCTGATGGACTTTTGGAATCACTTGATTATGAATCACTTGGTGCTTGCGAAACATGCCTCGTGGGCAAGATGACTAAAACTCCATTCTTCGGAACAATGGTGTGAGCAACTGATTTGTTGGAAATCATACATATTGATGTATGCGGACCGATGAGTGTTGAGGCTCGCGGTGGGTATCATTATTTTCTGACCTTCACTGACGATTTGAGCAGATATGGGTATATCTACTTAATGGAGCACAAGTCTGAAACATTTGAGAAGTTCAAAGAATTTCAGAGTGAAGTAGAGAATCATCGTAACAAGAAAATAAAGTTTCTATGATCTGATCACGGAGGCGAATATTTGAGTTACGAGTTTGGTCTTCATTTGAAACAATGTGAAATAGTTTCACAACTCACGCCACTTGAACACCATAATGTAATGGTGTGTCCGAACGTCATAACCGTACTTTATTAGATATGGTGTGATCTATGGTGTCTCTTACCGATTTACCACTATTGTTTTGGGGTTATGCTTTAGAGACAGCTGCATTCATGTTAAATAGGGCACCATATAAATCCATTGAGACGACACCTTATGAAGTGTGGTTTGGCAAGAAACCCAAGTTGTCGTTTCTTAAAGTTTGGTGCTGCGATGCTTATGTGAAAAAGCTTCAACCTGGTAAGCTCGAACCCAAGTCGGAGAAATGTGTCTTCATAGGAGACCCAAAGGAAATTGTTGGGTACACCTTCTATCACAGATACGAAGGAAATATATTCGTTGCTAAGAATGGATCCTTTCTAGAGAAGGAGTTTCTCTCGAAAGAAGTGAGTGGGAGGAAAGTGGAACTTGATAAGGTAATTGTACCTTCTCCCGAATTAGAAAGTAGTACATCACAGAAACTAGTTCCAGTGATTCCTACACCAATCAGCGAGGAAGCCAATGATGTTGATCATGAAACTTCAGATTAGGTCACTACTGAACCTCGTAGGTTAACCAGAGTGCGTTCCGCGCCAGAGTGGTACAGTAACCCGGTTCTGGAAGTCATGTTACTAGACCATGATGAACCTACGAACTATGAGGAAGCGATGACGAGCCCTGATTCCACAAAATGGCTTGAGGCCATGAAATCTGAGATGGGATCCATGTATGAAAACAAAGTGTGGACTTTGGTTGACTTGCCCGATGATCGTCAGGCCATTAAAAATAAATGGATCTTTAAGAGGAAGACTGACGCCGATGGTAATGTTACTGTTTACAAAGCTCGACTTGTTGCTAAAGGTTTTCGACAAGTTCAAGGAGTTGACTACGATGAGACTTTCTCACCCGTAGCGATGCTTAATTCTGTCCGAATCATGTTAGCAATTGCCGTATTTTATGATTATGAAATCTGGCAAATGGATGTCAAAACTGCATTCCTTAATGGATACCTCAAAGAGGAGCTGTATATGATGCAACTAGAAGGTTTTGTCGATCCTAAAGGTACTAACAAAGTGTGCAAGCTCTAGCGATCTATCTATGGACTGGTGCAAGCATCTCGGAGTTGGAATATACGCTTTGATGAGGTGATCAAAGCATTTGGTTTTATACAGACTTTTGGAGAAGCCTGTATTTACAAGAAAGTGAGTGGGGGCTCTGTAGCATTTCTAATATTTTATGTGGATGACATATTGTTGATTGGAAATGATATAGAATTTCTGGATGGCATAAAAGGATACTTGAACAAGAATTTTTCAATGAAAGACCTTGGTGAAGCTTCTTATATATTGGGCATCAAGATCTATAGAGATAGATCAAGACGCTTAATTGGACTTTCCCAAAGCACATACCTTGATAAAGTTTTGAAGAAGTTCAAAATGGATCAGTCAAACAAAGGGTTCTTGCCTGTGGTACAAGGTGTGAAGTTGAGTAAGACTGAATGCCCGACCACTTCAGAAGATAGAGAGAAAATGAAAGTCACTCCCTATGCCTCAACCATAGGATCTATCATATATGCAATGCTATGTACCAAACCTGATGTGTGCCTTGCAATAAGTTTAGCAGGGAGGTACCAAAGTAATCCAATAATGGATCACTGGACAACGATCAAGAACATCCGGAAGTACCTAAAAAGGACAAAGGATATGTTTCTCGTTTATGGAGGTGACAAAGAGCTCGTCGTAAACGATTACGTTGATTCAAGCTTTGACACTGATCCGGATGACTCTAAGTCACAAACCGGATATGTATTTTTGTTGAATGATGGAGCTGTCAGTTGATGCAGTTCCAAGCAGAGCGTCGTGGCGGGATCTACGTGTGAAGCGGAGTACATATCTGCTTCAGAAGCAGCAAATGAAGGAGTCTGGATGAAGGAGTTCATATTCGATCTAGGTGTAATACCTAGTGCATCGGGTCCAATGAAAATCTTTTGTGACAACACTGGAGTAATAGCCTTGGCAAAGGAATCCAGGTTTCCCAAGAGAACCAAGCACATCAAGAGACGCTTCAATTCCATTTGCGATCAAGTCAAGGAGGGAGACATAGAAATTTGCTAGATACATACGGATCTGAATGTCGCAGACCCATTGACTAAACCTCTTCCACGAGAGAAACATGATCAACACCAAGACTCCATGGGTGTTAGTATCATTACTATGTAATCTAGATTATTGACTCTAGTGCAAGTGGGATACTGAAGGAAATATGCCCTAGAGGCAATAATAAAGTTGTTATTTATATTTCCTTATACATCATGATGAATGTCTTTTATTCATGCTAGAATTGTATTAACCGGAAACTTGATACATGTGTGAATACATAGACGAAGCAGAGTGTCCCTAGTATGCCTCTACTAGACTATCTCATTAATCAAAGATGGTTATGTTTCCTAACCATAGACATGAGTTTTCATTTGATTAACGGGATCACATCATTAGGAGAATGATGTGATGGACAAGACCCATCCGTTAGCTTAGCAACTTGATCGTTTAGTTTTTCTGCTATTGCTTTCTTCATGACTTATACATGTTCCTATGACTATGAGATTATGCAACTCTCGAATACCAGAGGAACACCTTGTGTGCTATCAAACGTCACAACGTAACTGGGTGATTATAAAGATGCTCTATAGGTGTCTCCAAAGGTGTTTGTGGTGTTGGCATATATCGAGAATAGGATTTGTCACTCCGAGTGTCGGAGAGGTATCTCTGGGCCCTCTCGGTAATACACATCATAATAAGCCTTGCAAGCAAACAACTAATGAGTTAGTCACGAGACGATGTATTACGGAATTAGTAAAGAGACTTGCCGGTGACGAGATTGAACTAGGTGTGATGATACCGATGACCGAATCTCGGGCAAGTAACATACCGATGACAAAGGGAACAACGTATGTTGTTATGCGGTTTGACCGAAAAAGATCTTCGTAGAATATGTGGGAACCAATATGAGCATCCAGGTTCTGCTATTGCTTATTAACCGGATATGAGTCTCGGTCATGTCTACATAGTTCTTGAACCCGTAGGGTCCGCACGCTTAACGTTCGATGACGATTGGTATTATGAGTTTATGTATTTTGATGCACCGAAGGTAGTTCGGACTCCCGGATGTGATCACGGACATGACGAGGAGTCTCGAAATGGTCTAGACATAAAGATTGATATATTGGAAGGTTATATTCGGACACCGGAAGGGTTCCGAGGGTCATCGTATAAATACCGGAGTACGGGAGGTTACCGGAACCCCCTAGGAGCTAATGGGCCTTAGTGGGCTTTAAGGGAGAGAGAGGGGCTGCCTAGGGCTGGGCCGTGCGCCCCCCAAGCCTAGTCCGAATTGGACTAGAGGGGAGGGGCGGTGCCCCCTCCTTCCTTCTCTTCCTCTCCTCCCCTTCCTCGGGTCTTCCTCGGTGGTGGGCGGCAGCACAACCTCGTCGGACATTGGGTGAAGGGCTGCTTGCCCTTGTTGTCAATGGCCGTGAGCACCTACGTGCCCATCTCATTGCTCTCCTCGATCTGCACATAATTCACGGAGTCACGCACAACACAGAGTTCATGGCTAATTGAAGAGCTTGTCGTTAAAACATCATGACTGTCACTCTTCTCCTCCTCTCCATCCCCACTATATTTACTCACCCTGCCCACCACTACTTACCACCCCACTCTTCTCTCACTCAACCTTCCTCCTCCCCATCTCCATGAGCTCTAGCTCCAGCTCCAACGCCAACCCCTTTCCCTGGGGTATTGGCTGGAGGGCCTTCTCCCTCGGGTGGACGGCTGGTGACCGGACCAAGTTTGAGAACACAATGGAGGTGTGCTCGAACTTCGGCTCCATGCCTGACATGCAGAAGGAATCCCAGGCAGTTCTCAATAGGGCCACTGCACAAGAGCTGAAGATGCTGATTCCTGACCCAGCGAAGGGGGCGATGGCAGTTGACATCATTCGCTGGGCCATGAATCAGGCCGTCTCTAACGACGCTAAACAGAGGAAGAAGTGGTGCAAGTACAAGGCCTACTAGGCTCCTAATGACCGTCGTGCCGCAGTGTACTAGGAGACGGGTATCACGCCCCCCGTCGGTCACCGGTAGGGAGCCTAAGGAGGAGGAAGAAGAAGCGGTGCAGATGCCAACGTGGGCTCTGGAGCCAGGGCGTCGTCCCTGGCAAATCGACCTGGACTCTGCCGAGGACGACGACGACGACCCGCCGACCCGCACGGCGATGAAGAAGAAGATGAAGGCCAGTGGCTCAACCAGCCGCTTCGCACGCCGGTGACGGCCGCTCAGCCGGTGTCCGTTGTGTACCCCCTCTCCCCTATCCCCTATCCCCCAATCCCCCTTCTGCATTCCCATCTTGCATCTATGAACTCGTATGAACTGCTATGAACTAGTATGAACTAACCCTATGCTCTATGAACTAGTATGAACTCGTATGATCTGCATTCCGATCTTGTATCTACCTCTATTCCCCATTCCCCTCCACCGTGGGTCGAATCTATCGCAGGATCGAACGGGATAAAGTTTTGCATGTCGAAGAGAGAGAAGTGCTTACCGCCATTGCCGTGGGTCAGCTGCTGATCCGCTTGCCGGTGATGGTGTCCGATGGTCTTCTTCCTCTGCTCCGATCCGCCGCCGTCGGTGAGAGTTGGGAGAGTGGGGAAGAGTGGGGAGAGGGAGCGGTGAGGTTAATAACTGTTGGGGCTTCGGGAAGCAACGTGGCTTCTCGAGGGTGGCCGCGCGCGTGCAGCCGCCGCTGCCCACATGCACCGCTCAGGCCTGGCCCTGGAGAAACTGCTGATTCGCGCGTTCCCAGTGAGCCAGGCTCAGAGGTGCTTCAAGTTTCGTGCTGCGTAGGCCCAATAGTAAAACCAGGCGTCCAAACAGCCCATTCCCTTCCCACGCAGGCCTGGTTGGGCCTTATGCAGGCAACCAAACACGCCCCTTATGTACATGATGCGTATAACCGTTGTTAGACATAGACAGAGAAGCGGTGCATTCTTCCGGTACATGCGACCTAGGAGATGTAACAGCGTCACCGCCCTGGAAGGGTGTACTCACAGTGTCACAGATGCAACCTGAAAAACCAAATGACGAAACTCATATAAGGTTATAAACCATAATAATTATACCATTAGTAGCTTCAAGTGGTATATTTGTCGTGACAAACAATTTTGATTACATTGGCGCATGTCGACTCAGGTGACACCAAACTGGACGAACCGAGCACTACAACTTCGACCCGAACTAACCAAGAAGCAGGCGCCCCAAGGACCTCCTAACCGGCCACCAACAACACATAAAGAGGGGTTAAATCATAAAAATAATACCATTAGCAACTTCAAATGTTATATTTGTCCTGACAAACGTTTCGATTACATCAGGGCTAGCTGCTAACACAGGCAACACCAGACTGGACGAAAGGAGCACTACGACGTCGACCCGAACAAACCAAGAAGTAGCATCCCCAAGGAGTCCTAATCGGTCACTGAAAACACACCAAAAGTGGTCAGCAAACTGGACAGGGGAAGCAATAACCCTCCATCGATCCAGTAACATCGCACGAGAGGTACCCGACACAACCTGACCCAGCGAAGGCCAACAAACCAAATAAGCCACGGTGACAGTCACTTTGACTAATTCATCAAGCGGCACATGCAGGTGCAACAAAAAAACATTACAAAAAAGGTTCCCCCGAGCGCGCCCACGGCCCACGCATCATGGATCCTTGAGGTCGTCGGCGCTGTGAAGAACACCCCGACATGATCAGACAGGGGTAAAGCCGCCATGCACGCAATGACTTGAGGCACCGGTCAGACTACATGAAGGGCAAGCACGAGCGAGGATGCCTCATGAGGCTCATACTTTAGCATCCTTTTAAGGGAGTAATGAGAACTTGATTGTAATCCCTAAGTTTCGAGTAATATAGAAGATTTTTTCGCAAAAGAAAATATGATATAAAATTTACACTCATATCTTAGTTTTCTTATATGATTTTTTATCTAGTGAATCAATATGAATGTAATTATTCTCGCGTATCAAAAGTCAAAATTGCATCAATATGAATATACACACGTAGGCAACAAAAACATTACTCTCACGGCATTATATATCTCAAATGCTTAGCATCGGCCCATCCAATTTTTTTGCCACCTTTTTAATTTTGGCAATGATGATTTGAGGCATTAAAAAGAGTGATTTTGAAAAATCCTTGCACTTCCTTCATTCCATATCTCCCGAGAAACAAGCATAGCTAGCTAGACATGGCCCTCCTGATTCTCTAAACTAGACATGGCCCTACTCCGGCCGAGGTGAAGATGAATAAACGAAGGCCACACCCTTGAACATAAATGGAGCCCACCCAGCCGTAGAATTAATTACGCCAACCCAATCTCGAACCATGGACCAAATTTGAATGAAAATTTGCACTTAAAGAGAATGTGGGAGGTACTGTCCAAACAAGAATGTGGGAGGTGATCTCTGGTTCCGCCTGCATAGTTGGCGAAGATCACAATTTGGCCAACCTCTTGTTTGTAGGCGATCACCATCAACACTCTATTTTGATAGTTTAACCACATAGACAAATTGCATTTCCTGGTTATTCCAAATGATCTATCCTATGACCGTCGAAGTGATGCCTTCAAACTACGTATGGTAAGATGAGGATGCCAAGTAGGTGTTGGAACTGCCAAGTGGTAGTGTCTGCCATCCCTTCGTATAGGTTCACATGCTGAAGCAGAGTCCAAAGAGAGAGAACTCTTGCAAATGATTCGTAGCAATACCTCATAAGGTGTTGATGTTTCTTAATCCAGCCATCATCCACGAAGGCCTTCTTTACATTACTGTTGGTGGCTTCTAAGATTTCTAAAATATGGAATGTCGATAACTGCCACACGTGTGACACAATGGACACCCAATCACACGACACTGTGTGGCATATCCAGCAGGCAGGCCACATGACCTGTGTGGGGGAATATTAGAACTGCGCACACGCCGAACCAACAACAACTCCTCGCCTCCATCCTGCATGTGTGGCACGAAGCAGTTCCGCCCTGAATTTTTTTATGACAACTTTAGTTACCCGGGGATGAAAACTTTAGTTGTAAAGCATGTCAACTTCTCTGTTTTGGATGACAAGTTTTGTTTTTTCATTCGGGTTAACTATAGTTGCCATGTCTAATTAACGGTAGTTGCCATGTGCGATCAAACCATAGTTGCCATGTGTGATTAACTAGTTGCCACATGTGGTCAAACCATAGTTGCCATGTGTGATGTGACGCCCCCGATTTGACCGTACACTAATCATACACGCAAATGTGTACGACCAAGATCAGGGACTCACGGGATGATATCACAACACAACTCTACACACACAAAAATAATACAAGCTTCATATTACAAGTTAGGGGCATCAAGGGCTTGAATAGAGAAGCTCGAATACAAACGAGTCAGCGGAAGCAAGAATATCTGAGCACAGACGTAGGTTAAACAAGTTTTGCCTTAAGAGGGCTAGCACAAACATCAATGATCGAAGAGGCAAGGCCTCCTACCTGGGACCTCCTAACTACTCCTGGTTGTCAGCGGTCTCCATGTAGAAGTAGGCATTGTCGGGGTAGTAGTAGACGTAGGTAGTGGCATCTGGCTCCTGGGATCCGCCATCTGGTTGCAACAACCGAAAATAAGAAAGAAGGGGAAAAGGAGTAGCAAAGCAACCGTGAGTACTCATCCAAAGTACTCGCAAGCATCAGATCTAGACTAAGTATGCATTAGTATCAAAGGAATGAGTTGTATCTGTGGAGTGAACAGTGGAATGCCAGAAGAGAAGGGGAAAGGCCAAGCCTATCGAAGACTAGCATCTTCCGAAAACCACCATCTTGCAACACTTAGAAGGGATAAAGAATAGCATTTTATAATTAACAAGCATGTTGTAACAATATCCATCACATATCTCAAGTATCCATTTCTAGTTGTAATAGATCTGGATATAAGACTGAACATCCGTTACCGTGGACACGGCTATTCGAATAGATTACTTCCCTGCAGGGGTGCACCACGTTACCCTACATGCTCGATCATCTCTGGACGGACACACTTTTCTGGGTCAATGCCTGGCCTCAGAAGATCAACACATCACAGCCCTACCTAAGCTCAGTAGAGAGGTCCCTGCTGTCGGTGTCAAAACCAACAGATCGCGGTAGGGGGTCCCAAGCTGTGTATCTGAGGATCAATGGTAACAGGGGGGAAACAAGGACACGATGTTTACCCAGGTTTGGGCCCTCTTAATGGAGGTAAAACCCTCCTTCCTGCTTGATTGAATATGATGAATATAGGAGTTACAAGAGTTGATCTACCTCGAGATCGTATTAGCTAAACCCTAGATGTCTAGCCTGAATTTTTTCGATTGCCTCTACGGACTAAACCCTCCGGTTTATATACACACCGGAGGGACCTATGGTTGTAATGAGTCATCTTGCAGAGGAAGGAAACATTACACCGGACACAAAACTTGCCATTCTACGCATGTAGGAGTCCTACCCAGACATGGGGGATAATCTTCTGCTTCATCTTCACGGCCCATTAGTCTGGCCCATATCGAGTAATCCGGACACCCGAGGACCCCTAGTCCAGGACTCCCTCAGTATCCCCTGAACCAGTCTTCGAAGACGACGTGTTTGGCACGCATACTGTCTTCGGCATTGCAAGGCGGGTTCCTTCTTCCGAACATATGAAGTTTACTTCCTTCACAAAGGAACTGTGTCCGGCTCTGCAAGATTAATACAACACTTAGCCCCGAAGGCATTAACATCCAAATAGGTACAATGTCTTTACTGTCAACTTTTTCGGCGAAACGTCACAATTGACCCTTTAACATTTCGAGCCATTTCTCGCCCTTGTTTTGCGTTTTGAGGCACATCCTCCATTGGCACGTCTTGTCAAAACTGAGATCGTGTCCGCCCATTATGAGATCCTCATCAATATGGTTTGGTAACCCAACCGCACCTTATGCACGATGTTGTCACGAACAAGCGAGTTTCATGGCCTGAGTGGGGGGCGTTTGGTATTTCTACAATCTATAAAAGGACAAAGACCCCTCCTTTTTCCTCACGCTTTCCAATAGCTTCTGCTTCCCAATCTCCTAGCTCTAGCACCCGCAGCTCCAATCTTCTCCACCACCGCCTCCTTCTCCATCAATGGTAGGATCCGGTTCCAAGGGCAAGTGGGAGGCCTCCACCGCCACTGAGAAGGACGTGAAGGATCTTCGGAGCACAGGCTATCTCTCTGAGAGCATAGCGCACCGGATTCCTGACAAAAATCAGGTGGTACCTACTCCAGGCCCCGGTGAGAGGGTCGTGTTCATCCCTCATTTTCTTCGGGGGCTTGGATTTCCCCTTCACCCCTTTGTTCGGGGCCTTCTATTCTTCTACGGGCTAGATTTCCATGATCTAGCCCCAAATTCTATCCTACACATATCGGCTTTTCTAGTCGTGTGTGAGGCTTTCCTCCGCGTCCCCCCACACTTCAGCCTATGGCTCAAGATTTTTAATCTGAAGCCTAAGGTGGTCGACGGACATCACATGGACTGCGGCGGGGCCATGGTAAGAAAGCTCCCCAACGCCACCTG
The DNA here is from genome assembly GCA_902687465.1 of Secale cereale. NCBI lineage: Eukaryota > Viridiplantae > Streptophyta > Magnoliopsida > Poales > Poaceae > Secale > Secale cereale. Next base: position 204,682,983 of record LR738711.1, read on the forward strand.
GCCCAAAGGGGCCTTTGTGGAGACTATCAAGGTATGGCTGCAAGAGTGGTTCTACGTCACCAAACCCCGCGAAGCCAACTGGGCGGCCACGCCCAATTTCAGATCCGGACCCCCGGACGGACTCACCTCATGCACCACCAAGGGCCTCGAGTGTGGGCCAAAATCGAAGGTGAAGATGCTTCAAACCGCATCTCCGAAATACTGGTTAAGGGCACTAATCTTACTAACATGATTTAAGTGATGCTCTTCCGCCGCATCCTGCCCTGCCAACTCCAGGCGTCCCACCATGGGAGTTCAATTTGGAGGAGCTACGGACCCTGAAGCGCTTCTTCGGCACTACACACGGTGACATTTGGAAGCAATTCTTCAAGGCCCAAAAGAAGTGGCCGAAGAAGAACGAGGACATCAAATTTGAAAGTGAGACTCCGACTACGGCGGTAAGCACGATTTCGCCAAAGCTCTATTCGGTAGATATTTCAAGTATAACAGGAATTAGAATATTTGCGTTCCATATAGGCCTGAATGGCAAAGGCGGGGCGGATCAACTATCCGGCTCCGCTGCCCGAGGACACGGCCACACCCCAGCTGATGGAGATGCTGGTTCCCACATCGTATGAAGCGCCGAAGAAGAAGGCCAAGAAGAAGAAGGGCAAAGAGGCAAATGGCGCCCCCCGCCCCAAAGGTCCTTCAAAAACTATGTCCGGAGAGACCGAAGCCCCCTCCTCCCATGACGAGGAGGAAGAGGAGGAGGAGGAGGTGGAAGTGACTCCCCCGTCATGGGGAGGAAGAAGAAGAAGGCGCCCCCGAAGACACGGAGGAGGGAGCGCCCAGGAGGAGGAAGCTGAACCTCCCGGACAGTTCGAATTCAGGATCCAAAGCTGTCCCGCAAAGATACCCGATGGTTAAGCCCCCAGCCGCATCGTAAGTATTCAGAAACTTACTGTCGTCTTTGGTGTACCTGTTGTCATTGTATAAGTTTCTCTTGTTTGTTGTTTTCAGCCCTCCCCGCACACTTTCTGATACTCCATCATCGGAGGGGAACTCCCTGACAGCTGAGATGGCGGAGAGCGAGACGCCGCCGCGATCCCCCTCACCAACCGTCATGGGGGACACCGAGGTGTCGTCCCTGCGGACATCCCCTGCCCAAGAGGGGGTGAGCGGGGCCGACAAGAGAGTGACCGAGGTCAACACCTCGGTCGCCGAAGACCAAAGGGAAATAGTTCCCATGGCAATCGACGGCGGGGAGCCCACGCAATCCGGGCTCCCGCCGAACACCATTCCGGCAGCCAGTACGGCTCCGCAATCGAGTAAGCATTCCCCTGTGAAAGGGGGAGGAGCGCCAGCTCCAACAGCGGTCTTCGTTAACCCGGAGGTGCCCAACGCTCTAGAGGAAGCACCGCAAAGTGCTTCCATCGTAGCGGACCACCGCACTCTGATGAGTGCGGTTATGGGGAAGGTTCAGTCTGCCAAGAGCGGACTGAATGAAGCCTCAGCCTACTAACGGGCTTTGAGGTAAGCGACGTAATGCTCTTTACAAACTTTATCTTTTTATTTATGTAGGATACTAATCTTGTGTATGGACAATAGCCCCTGATTCTTTGTCTGGTTTGAAGGAAACCAGACAGAGGATCTATATAGTATACGAGAGTATAACAAACTGTGCCGCTGTTGAAACATGATTCCATGTTGGCGGCGACCGCCCAGGCCGCAGAGGTTTCCGAGCTCAATTGGAAGCTTCAAGAAGCCGACGAGGAACTCGACCACATTAATAAGTAGTTCGATGAAACGCAAGATGATATGTGTATTGAGAGATAACTCATTAGATGATGTGATTATGATCACAGCTAGCGCAGCCGAGGCCGAGACCCTCAAGGGCGCCCTTGCTCAGGCCAAGAAGGAGGTTGAGGAGAGTAAGGTAGCTGCTGACAAAGCGGCTGCCGAACTAGAGGCCGAACAAGCTACCCGCCGCCAACATGAAGCTCGGGTGGCCGAAGTCAAGCAGGAGCTCAAGGATGCCATTCGCAAATGCGAGGTGTTGGAGCGAAAGACTTCGGACCAACCATCTGAGCTTACCAAGGCTCTCAATGACGCCAAAGAGGCGCAGAGTGAGTCGCGGAGTGCTCGTGAAGAGATCTACCAGGCAAGGCAGATAGCGGCTGGTAAGGCATTTCTTTTGCAGAGTATCTTTGGAGGTCAGAGGTATGCGTTGCTCATCCGGGTGTGGAGTTCTCCAGGCGCGTTTGCGAATCCCCCGAAGAGTGTCGCCAACACCACACAGTTCTTCAGAACCCAGGAGGGGAACTCGACGGAGAAGTTGTTCTGGTCGATTCTTGCACCAGAACACTCTACGCCTCCCAACGACCAGCTGAAACAGCTAGTGGAGCTACATGGGGTGGCACGTTCGGCTATGAAGGACTTAATACTACACCTCTGGCCAACTGAGCCGTTCCCTAGTAGTTACTTCAGCTTGGTGAAGCGGCTCGTTGGTGCGCGGCCACGGATTGATGCTGTGAAGCGCTCGGTCTGCATAGAGGGTGCCCGGATGGCCTTCGCTCGCATCAAGATGCAATGGGCGAAAGTGAAGGCCATCGATGTGGCGACCGTGGGCCTGCCTGAAGGCAAAGATCATCGGAAGCCGGAGAGGTACTTCGATGACGACCTGGAAGGAGCCCACGTTGTAGAAGGTCAATGCTCGAAAGACGTTATTTTCAATTAAGTGTGTTCGGGTTGTAAAAACTATGTCTTGAACCCATGCTAACATGCATGACTATGTTTTTGCGCCTTCTATTCTAGCAACTTCTCCTCCTGTGCGGCCATTTAATTATCTTTATACTTCTGAAAGTTACCAGTCATCAGCTTCAGCCCCATGTAGATGCTACAGGGGTGTTTGGTATGACGCATGTCCACACTTTATCCAACGTCTTGGTCCGTAAAGGAGGTGTCCGCAGGGTGAACCAGGCAATCAGACTATGCGGCTTTATTAGTTTCACTTAGCCATAGGAATTTGACTATGGGGCTAGGTACTAGTCCCTTGTGCATGTTTGGTTATCCGAATTACGGTGCCTCTTCCACGCGGCTGGGCGAAGACCAGCCCCTCGTATAACACGGGGTAGATCGCTAACAATCTGTAGTATAGTACTAAGTCGCCGAATCGTCGACCAGTTCTCGCTTACCATGATAGTCAATTTTCGGCTTTCTCTACTAAGGTACTTGACCGGACGAACCATAAATACAATCACAGTAATACTCCCTTTACTACCTTAGTCGAACAATGCGGAACATAAGGTGGTAAGCACAGGAGTCGGGCAAGCCAACTATAGACCCAATGTAATGCCCCGGATGTAATACTTTCCCTTTTGGGGTATATAATATATCTCCGGCTTCATCTATTTCCATTTCGGGTTCTTTGTCTTTCGGGCTTTCGTCATTTTGTTGTGTGAGTGTGTGGCATTCATTCATATCATGTAGACATGTGCATTGCATTGCATTGTGTTGTGGGTTGCTTGCGGTTCCGTGTGTTTCTTCCCGTTGTCCGTTTCGCGTTCCGGAGCTCCCTCACGTGTCCGTGACGTCCCGTAGGCCTACTTTGTTGTTCGGGCGTTTTACGTTACCGGTGTGCCGCGAGGTTGTGTTGTGTGTTGTTGTTTTGTTGTGTGCAACCTGCCTCTCAAATCTCGTCTCGTTTGGACTCCGTTGACTTTTCCATCCGTTGTTCGTGTGGGCCCGAAGTGCCTTCACTTCGTGTCCCGGAAATACCCCTACTGCTTTCTTTTATCTCCGTCTAGGCCTTTTAAAACTATCCCCGCGATCGGATCCGTCGGATCGCGATCGGAGGGCTCCTAGCGCCCCTAAATCCCCTCCTAACCCTAAAAACTGCTACTTATAGACCCCCCTAGTCTATTTGGGCATCCCTTCTTCTTCCTCCTCTCTCCCCTCTTTTTTTTTCCTTTTTCTACTTCAGATCCAGATTTCTCCCGGATCCCGAGGGGATCCACCGAAGGATCCTTCCGCCGCCGCAAAAACTGCTGGCTCGAAGACACCGAAGTCAACGTCGCCGCGCCAGAGCGACCGCGTCACTGGGTCCAGCGCCGCACCACGCCAGCCCACCCCGCATCGCCACCGTCGTCCTACACCGCCGCCTGGGCCAAGGCCCGACCTGCCCCGCCACCTGGCGTGGACCACATCGCCACGGGCCTCCGCCCCAGGCCGCGCCAGGCGCTGCCTCGCCACTTCTTCCGCCCCGCGCCAAGACTCCGCTCCGCTTCGGCCACCGGCCCGTACACCGCCGAGGCGACCAGGCCGCCACCCGAGCCGCCCCGCGGGCTCCCTCTCCGCGGCTGGACCAGGCCGCCACCCGAGCCGCCCCGCGGGCTCCCTCTCCGCGGCTGGGCCTCGCCCCGCCAGGCCAGGCCACCGCGGGCCTCCCGCCGCTTCCCCGCCTCGCCGCCGTGGGCCAGATCCCGGGCTGGGCCCTTCAGGCCGCGAGCTGGGCCGGATCCGCCGCCGCCTTCCCAGGCCGCCGCCGCCTCTGCCTCCGCTGGGCCGAATCCCAGCCTCCGGCCCACTCCGTTTCCAGATCTGCTAGGTTGCTCCTTTTTCTTCTAAGTCTCTGTTTTCTCTGTTCTGAAATGCAATCTTTGACCTGCTGTAACTTTGTGCCTGTTGCTCCGTTTTGCGCGTGTAGCATGTCCAGATGTTCGTGGAGATGTCCTCTACGTTTTACCTGTTGTTGTCATGCATGTTAGATGTCATCTAGACACTTGTTTTGCTGTTGCAAGAGTGCATCATGATATAAACTACTGTTATGTATTATTTTTCATGCCACCTTTGTCATGTGATAACTTTTAGCTCGTTTGTCCAAACGATGCAAATGACATGTCCACGTGTTCGTCTTGCCACGAACTACGTGATGCTTGTGACAGGTTGCATGGTAGATTTGTTATTGCCTTGTTATCATCATTGCAAAGTGCCATGTTCATATGAGGTATTTTCACTTGTTATGAAATGCCATCTTGTTGAGCTTGTTGCAATCGTTGTGTTCACCTCTATGAAGCATGCTTGTGTGTTTCGGGATCACCTTCATGTGCACTTTGAGGAGGTGCTTACCCTTTGCCATGTTTAGTTTCGAGGTGACTTAAACATGCTCTTTTGTGTGCTATGATGATATTGCTGTTTTAGGACTTAGTGATTTTTCACTAAGTCTGAAATCTGTAACGTTCCGATGCCATGTTCGTGTGATGTTCTAGGACAAAGCATGTTAGTTTTGGGGTGGATTTTGATTGTTCCTTGAAGTATATATTGTTTTATTTCCATTCATGTCCTCACATGTCCATTTGAGTGGCTGTAGCATGTTGATCTTTTGCTCTAAAGTTTCAATAAAATTCTGCTGCCAGAATTTTATTGCAAAGTTCAATATGTCCAAGATCATTGCTATTGATCCGTGACTCCGTTGGGGGTGCACTTTGGACCTAGTTGCTGTACTATATGTCTAGTTTGTGTTCATGTCCTTTGCCATGCTATTTGGGTGCTGTAGCTTAATTATTTTGAGCTCCAAAGATGCTATGTTGCTGTAATTTTCAACTTTCGCTCAAATCTTGTTTCGGGCATAACTTTTAGCCCGTAACTCCGATTTCAGCGAATCTTATATCAAACTTGGGTGATTTTCTGTGTAGATTAATAATATCAGCTTGTTATCTTGTTTTGAGGTGTTTTGCTTGAGTGATGTTTTACGTGCTCCATGTGCATCCCTAGTGCATCCATCATGCATTCATGTTTTTCGAGTGCGCATTGCATCTTGTTGATTGGTGCTTGGTGTGATTGTCTTGTTTAGAGCCGGAAGCTGAGACCGGGTACGAAGTTGAGCACGAGGTTTCCAACAAGGTTGAGCACGAGGACCCTTCTTACGATCCGAACGACTTCTCTTCAGGCAAGATGACCGAACCCCGATAACATTACTATCTTTGCCTATTGCTAGTAGTCTCGATCTATAGTTTTGCCTCGATGCCCATGTTCTTCTTGTCAGCCTCCTACTTGTAACCAATTGCCATGTTTAACCACCCTACCTATGCAAACCGTTGCTTGGCTAAGTACGCTTCGCTCAGCCCTTCTTATAGCGTTGCTAGTTGCAGGTGAAGTGAAGATGCTTGCTCCATGTTGAAGTTTGGTTGGGTTATATCACACTATATAAATGCTTTAAATGAAATCACCTATATATTGGCAAGGGTGGAAGGCTAAGCCTTTTGCTTGGTGTTTTGTTCCACTCATGCCGTTAGGATCCGTATAAGCCGGTTTTATGTTCCTTGATTATGCGTTCCTAACACGGTTGGGGTGTATGGGACCCCCTCGATAAACCGCTAAGTGCTAAGTCTTTTCCAGCAAGTCCCAACATTGGTACTATTCGCCTAACACAACTAAAACCTTTCCGAGGGAGTAATTAACCCGAGGCTTAATTAATTCAACCCCCCTGGGCCAGTGCTCGATTTGAGTGTTGGTCCAAACTAGAGTCGTGTGCGGGGCCCCCCTTGGCAACTTGGGTATTTCGGCCATTGTACGCTGTGCTCATCCGGTCGTGGCCTGAGACTAGATACGCGCGGCTACTATCAGGGTGTCGGCACGCTGGGAGGATTTGCTGGATTAGCCTTACCTTAGCTCGGTATATCTTGAGCACGGGATTCCGAGGATACTCGGGTCTTCCCACTTTGGAGTTGCGACTCCGCGGATCGTGGGCTTGTAATGGGTCAAGTTGGAACACCCCTGCAGGGTTTTGAACTTTCGAAAGCCGTGCCCGCGGTTATGTGGCAGATGGGAGCTTGTTAATTCCGGTTGTAGATAACTTGACACAATGATACTAATACACTACCAGCGTGTGTTCCGTGACTGTCAATTTCCGAATAGGGATTCGGGAGTTGAACACGGAGGGGTTATGATTGTGGAGCTTGTAGCTAGGATCACTTCGTGATCACTTCTCGCCGATGCCTTCTCTTCTCGCTCTCACTTGCGTAAGCTAGATGCTAGTTGCTGCTGCAGACTTGTTCTTTCTTCAGCCTTTCCTCACCCAAAGGCTTTGATAGTTCTGTTACCCGGGAACGGGATTGCTGAGTCCTCTGTGGCTCACAGTTACTTCACACACCAGATGCAGGTCCAGCTGTGAGCTATCCAGGTGATGGCACCGAGCTGGATTGGGAGTACGACGAGGAGCGTAGTCGGTACTATGTGCGGTACCCGGACGATCAGTAGTGGAGTCTCTTACTAGGATTCGATCCGCCTGTGGTTTATTTATCTGAGTTTGGTACTTTGACATTTGGCTTTTGCCCTTAGAGGGTTGTAGTGCTCTTAATGTATGATGTTTGAGACTTGTACTATATTTCTGTGACGTGGCGATTGTAAGCCAACTATTTTCAGTTTACTATCCCCTCTTTTACATGAGTTGTGCAAAGATTACCAGACTTGAGATCATTCTAGGATGGACTTATGCCTTTAAGTCGTGCCTCGACACGTAGGAGGCATAACTCCATCCTGGGCATTACACCCAAGACATGATTCGGAGCTGATGCATATAGTGCAATATCCGAGACGCCGAATAGTTCCCTATAGGTGTTCGGACTTTGAAGTGTGTGGGGCCGCATACAACCCCTGGTGTTAAAGCCAAATTGAAACACGTGTGGTAATCTTATGTAGGGAGGAAACACAGATGGTAATGCAAGATAAAACAAATTCCAAACAAAGTGGGAACCAACTGCTTCCTTTATACCCTGATTAATACGGCGATCCGTTACAGATAAAGTCAAAAAACTTCAAGGACATTTTACATGCCAAAATTTTAAACAAGGGAAAGGTTTACACAGAGCCTAAACGAAATGATTTGAAAATCCCAATGATGCCCTGCTGCACGTGTGTGCCGTTTCTCCTTGGTGACACGTCCTTGAAGGAGAGGAGTCTAATGACCGTCTACGAAAAAGAGGAATCTTGAAAGAAGTCCCCGCACAACTGTAGATAAAGTGGGTTCTTTAATGAACCTACATTGAAAGCATATTTAAGGTCCGAATAGGGTCAATCCGTACTATGGACCGTTTTCCGCAGTATGCCTCGGCGCTACCCAAGGTATCTCCAGGGCATAATAGTGTACGCGAGGTACATATGGAGTAACCTTATGGGGCAGTTGGCAGAGGCTAAACTGCTACTCAAGCTCATGTTCCATCGAGCTACCGCATTGCAATGTCGGTCGGACACGCTTAGCACTGTCTTGGGTCTTGATGACCGGTGGCTTGATAGGGCCGCCTTGAACTTCAGCTGTAAGGGACGCAATATGATCCTCAGTGCGGAGGGAGCGCTCCATGTTCCCGTTTACTATAATTACTCCACGAGGTCCAGACATTTTGAGCTTGAGATAAGCATAGTGCGGGACTGCATTAAAAGCGGACAAAAGCAGTTCGTCCGAGCAGTGCATGAGAACCACTACAAAAGGGGACGATGTCGAAGATTAATTCTTCGCTTCAAAAGTTGTCTGGGGAGCCGGATACTACCTGCAGTGTTAATGAGCCCGTGCATCGGGCTTCTACGCCAGGTATTACTCCTTTAAAGGTAGTGTTGCTGGGCTTGAATCTTGACCGGTCGATCGCCATCTTGCAGACAGTATCCTGATATATCAGGTTGAGGCTACTACCGCCGTCCATGAGGACTCTGGTGAGATGGTATCCATCGATGATAGGATCGAGTACCAGGGCCGCTGAACCTCTGTGACGGATACTGGTGGGGTGGTCCCTGCCATCAAAGGTGAACGGACAAGCCGACCATGGGTAAAGTTTGGGGCGATAGGCTCTACAGCGTAGACGTCCCTTAATGCACGTTTGCGCTCCCTCTTAGGGATATGGGTGACATATATCATGTTCACCGGTTTCACATCTGGGGGAAATTGTTTTTGTCCCCCAGTGTTCAGTGGGCGAGGCTCGTTATCATCCTTGCTTTGAGGTACTTTCCCCTTGTGTTCGGTATTTAATTTACCGGCCTGTTTGAAAACCCAGCAATTTTAGTTGGTGTGGTTGGCAGGCTTGTCGGGGGTGCCATGAATTTGGCAAGGCCTCTCTAATATTCTGTCCAAGTTGGATGGACCATCTCGATTGCCCTTGAACGGCTTCTTTTGCTAGCCGGATTTGGAACCACTGAATGCGGCGTTTACTGCCGCATCCCCATCTTCTCCGTTGTTGTCTTGGCGCTTGTTTTTGTTGCGTCGTGGCCTGGCATTGCCATTCGTGACCTCCGAAGTGCTGGGGTCGCTGGTACTGTTGCTTCTACGAGCCAACCAGTTGTCCTCTCCCGTGCAAAAGAGGGTCATTAATGCAGTGAGAGCTACCATGGTCTTCTGCTTCTCCTGGCCAAGGTGTCGGGCGGGCCATTCGTTGTGGACACTGTGTTTGAAAGCCGCTAAGGCTTCGGCGTCTGGACAGTCGACGATTTGGTTCTTCTTAGTCAAGAACTAATTCCAGAGTTTGCGGGCTGACTCTCCGGATTGCTGGACTATGTGGCTCAGGTTATCAGTATCCGGGGGCCGGACATAAGTGCCCTGAAAGTTTGCCCGAAAAGCATCCTCTAATTCTTCCCAGTTTCCAATGGAGTTCTCTGGGAGGTTGTTCAACGAGTGTCGTGCCGGTCCTTTTAGCTTTAGAGGGAGATATTTGATGGCGTGGAGGTCATTTCCTCGAGCCATGTGGATATGGAGAAAAAAGTCTTCAATCCAACTGCAGGATCCGTCGTTCCATCGTATTGCTCGATGTTCACGGGTTTAAACCCTTCCGGAAATTGGTGCTGCATTATCTCATCGGTAAAGCACATAGGGTGTGCGGTACCTCTATATCGGGTAACATCGCGATGGAGTTTGGATGACATCTGTGTTTGGTGCTTACTCCGAACTGGATTGTTTTTGTCATGCCAGGCTTGATGGCCATCATCCCGTGTGGGGGCACATCCTCTTGACCCATAAATTGATCGGGTCTGCACGACTCTATTTGTCAGGTCCTGGCGTAGGTCATACTTGTAGCCTGGAGCCGCTGTCTCCTTTCCTTTACGGTGGGGAGGCGCTGGCTAGTGTTCGGCATTGTTAGCCGTGTTGTCCCGTACATGAGGTAGGCGGTCCGGTTGATCGACCTGATTGTACCTCGACGGAATTGGCACAAGGGCCTCGTCGTCGAATTGTGGCAGTAAGTTGCGCTTGGGGTAACTCTTTGTTTGGCGCTCACGACCGTATCTTTCCTCAACGTCTAGCACTTGATTCCATCTGTCATTGAGTGTATCCTGTTTGGCTTTAAGCCGCCACTACTGCTTTTTAGGCTCCTCGCTGTGGCAATAAGCCGTCGCTGAAAGCGTTCTTGTTCAAGGGGTTCCTCTGGGGCGTTGAATTCTTCATCACTAAGGCTGACATCCTCTTCAGACATAGGTAGATAGTTACTGTCCTCCGAATCATTGTGATCGGCGAGTTCTTCGGGGTTGAATTGACCCTCTTCCCTCTCCTCCTACTCTAACGCTAGTTCCACGGGGTTTTCGGGGTCTTCGGCATTATGCAGAGTGTCATTGTCTCCGGCGCCAGTGTTGCTTTCCCTTCCTCGAATTGTCACCTCAAGTATCTGTGGGCATGATTATACGATATGCATTACACAATCTCATATTCATCTATTCAACCAACACAAAGAACTTCAAAGAGTGTCCCAAAGTTTCTATTGGAGAGTCAAGACGAAAATGTGTGCCAACCCCTATGCATATATTCCCAAGGTCACGGAACCCACAAGTTGATCACCAAAACATACATCAAGTAGATCGCGTGATGTCACATTGTCACCACAGATAAGCACATGCAAGACATACATCAAGTGTTCTCAAATCCTTAAAGACTCAATCCGATATGGTAACTTCAAAGGGAAAACTCAATCCATTACAAGAGAGTAGAGAGGGAGAAACATCATAAGATCCAACTATAATAGCAAAGCTCGCGATACATCAAGATCGTGCCATCTCAACAACACGAGAGAGAGAGAGAGATCAAACACATAGCTACTCATACAAACCCTCAGCCCCGAGGGTGAACTACTCCTCCCTCGTCATGGAGAGCACTGGGATGATGAAGATGGCCACTGGAGAGGGGTTCCCCCCTCCGGCAAGGTGCCAGAATGGGTCTAGATTGGTTTTCAGTGGCAACAGAGGCTTGCGGCGGCGAAACTCCCAATCTAGGTTATTTTCTAGAGGTTTGGGTATATATAAGAGGTGTTGGAGTCGGGAACAAGTAAGGGGGGTCCCCGAGGCGGCCACGAGATAGGGGGGCACGCCCCCCACCCTCGTGGGCAACCCGAGACTCCTGTGGTCCATCTTCGGTACTCCTTGGGCTTCTTCTGGTCCAAAAACATCCTCCGTTGAGTTTCAGGTCAATTGGGCTCCGTTTGGTATTCCTTTGCCGCGATAATCAATAACAAGGAAAAACAGAAACTGGCACTGGGCTCTGGGTTAATAGGTTAGTGATGACCCACAAGTGTAGGGGCTATATCGTAGTCCTTTCGATAAGTAAGAGTGTCGAACCCAACGAGGAGCAGAAGGAAATGATAGGCAGGTTTCAGTAAGGTATTTTCTGCAAGCACTGAAATTATAGGTAATAGATAGTTTTGTGATAAGGTAATTGGTAGCAAGTAACAAAAGGAAAAAGTAAATAAGGTGCAGAAAGGTGGCCCAATCCTTTTTGTAGCAAAGTACAAGCCTGGACAAACTCTTATATAAAGGAAAACGCTCCCGAGGACACATGGGAATTATCGTCAAGCTAGTTTTCATCACGATCATCTGATTCGCGTTTGGTACTTTGATAATTTGGTATGTGGGTGGACCGGTGCTTGGGTGATGTCCTTACTTGGACAAGCCTCCCACTTATGATTAACCTCTAATGCAAGCATGCACAACTACAAAAGAAGTATTAAGGTAAACTTAACCATAACATGAAACAAGTGGATCCAAATCAGCCCCTTACGAAGCAACGCATAAACTAGGGTTTAAGCTTCTGTCACTCTAGCAACCCATCATCTAGTTATTACTTCCCAATGCCTTCCTCTAGGCCCAAATAATGGTGAAGTGTCATGTAGTCGACGTTCACATGACACCACTAGAGGAGAGACAACATACATCTCATCAAAATATCAAACGAATACCAAATTCACATGACTACTAATAGCAAGACTTCTCCCATGTCCTCAGGAACAAAACTAACTACTCACAAGATATAATATTGTTCATGATCAGAGGGGTATTAATATGCATAACGGATCTGAACATATGATCTTCCACCAAATAAACCAACTAGCATCAACTACAAGGAGTAATCAACACTACTAGCAACCCACAGGTACCAATCTGAGGTTTGGGTACAAAGATTGGATACAAGAGATGAACTAGGGTTTGAGAGGAGATGGTGCTGGTGAAGATGTTGATGAAGATAACCCTCCCCAAGATGGGAGAGTTGTTGGTGATGACGGCGGTGACCATTTCACCCTCCCGGAGGGAAGTATCCCCGACAGAACAGCTCCGCCGGAGCCCTAGATTGGTTCCGCCAAGGTTTCGCCACGAGACGTTGATGTCTGGTCCTGAAAGCCTCCTTTTGATTTTTTTCCAGGTCAAAACACCTCATATAGGAGAAGATGGGCATCGGGGGGCCCACGAGGTAGGGGGTGCGCCTAGAGAGGGGGGGGGGGCGTCCCCCACCCTCGTGGATAGCTGGTGGCCCCCCTGGTGATCTTCTTTCGCCAGATATTTTTTATATTATCTGAAACGGAGTCCTGTGAAGTTTTGGGGCTTTTTGAGTTGTGCAGAATATGTTTCCAGAGTTTGCCCCTTTTCCAACCTAGAATTCCATTTGCCGGCATTCTCCCTCTTCATGTAAACCTTGTAAAATAAGAGAGAAAATGCATAAGTATTGTGACAAAACATGTAATAACAACCCATAATGCAATAAATATCAACATATAAGCATGATGCAAAATGGACGTATCAACTCCCCCAAGCTTAGACCTCGCTTGTCCTCAAGCGAAAGCCGATATCGAAAAATATGTCCACAAGTTTAGGGATAGAGGTGTCGATAAAAATAAAATATGGACATGAGGGCATCATGATCATTCCCATAACAGCAACATATACGTATTGTCTTATGATTCTTATGCTAAAGTAACAATTCGTTCACAATATCAAGCATGAATCAGAAACTTCATTGAAAACCGACAAACTATGATCTCGGTCATTGAAGCAATTGCAATTTATCTTAACATCGGAAAGAGTCAATATAAGAGCTGTTCAGCAAGCCTACATACTCAACTATCATATAGTCTTTCACAATTGCTCACACTCACGCAATACTTATGTTTATGGAGTTTTAATCGGACACAGAGAAAGATATGGGCTTATGATGTTGCCTCCCAACCTTTTACCTCAAGGGTAATGTCAACAATAATAGACCATGAAAACTTACATCCAAGTGGGTATATATGTTAGGATCTTTCCAACACAATGTGCTTGCCAAAGGATAAAATGTAAGAAGGAAAGGTGAATTTCACCTTGACTCTTATAAGGCAAGAATAATAGATAGACCCTTCGCAGAGGGAAGCAGAGGTTGTCATGTGCTTTTATGGTTGGATGCACAAAGTCTTAGCATAGAAGAACGCCATTTTATATTGCCACTTGTGATAAGGACCTTTATTATGCAGTCCGTCGCTTTTATTACTTCCATATCACAAGATCGTATAAAGCTTATTTCCTCCACACTAATAAATCATACATATTTTAGCGAGTTTGCAACATGACAACTTACTTGGAAGGATCTTACTCAATCCATAGGTAGGTATGGTGGACTCTCATGGAAAAACTGGGTTTAAGGAAGTATGGAAGCACAAGTAGTATCTCTACTTGGTGCGAGGAGTTTTGGCTAGCATGAGGGGGAAAGGCAAGCTCGACATGTTAGATGATCCGTGGCAATATACTTTATTTCGGATATAAGAAAACATAACCCATTATGTTGTCTTCCTTGTCCAACATCAACTCTTTAGCATGTCATATTTTAATGAGTGCTCACAATCATAAAAGATGTCCAAGATAGTATATTTGTATGTGAAGCCTCTCTTTCTTTATTACTTCCTATTAATTGCAACGATGACCAAAACTATGTTTGTCAACTCCAACAACTTTTATTCATCATACTCTTTATATGTGAAGTCATTACTTCCCATAAGATCAATATGATCTCTTTGATACTTTTCATATTTTCTTTTATTCTATCATGGCCAAAGTGAGGAAATCAAGCCCTTGACTGAACACTAATCTTTATTATATAGCTCACGGACTCGATTACAAAGGGTAAAGATCATAAGGTAAAAGCTCACAACTAGATCATGCTAACTTTATTCTACTAGATGAAGATACTACCAAAAGGATCAAACTAAAAAAATGGTAAAGATAGGAGTGATGGTGATACGATACCGGGGTCACTCCCCCAAGCTTGGCAGTTGCCAAGGGGAGTGCCCATACCCATATGATTATGTCTCCTTCTTCGGGGGTGGTGATGTAGGAGTTGTTGATGATGTAGGCTTGTTGTCCACCTTTCAAGGCATGGGCTCACCATCGTAGAAGGATGATCGAGTCTCCAGGATACTCAAATCTGCAGCCAAACTCATCTTCTTGAATCTATATTCATACCCACAATTTTGGTTTTGCAGGTCATAGATCTGGGCTTGGAGGTGTTCGATTTTCTCTTGAAGATTGGAGATAGCTTCCCCGAAGATCCTTGAGTCCAGCTTGAGGTTGTTGGCGAGCTCCGAGATCATCATGTGGTTGGCGTTGAGACCTCGTTCCACCATACTTTGGCACTTGAAAACTTGCTGCTCCATTGCTTCGAGTCTTGTCTTCATGCTTCCGATCCTCCTTGGCCCCTCAACATCACGGATGCGCAGCACCCCCTCATGCAACTCCATGGTTTGAGGGTGGTGCCGCACCTCCGCGAGGTAGGGGTTGATGAACTTCTCGAAGAACTTGTCCTTGGGGGTGTTGGAGGACGCCATGATGATCTAGATCTATCAAAAACAACAGCTCGAAACAAAAACAGAGGATTTTTGCGTGATACAGAGGTCAAAACCTTCGGGAGTATATATAATGAATTTTTACCGAACAAAAGGAGTAACTTACAAGAAATCGGAGTTCAGGAGGCTGGTACGTCCAAAACGTATCTATAATTTCTGCTTGCTCCATGCTTCTTTTGTGTGATATTGCTATGATATTTATGCACTTCCATACACTTTTGATCATATTTGGACTAACCTATTAACTCAGTGCACCCCAGTGCCAGTTTATGTTTTCTGCTGTTTTTGTATTTCAGGTTTTCCCATCTATCTATACCTATACTAATTAGAGACTCCCAAGAAATTCCCACATTAATCAGTAATTAGGAGCCGTTTATCTCGTGGGACCGAGTTATTACGGTGTAGATCTACTGGAATTTTCGCACATCAATCGAAAAAAACACCTGTAGACAAATTCTATTTGGCGGATCTATCTTTAGTTTTCTTTTTTGAACTTGGCCAATCTATCTTTAGTTTTCTCACAGGTGCGGTCTATCTTTGTGGAAAAAACACGTCCCTAACCTGCCCACATGCACATAACATTATTTTTGAAAGTCCCACGTCATATGCATTGATGTCCTTCCTTTTTTTATGAAGCCGTGATGATTATAGCTCCTAATAAAGCCCCATCAGCCAAGGAAATTTCTGGCAAAACAGGAAATAAATAACCCAATCTATTCCATCCTGCTCCCCTTGGCACGGTCCTTCCTAATCACGATACTCAACTCTGAGTCGTCCTTCCTCTTAAAAAATAACAAACTCTTCCACTTGCCGTTACTATTGAACACGAGAAGCAATCTCTATCCACGATCTATTCCTTCTCATTATTAGAAAAAGTTTTCTCTTCTCCCATAAAAAATAGCCCATAGTCTCTCTCTCTCTCTCTCTCTCTCTCTCTCTCTCTCTCTCTCTCTCTCTCTCTCTCTCTCTCTCTTTCTCTCTCTTTCTCCCCTGGAAGACAATCCATCATCTCTCTCAAGCTGAAGCATACAGGTTGGGGAGGCATAGATAAGTTCTTTCCGGCAACACGTGGGTATATGAGGTAAGCTCGACTACTTCTGAGCGGATTGCTGTTCGGAGGAGATGAAAATATACTGCGGATTTTTCTCACGCATAGAAGCTAGAAGGCTATTGGATCAATTCTTCCGGAAGACGCAGTATATGATGTTAATCCCTTTGATCTGTTTTGCAAAACACACATATACACATGAGGACCCAATTTATGTGACACAAATTTTAAAGTCGGATTAGGTCTGTGTATAGGTGTAGTTCGAGCCTTCCAGATGTGCATTGATTGAGTTGTGTTGAGCACAGGCGTGAAAAGAAAATCCCAATTACCATACATGACACATCTGATCAGCTCTTCATGCAGTACCTCCTCATGTTGACTGCCTAATCCTTCTAAGCTTCTATAATATTCACGCCTGTAGATTGTGCACCAACAACAGAATGAGTCCTAGCCCAGTCCTTCATCATGCTAAGGGAAGTCCCACGCCTACAACACTGGGTCCCTGATGCAAGCAATTTGCTCGCTCCCACTTTTTTCTCACCGTAAAAAAGCTATAGGTTGTTCCACTTCCGTATGGGTGTAGTGTGTACTGGCTGCACAGGCACACGATACCACATGGAAGTTGTACCCCCGATGCAGCAACGGATTACCTTGCATAGGACTCCCTACGACCTCAAGATTCTTGATGTACTAATGACCGCCACAAGTTCACGTGCATGCATGTATTGATTCCGAGGTCTCTTTGGGTCCACCTGCAATCTCAAAGAGTTTCTATTTGCTACTTTTTGTGATTTCTCATAAAACTTCCATAGTTCCTGAGATTAGATCAACTATGTCACGGAAAGGGTCACTGGAGGCAACCCATGGACATCAAATTGGAAAAGTAGGACAATGAAATTGCAAGAATGCCTTGCACGAAGAAAACAAGGAGAGCGAACGGGCCGACTGACTATCGCCTTAATGTTTTTTCTTTGCAAAATCTTTGCTTCTGTTTGAGATGAAAAATCAGTTTATAAACCCATCTAAGTTGGTGGTTGCTCTATGCATTAATGCATTCTGATAAAAATATATTTTATAGGTAAAAGTAACAGTGACAACCAGCAGGATGCTCTACGATTCTTGGAAGAGATGTAAAAAAACTAACAAAGTCTCATGATCGAGGCAGGAAGAGGAAAATTATTGCTGCCTAGATTCGATATTTTTATTTTAAGTACGCAAATAAGGATGCATGCAACATAATTTCAAACAGAGCAGGAGAGCAGCAGTCCATTGTAATTCTGTTATCTTATTTCATCATATGGAGCAGAGAAGTTAGGACAGGTACGCATGCATCACGAGGAATTTGATTCCTCTCAGTTCAAAACAGATGGTTTCGCGGAAGTTTTACAGCTTAATCTTGCTATCCATCTAGGTAATGTACTCAAATGTTGTGGTAAGTCAAGTGAAGAATAAATTTTCTTAATGTTACTACATATGATGCTTATTTTTTTATCTCAACACCAATGGCGCAGGGATTCACACAGATGCGATGTTTGGTGTATTGCACTAATTAATTTACTGCTTACAACATATACATTATCTACCATGTTAACGAACAATTTTAATTATTGAAAGTACTAAGCCACTTATATTGTATTTACTGCATGTATGATCAATTTGTTTCAGTATTGCATAGACTTCGAGTACACATGCAAGGACATGTAAAACAATCTATTTCTTCCTCTAATTTTCCCTTTTCAACTCTTTATTTTATTTCTTACAAAATTTCTTCAGTGGCAATTGGAATTAATTTATAGTAATTGTGGGGAACTCCTATCATTTTCGCTAATCACTAATCACAAAGTAGATATATTGAGAAGGCGCATGTAAGGATATCGATATAACATAGTTGCTCCATTTTTTTTATCAAAATCCAATTGTATCTAGCAGTTTTTATACAAATATCACAATACAAAATTATCTATATTAATTATACATTGTAATTAGTTAAGTTAGATAACGATTTTAAGTCGGCTGGATAAGTTTTTGCAATTACTGTATAGTAATTTCTATTTCACATGAGATATCGGCCTCTTAATCATAGCAGTAGCATTAATCAACAAAGAATTAAGTGTAGCTATATCACAAACTGATGCATGCACAACATAAAATTGTATTTAATTGGGTCATAGCCTGTAGTGGTATTCACGTATATAGTTTACAAAAACATTACTTTGAATACATTTTTAATCTGTAATTATATGGCATCTGAATATAGATTTCTAAATTATATCCGTGAACTTGCAAAACTTATAAATGAAAATAGGAAATAGAAACATGCATAATAACTACAAAATAAAACAAAAACTCCATACAAGATATATTCCAGCCCGTGCAAATGCACGGGTTGGCGACTAGTTACTTAAATTGCCAGAAAAATTCCGGGAAAAATATATAAAAAATCAGCGCTCCAGAAGCTTCCACGCGCCAGAAGTGGGGCCAGAGGGGAGCCAGGGGCAGCCCAGGCGGCCAGCCCAGGCGGCCCCACCCCTGGCCGCCTAGGGGGGCGCCTGGGCCCCCCTCTCCGCTTCTGGTGACCCCCTTTGGCATATATTTATCTCCCGTCGCGGAAACCCTGATTCCAGACCCCTTTTCTCCAGAAGCTATTCCGATCTCCGCCGCCATCGCCACCAAGTTTTGGGGGACCAGAATTCCTGTGCCGGCATCCTGCCGGGACGAGGAAGTGCCCCCGGATTCATCTCCATCGACGTTGCTTCCTCCCTCCATGATGCGGGAGTAGTTCCTCCTCGGGGCTGAGGTTTCTACCAGTAGCTATGTGGTCAATTCTCTCTCCCATGATGTGATCTTCGTTGTGATCATATGCTATGTTAATCTAGGGTGATCCCATGATATTTCCCCTTCCTCTATGTATTGGATTGACGTACTCACTTGTCTTTATCTAGTATAATCCCCGAGACCAAGGTGATAGCGGTCTATTGGACATGGATTAGAAGAATATTTTCATGAGTGATTTCCTCTTTTGTGTGTTGATTGAAGATTGAGAGTCTCTTGGTGCTTGTCTTTGACTATCCTTGAGATATGTTGTGGTGATTGTGGTACTCTCTTTGGATGGCCGCGGTGACATTGGGAAATCCTTAGATTGAGACCTACGAACTTAGAGGTGTGCTTTTGTAGCCCTACATAATTCTCGTCCTCTCTTGACCACAAAGGAATGACCTCTGAGTGCGTCTCCATTATGGGAAATATCATGTGATTCGATTATGTTAATGTTGTTGGGAGTTGCCACTAGTGAAAGTATGAAGGCTAGGCCTTGTTTCCACCATTGCAATACCATTTGTGCTCACGTTACCACTTGTTTGCTTGCTGCACTTTTTATTACAGATTTATATTACTTTGCTTTGCCACTCCTATCATCCATATTTTACCATCTCTTCGCCGAACTAGTGCACCTATACATCTGACAAGTGTATTAGGTGTGTTGGGGACACAAGAGACTTCTTGTATCTTGATTGCAGGGTTGCTTGAAAGGGGTACGTTCAACCTCCACTTCCGTGAGTTCGATAAACCTTGGGTTACTCACTTAAGGGAAATTTGCTGCTGTCCTACAAACCTCTGCTCTTGGAGGCCCAACACTGTCTACAGGAATAGAAGCGTGTAGTAGACATCAAGCTATTTCTGGCGCCGTTGCCGGGGAAGTGAGGTAAGTGAAGGTACCTTCTCTAGATCTTGCAATTAAATCTTTTTGTTTCTTGTTTTTATTTCACTAGTTTTGCTTAATGGAAAACAACAAAAATATGAGAGAGCTTTATAAGCTCTACCTTGAACTTGGACATGATGTGTTTGAAGAGAAAATTAAAAAACCTTTGGAACTTTATTATTTGCATAACAATCATGATGGTGGTGATGTTATTAGTATGTTTTTTTTATCAATATTGCTAATGACATGGAAATCTCTAAGCTTGGGGATGACACGTTTGATGAACATGATATTTTTAGTCCCCCAACTTTTGAAGAGAAAATTTACTTTGATGATACTTTGCTTCATATATATGATGATTACAATGATAAATGTGAGCTTTTCAGTCCACCTACTATTGAGGATAAAATTTATTATGATTATGATATGCCTCCTAAATACGATGATTACCATGATGGTTATGATAGTCTTACTCTCACTATTCCTAATAAGAAAGATTTTGCTTATATGAAGAGTAATGACACTTTTTTGCATGTGGATCATGGTAACTATGCTTTATGTGATGCTTATATTGTTGAGTTTATTCGTGATCCCACTGAAAATTATTATGAGAAGGGAACATATGCTTATAGATATTTCAATAATATCAAGTTCCCTCTCTTTATGTTGAAGGTTTTGAAGCTGCACTTGTTTTGTCTTCCTATGCTTATTGCTTTGTGCTTCAATGAATTATTCTATTGCAATATTCCTATGCATAGGAAGCATGTTAGGCTTAAATGTGTTTGGTATTTTCTTCTTGATGCTCTCTTTTGTTCTTCAACTCTTATTCCTACGAGAGCATCATTAAAGTCTCATGCCTAGCTTAAAGGCATAAAAGAAAGCGCTTTTGGGAGGCAGCCCACAACGAATAAAGTTTTATTTTGCTTTTGTTGTGTCTTGATGTTTGTTACTATAGTAGCATCATCATTGTATCTTTTCTTTTCAGCTTTGTGCCAAGTTTAGCCTCCGATTGCAAGAAAGTTCAAAAGTTGTGACGTGCAGTCCAGAAAACAGATTCTGTCCTTGGACAGAAAAATTCGTATAAAATCACCGGATCATCTTTTTGATCTGAATTTTTTTGACAGCGTGCTCTATACAATTGGCTTTCGGGCGTCTATTCTGAGTTTTTTATTGGAGTTGCAGAAGTGCCCCGAAAAAATTATTTACTACCTGCTGGTCTGTTTTTCACAGATTCTGTCCTGTTTTGCCTTTTCTTCGTTTTGCAAACCTTGAGCTTGCTTTTTCTTTGCAAAAACCTTTTGGCAATCTTGAGAAACAGTAGCTCTTCAAGATTATCCTTATTTCCAGTAGGGAAAAATTATTTTATTATGGGTACTAACCTCGCTAATCAGATTATGATGAGTTGTGTATGAAGGGAGTTTTCAAGTGTGCGAGGGAAGATGATAAAAGAAGATCCAGGAGGGTCAAATGCTCAAGCTTGGGGATGCCCCCGTGCACCCCCAAGAAATATTCAAGAAGACTCAAGCGTCTGAGCTTGGGGATGCCCCCGTGCATCCCCTTCTCCATCAACAATTATCAGTTCGTCTTTCGTTCCACTATATTTTAATCACTTCATGCGTTATGTGCTATGCTTGGAGCGTCTTGCTCTTAGTTTCCTTTTTAGTTTTCTTTAGCTTTGCTTGCTGTTCATAACGAGTTAGAACCCAACTTTCTTTGCGTGGGAGAGAAACACGCTCCACTTCAACCTAGAACACAACATAGGATTTTCATGCTTATCTTTGCTGTGTATGTTCTTTGTCTTTCCATAGCTACTGTCATGTTTAGCTCTTAGTTTTCATGCTTTTATTTTTAAAGAGCTTTTGTTTAGTTGGTTACTGAACTCTCTTGAGTTTTCATGTTTATCTTGTTAAGAGAGTTTTTCCTGTTGCACTGAGTTGTGTGTCTTAACTTAAAGTAGGTAATTGAGGTTGCTATTTCATTTTAGTAGTAACTTGCAATATTTTTGAGGTATTGCCATGAGTAATGTCTGAACTTTTGGTGACAAGCGCTTTAGCCTATTAGTGATAGATGTCGTATTTTGGGCAATCCGTGTTTATTTTCGAAAACCTACAAAATAGTTGAGAACTTTAGCTACTAAATGGATCACTAATCTTTGGAGGGATTGAATATTAGAGTACACTCACGTACCATGGGTCGAGGATGCGCAAGGGTAACCAAACCCCCATACACTCCTCCTCGGGGTACTTGTCTCTTTGTGAACCTCCTAATTAGATTGAGAGTTACCGATAATAAGTGTATGAGTTCTTCGGACTAATGTGAGTATTCGAAAGTTGACACTTCCACCTATCCATATTTTTCTAGCCTCTTCGGTACCGTGCATTGCCCTTTCTCACCTCGAGAGTTGGCGCATACTTCGCCGGTGCATCCAAATCCTTGGCACGATACGCTCTGTCATCATAAGCCTCATTATATCCTTTCTCAAAACAGCCACCATACCTACCTATCAAGGCATTTCCATAGCCTTTCCGAGATACATTGCCATGCAACAGCCATCTTCTCATGACTTGATCTTCATGTCATACATGCTTTTTGCTTGATCGATGAGCCGCATGCTAGTTGGGCCTTGCCCTAATCATTGCTACATGACGCGCTAGTATCATTGCATATCCTGCTACACCGGCAGAGGCATACATTTGCATACATCATGATAGTTTCATTTTCTTTATGTTGAGTACTTTTGTAAAGTGTGAAAGATCTTCTATACTTCTTGTAATACATAGAGTGTTGCCCCTAAAGTGAGGAAAAGATCCCAAAGAGGACAAATCAAAAGATCCCAAAGAGGACAAAATCAAAAGATCCCAAAGAGGACAAATGAGAGTTAAATAGAAAGAGCCATTGAGGCCACAAAAAAATAAAAAAAATAAAAAAAGAAAAAGAAATAAAAAGAGAGAAGGGGGCACACTACTATTTCTTTTGAGAGATCCACACTCGTACTCCATCTTATACCTTGTACTCCATAGAGATTATCATTCATGCGTATAGCTATGTGGGGACCTTTATACTATAGAACTTGGCTTGTATATTCCAATGATGAGCCTCCTCAAAAGAGCTCTAGGTCTTCTTGAGCAAGCAAGTTGGATGCACCCCCACTAGTTCCATTGGAGAGCTTACCTTAGCTCATATGTGCATCCGTTGCATGGCAATCCCTACTCCTCACATCATATCTATCATTTGGCTTTCTCTCGCCGATGATTGTCCTCATTGATGTGAGCCTTTCACACCTTTTTTGTCTTCCCCCTCCATCATTTTTCTCTTTTTGCCATCCTAAGTGTCGACTTTCTTGCTTACGCTCATCCATTGCATGAGTGCTCAAAATATCGAAAGGGAGTGGATCATTTTGACTTGTACCTGGCTGACGGTCTGGGGATGATGAGTCATGATAAGATTCCAAAGAAGACCAAGTGTGAAACTTTAGTAGATTAAGTTCTCAACAATACAAAAACTATGTTTTACTCTCTCATATATCCCTATCCCCTTTCTTGCACGCAAACACCATTTGGAGACATTCGAGTCACGGACAGCGAGAGCTCTTGCACCTTTATGTTCTTATGTTACTTGTTACGATGCTAATATAGACTCTTGCTTGTTATGACTTGAATTGAATTACATGCCTTGATTATTTTACTTAAAAAGTTCTTATATGGTTGGTAGCATGTCACCTCAGAAATTATGCTTGTTATCATTTACCTACTCGAGGACGAGCAGGAATTAAGCTTGGGGATGTTGATACGTCCAAAACGTATCTATAATTTCTGCTTGCTCCATGCTTCTTTTGTGTGATATTGCTATGATATTTATGCACTTCCATACACTTTTGATCATATTTGGACTAACCTATTAACTCAGTGCACCCCAGTGCCATTTTCTGTTTTCTGCTGTTTTTGTATTTCAGGTTTTCCCATTACTTAAATTGCCAGAAAAATTCCGGGAAAAATATATAAAAAATCAGCGCTCCAGAAGCTTCCACGCGCCAGAAGTGGGGCCAGAGGCGAGCCAGGGGCAGCCCAGGCGGCCCCACCCCTGGCCGCCTAGGGGGGGCGCCTGGGCCCCCCTCTCCGCTTCTGGTGACCCCCTTTGGCATATATTTATCTCCCATCGCGAAAACCCTGATTCCAGACCCCTATTCTCCAGAAGCTATTCCGATCTCCGCCGCCATCGCCACCAAGTTTCGAGGGACCAGAATTCCTGTGCCGGCATCCTGCCGGGACGGGGAAGTGCCCCCGGATTCATCTCCATCGACGTTGCTTCCTCCCTCCATGATGCGGGAGTAGTTCCTCCTCGGGGCTGAGGTTTCTACCAGTAGCTATGTGGTCAATTCACTCTCCCATGATGTGATCTTCGTTGTGATCATAGGCTATGTTAATCTAGGGTGATCCCATGATATTTCCCCTTCCTCTATGTATTGGATTGATGTACTCACTTGTCTTTATCTAGTATAATCCCCGAGACCAAGGTGACAGCGGTCTATTGGACATGGATTAGAAGAATATTTTCATGAGTGATTTCCTCTTTTGTGTGTTGATTGAAGATTGAGAGTCTCTTGGTGCTTGTCTTTGACTATCCTTGAGATATGTTGTGGTGATTGTGGTACTCTCTTTGGATGGCCACGGTGACATTGGGAAATCCTTAGATTGAGAACTACGAACTTAGAGGTGTGCTTTTGTAGCCCTACATAATTCTCGTCCTCTCTTGACCACAAATGAATGACCTCCGAGTGCGTCTCCATTATGGGAAATATCATGTGATTCGATTATGTTAATGTTGTTGGGAGTTGCCACTAGTGAAAGTATGAAGCCTAGGCCTTGTTTCCACCATTGCAATACCATTTGTGCTCACGTTTACCACTTGTTTGCTTGCTGCACTTTTTATTACAGATTTATATTACTTTGCTTTGCCACTCCTATCATCCATATTTTACCATCTCTTCGCTGAACTAGTGCACCTATACATCTGACAAGTGTATTAGGTGTGTTGGGGCCACAAGAGACTTCTTGTATCTTGATTGCAGGGTTGCTTGAAAGGGGTACGTTCAACCTCCACTTCCGTGAGTTCGATAAACCTTGGGTTACTCACTTAAGGGAAATTTGCTGCTATCCTACAAACCTCTGCTCTTGGAGGCCCAACACTGTCTACAGGAATAGAAGCGTGTAGTAGACATCAGAGGCACACGAGCTGCCCACGAGGCAGGGGCGCGCCCAGGGAAGTGGGGCGCGCCGTCCACCCTCGTGGACGACTCATGTCTCTTCCGGACTGCTACTTATTTTTCTATTTTTCTAAATATCCCAAAACGGAGAAAAATTGCCTTTAGAACTGTTTTGGAGTTGGTTTACTTACCGTACCACATACCTCTTCCTTTTCGAAGGCTGAATCGTTCTGGAAAGTGTCCCTTATGTATTCCTCCGGGGTTACAATTTCAATAACATTGGTTTCAACATTTATAGGATTACCTGCGATATAATGTTTGATTCTTTGGCCGTTCACCACCTTCGGATTTGTGCCTTCGAAGTTGTTGATTTTTATGGCACCGAAACGATAGACCTCCTCGATAACGTAAGGTCCTTCCCACTTAGAAAGAAGTTTTCCTGCAAAAAATCTTAAACGAGAGTTGTATAGCAAGACATAATCACCTACGTTAAACTCACGCTTTTGTGTCCTTTTGTCATGCCATCTTTTAACTTTTTCTTTAAACAACTTGGCATTCTCATAGGCCTGGGTTCTCCATTCATCAAGAGAGCTAATGTCAAATAACCTCTTCTCGCCGGCAAGTTTGAAATCATAATTGAGCTCTTTAATAGCCCAATATGCCTTATGTTCTAGCTCAAGAGGTAAGTGACAAGCTTTTCCATAAACCATCTTATATGGAGACATACCCATAGGATTTTTGTATGCAGTTCTATAGGCCCATAATGCATCATCAAGTTTCTTGGACCAATTATTTCTAGACCTATTAACTATCTTTTGCAAAATTAATTTTAGCTCTCTATTACTTAGTTCTACTTGACCACTAGTTTGTGGGTGATAAGGGGATGCAATTCTATGATTCACATCATACTTAGCAACCATTTTACGGAAAGCACCATGAATAAAGTGTGAACCACCATCAGTCATTAAGTATCTAGGGACTCCAAACCTCGGAAAAAAACTTCTTTAAGCATCTTAATAGAGGCGTTATGATGAGCACTACTAGTTGGAATAGCTTCTACCCATTTAGTAACATAATCAACATCAACTAGAATATGTGTGTACCATTAGAGGAAGGAAACGGTCCCATATAATCAAATCCCCAAACATCAAATGGTTCAATAACAAGTGAATAATTCATAGGCATTTCTTGACGTCTACTGATATTACCAATTCTTTGACATTCATCACAAGATAAGACAAACTTACGGGCATCCTTGAAGAGAGTAGGCCAATAAAAACTGGATTGCAATACCTTATGTGCAGTTCTATCTCCAGCATGGTGTCCTCCATAAGCTTCGGAGTGGCACTTGCGTAGGATCTGTTCCTGTTCATGCTTAGGTACACAACGTCTAATAATACCATCTACTCCTTCTTTATAAAGATGTGGGTCATCCCAGAAGTAATGTCTCAAATCATAGAAGAACTTTTTCTTTTGCTGGTATGCGAAGCTAGGAGGTATAAACTTAGCAACAATATAATTAGCATAATCAACATACCATGGAGCAGTACGAGAAATATTTATGACAGCTAATTCTTCATCAGGAAAGCTATCATCAATAGGTTGTGGGTCATCAAGTATATTCTCTAGCCTAGACAAGTTGTGTGCAACGGGGTTCTCAGCTCCCTTTCTATCAATAATATGCAAGTCAAACTCTTGTAGCAAAAGAACCCATCTAATAAGTCTAGGTTTAGCATCTTTCTTTTCCATAAGGTATTTGATAGCAGCATGATCAGTGTGAATAGTTACTTTAGAATCAACAATATAGGGTCTAAACTTATCACATGCAAATACAACTCCTAAAAATTCTTTCTCAGTAGTAGCATAATTTTTCTAGGCACTATCTAGAGTTTTACTAGCATATTGGATAACATTTAATTTCTTATCAACTCTTTGCCCTAAAACAGCACCTACAGCATAATCACTAGCATCGCACATAATCTCAAAGGGTAAATTCCAGTCATGAGGCTGGACAATAGGTGCAGAGATCAATGCTTTCTTAAGTATTTCAAATGCCTCTAGACAATCATCATCAAAGACAAAAGGAATATCTTTTTGTAAGAGATTAGTCAGAGCCCTGGAGATTTTGGAGAAGTCAATTATGAACCTCCTATAAAACCCGACATGACCAAGGAAACTTCGTATACATTTGATGTCCTTGGGGCACGACATCTTTTCAATAGCATCAACTTTAGCCTTGTCAACTTTAATACCTCTTTCAGAAATTTTATGTCCCAAGACAATGCCTTCATTAACCATAAAGTGGCTGTCGGGGGAAACTGTCCTCCCACGAGCACCTATGGGACCGGAGCCCCTTCTACGTTGCGGTAAGGGAGCGGAGGGA
This sequence comes from Secale cereale, assembly GCA_902687465.1. Taxonomy (NCBI): domain Eukaryota; kingdom Viridiplantae; phylum Streptophyta; class Magnoliopsida; order Poales; family Poaceae; genus Secale; species Secale cereale. The sequence continues at coordinate 204,710,400 of LR738711.1, forward strand.
GCACGAAGAGCAGATCAAGGAGCACACACGAGCAGTTTACCCAGGTTCGGGCCGCGCGGACGCGTAAAACCCTACTCCTGCCTTGGTTGTATTGAGCTCGGGGGCTTGAAGAGCTACAGTGCTAGCGTCACCGAGTGTGAGAGTTGCTTAGGATTCGAACCCCCTCTATGTTGTGCATGGGCCTCCTTTTATAGCTCAAGGGGTCACCGACAGGTGTCAACGTAGAGGAGGGCAAAAATGTAACAGTGGTGGTAGTTGTAACAGTGCGGGAATAGTGCGTGAACAGTGGTCTTCACCTACTTTGACAGTGGGGGACAAGGGCATTAAATGCCCGTCACCGTCGACCCCAAAAGCGTCCGTCCATGCTTCCCCATTCGACACGGCGGTAGCCTCGTCACCGTGGATCGCCATCGTGTGCCCCAGGCTGCACAGCCGTCCGCCAAGCGTCCCTGGAAGGGCCCCAGGGCGACGCGTGGGCAGGTGAGCTGGAGCGTGGGCACACAGCATAAGTTCCCCCCGGCAAGCAGCTTGCCGGGGCCATGATCTTGCCGGGCCCGGAAGCTTGTCGCTCCCCGGACCCTGCCGGGGCGCATGCTGCGCCGAGGCGTCTTCTTGAGGTATGCATTCCTTGGTCTTCCTGGCAAGCTCCTCTTGCCAGGGCCTTGTGCTAAAGCGACAGTATTGAGCCTGGTACGGCCTTCCCGGCAAGCTCCTCTTGCCGGGGCCTTGATCTTCTGACTTGTATACTTTGTTCTTGAATGGCTCCATAGGGACCAGAAGGGTTTCCGGCAAGCACACGGTGGACCCTGCCGCGGGAAGCTGCTACTGCCCGTGCACAAGTTGGGGTACTAAGGTACCCCTATCTTAGTACACCGACAGGAGCCCCCGTGCCTGGGCCACACACGGTGCCGAGCGCTGTTGGGCCAGGCCCAAAACAGTGCACGGGCATGCGCGGACGCGGCCCACAGCAAGCCGTAAATCCCCTTCCGCATCCGCCGCGCCCCTCCCTAACGGCACGCGTCGATTGCGGCGTCGTGGGAGAGATCGTGGCCTCGTTCTTTAATGGGAAATGCGGAGCGTCCCCCACTTCCCCCTTAAAAGCAGAGGAAGCAGGGGCAGTTTCCCTCCTTCGTCTTCATTGCATCTTCAACCTCCAGAAATCCTCCGCTGCCTCTTGCCTCCACCCCTCCCCCGCCGTCGAGCTCCTCACCTCTTCCCTCGCCGCCTCCGCCATGGCTCCGAAGAGCGAGAAGGCGAAAGCGGACAAGGCCAAGAAGGAGAAATCCGAGCAGGCGGCGAAGCTTGCCGCCCTACGGAAGAGGAACGTGGTCTTCGCGCCGAGGCTCAGCGCAAGGGAGCTGCGGAACAAGTACTACCTCTTCTGGTCCGGGGAGACCAAAGCTCATCCCCGTACCAGAGCCTTCCCCGCCACCGCCAAAGATCTGTTTCCCGGCGGGTATTTCTTCTTTGCTGTTTTCTTCCACTGCGGATTGTGCCCTCCGTACTCGGAGTTTTTCTGTGACATTATGAACACATACAACCTCCACCTCCTAGACTTTACCCCCAACGCCATCCTTACGATGGCGGTTTTCGCACATCTGTGCGAAAACTATGTGGGGATCCATCCAAACGTAGCGCTCTTTCGCCATTTCTTTATGCCTAGAGTAGAGGCTGGCGCTCCCCTCTCCGGCGGCATCTCCTGGATCTTCCGGTTGAATAAGAAGGACTCATACCTGAAGGGAGAACTCCGCGGAAAGTGGGAAGAATGGCGTGCAGATTGGTGTTGGGTGGTGGAGGACAAGCCGGAGCCCTTCACTGCGCCGCGCACAACTGCCATAGTGCGCGGGAGGGATTGGAGTGAACTGCCACCGGAGGACAACAGACTCAGTATTGCCCTTGTTAGGATTATCCGTCTCCGGGCCGCCAGTCTGACGATCGGAGAGGTTGGCGCAGATTTCCTCCGCCGCCGCATTGCCCCTTTACAAGAGAGGAAAAGGCCCGCCTGGGAATTTGGCAACGCGGCGAATATCATGAGGCTGCGCTGCGGATTGAACTTCAATTTCACCGCTTTGGAGCTGAAAGGAATGTTGCGAGAGCTCTTCAAGCATGACCCGGCGCATCCGGAGTGGTTCAGACCCGCCAAGGGAGTGGTGCCACTGTGCAACAGCACCGCCCGTGACTCCTTGCGCGCGATGATGCCGGAGTGCGACTCCCACGGCATCGTCCCCACTTGGATCCAGCCTCCGCCGGATGCCATTATGAGCTTCTTTGATAACCTGGTTGAGACGCCCAAGAACTCCGATGAGAACAGGGGCCTCACCCGAGCCACCACGGCTCGGGATATAGCTTATATTGCTTCCCGGATGGAAGAGGCCGCCGCAGCTGCGGCGGCAGGTGAGTTTGGATACACCACGGACGACGCGGAGGCTGCGGACGCTGCGTGCCAAGCAGAGGAGGCAGAGATCCGCATGCTGCTCAAGCTTCCGCCCTAGGAGTTTGCCGAGGTTCCTTCCCTGAGGCATGCCGGGATACCCGGGGTCATGAGCGAGGCCGCCGCCGGGGGCGAGGTTGCTGGAGGGAGCAGGGGTGCCGGAGGGAGCGGAGCCGCCGGAGGGAGCGGGACCGCCGGAGGGAGCGGGACCGCCGGAGGGAGCGGGACCGCCGGAGGGAGCGAAGTCGCCGGGCGTGGCGCTGGGCCCAGCGAGCCTGCCGGGGAGGAGGAGGAGGACGTCGAGGCCGATGAAGACACCGGCGGATCTCTGGGGCTTGACGACGACGCCTCCTCGTCCTCAAAAAACTCCCCGCCTCCGGCAAGTCCCACGCAAGCACCGAGGAAACGCCTCCGCAAGGCGGCTACAGCGACGAGGACGCAGGCGCCCCGACAGCAACCTGCTCGCCGGGCGACGCGTGCCACCAGAGCGAGCCAAGCCGCGACGGAGGCGCCCCGCGCACCAGCCGCGACGGAGGCGCCCCGCGCACCAGCGCCAAGCGGAGGGGGATCTTCCCAAAGCGGAGCGGCCGCTCCGCCTGCTCCTCGGGCCTCGGTATCAACGGAGGCTGGGTCTTCGCAGCCCCCAGCCCCGGAGACCGCCAAGCGCCCGAGGGAGCCTTCTCCTCCCGCTCCTCGCGCGGGAGCATCTCAGGTGGAGTTCGACTTCTCCGCCCTTAGCTCCGACGACGACGAGGAAGAGGAGTAAGTACTTGTAATTTGTAATTTCTTTGATTCTGTCTTGATCTTTCTTGATGATTCTGATCTTGTTCTTGCTTTGCTTTCAGGACCCTGGCCCAGCGGACGGCGAAGAGGGCCAAGATCCCTGTGGTCGAGGTCGAAGACGACTCGCCCGTCGCAGCGACAGGGGACGCGCCGACGACGAACCTGCCGGATCAACCCGCTGCTCCGAGGAGCAGCCCCCAACGCAGCCCCCAGCGTAAGTCTGGTCTTGAGCTTTCTGCTCGTCGGGCGCGCTTGAGGTTTTTACTTTGTACTAATATCTTGTCGCCTTGTTTGCCTTGTTTGTCTTGTGCAGAAGTGGAGCCGCAGCTGCAGGAGCGCCCGGAGACTGCCTCCGACGAGCCACAGGTTCCACCCTCCCCGCCAAGGGCGAACTCCCCGGCGAGGGAGAACGCTACGCCAAGGACGGGCACCCCGCCAAGGGCGGGCAGCCCGACAAGGGTGGCCACCCCGCCAAGGGGGGCACGGGCGGCCCTCCGCCAGCAGGGGCCACTGCTCCACCGCCAAGGGAGGACTCCCCGGCGAGGGAGCCTGTCGTCGACGAAGTTCGCGAAGGTAAGTCTTGTAGCTTCATCTTCTTGAACTTGTCTTTTTGAATATTTGCTTGATCTTTTCGTTCCTTTTTCTTCTGCTAGATCCTCCTGCGCCGGAGCGGATGGAGAATGAGGCCACCGGCGAGGAGGGCGCGCAAGGCGACGGCGGCAACGCCACTGCTGCTGAGGGCATGGCAGGAGCCGACGAGCCTCCCGCTAAGGAGATTGCCCCGGCCGCAGACGCCACGGCTGGGGAGGAGGGCGGCGACCACACTGCTGGCCCAGAGGCAGCAGGAGCGTCAAGCGCTACACCGGCCGCCGACCCCTCCGCCGCCAAGGAGCAGCCAGGGATCTATCTCGAGGCCCCCAATGGCGTCTTCATAGAAGTCCCTTGGGGGTCCTCGTCGCGAGCCCCCGTGGAGGGAGAGACCTACGACGGAGAGGTCCTCGCCTCCACGGGGTTGAAGATTGTCGAAGCGCCTGGCGGGAGCGACGAGCCCGAAGAGGAGAAGCTGCTTCGCCGGCTCCTGGCCCTTTACCGGGCCAGACAGGCGAAGCTGGACTCCCGGGAAGCTCTTGCCGCCAAGGCTGGAGTGGACTTGGAGAAGCGGGCCGCGGAGCTTCACGCCGCCAACCAGGCCGCCCTCCGCAACTTGGCGGAGGAGCGGGAAGAACTCGCCGGGGAGCAGCAAGCCTTCCTCCTGGAGAAGGCGGAGGCTGAAGAGCGGCAGCGGCTGGCCGCCGAGGAGCTGTCTCGGCGGGAGGGGGCGCTCAACCAGCGGAAGGTTGAGCTTGACGCCCATGACGACGAGCTCACCGCCCGGGAAGAGGCCATGAAGGAAGCAAAGGAAGCCGCAGCCGCCGCAGAAACCGCCAAGAGAGAACTGGAACTCAAGGTTGAGCAGCTGGAGCGGTACCTGAAGGCGAGTGAGGACAGGGTCACCGCGCTCAATGTGGAGCGGGAGAAGGACGCCCACACCAACTCCGACCTTCAGGTACGCCTCTCCAAGAAGGGCGACGAGCTTACTGCCGCCAAAGATTCAATCGCTGACTTGGAGTTGAAGGTCTCTACTTTGACTGATTCACTGGACGCCGCCCGGGATCGCGAGACGAAGCTGAAGGACGAGCTTCGCAAGGAGCGAGGCCTGGTGGAGAGCGCCGCCACTTCAGCGAACAATTTCAGCCGGGCTGTGGAGCAGTGGACCGACGACTTGGTCGCTTCTGCTGCTAATATCGACAAGGAGTTGATGGCGCTGAGGGTGGAGCACCTCGTGTACTCTCCGGACCAGAATCTCCCCCACAGCGCCAAGTTAAGTCTCTTCTTCAGGGGAGTCGCGCCGGCTCTTGCACGGCTGCAGGAGAAACTCCCCGCGCAGCTGGCCGAGGAGTCGCGTCAGCTTTGCACGGGTACCTTGGAGCGCGTCTTGACGAAGATTGTCTACCGCAACCCTGGCATCAATCTTGTCAACGTCCTCCGCAGCTTGCCGGACGACGCAGATCTGGAGGCGTTGAAGGCGCAGGTCGCCCATATCGTCGCCAAGGTGAACAAGATCTCCAGGCGTGAAGGCGACCGCGTAGATTAGGCCTCTTTCTCTTTATTCCCTTTGCTGCTGCAAAGTGTGCCATGAACATGAATCTATTAGTCACTGCGACAAGTTATCTTTGTAATATATTATCTTATTTTCGAGCAATCAATGCAGTGTTATCTCCCTTGCTTTTGGTCCTTTACTTTGTATGCCTTCTACCCTACGCTTTTAGGAGACTTGCCGGCAAGGGGCCCTCGCCACGAGCGCTGAGTGCTGGACTCTTAGCAGCCTGCCGGCAAAGGACCTTACCGGCAAGTAACCTCGCCGCAACTAATCGCAGCGCACTTAGCTTGCTGAGTGAACTCAAAAACGAAATAAGGGCGCGACACTTGTTGCAGCTCACTTAAGTCATTGAGCGTGCTCGGAAACAAGGTAAGGGTGCGGCTAGCCACGGGTAGGTTCCTCCGCGCACAGGTTTTCCATACAAAGTGTGATTGTTCAAGGAAGATAACTAAAATTTAAAAAATTTGAACTGCTCAAATTCTGGTGACTTAGCTTTCATATATTGCTTGTTCCCCGACAAGGCTTCTCTTTCTTGAACAGCACTTGGTTCACCCTCCATCTCCTTCCCCCCCGGCAAACTTGTGCGCGAGGAATGTTCCTTCTGCTTAAGAGGAAAAGAAAAAGAGGAGGGAAAACAAGTATCTAGCTTCATGGTTCGCTAGTGCTTACCGGGGATGTGCTTTGCACAAGGTGCCAAATAATGCATGCAAATAACCAAAGAAAAGCATGGAAATGGCAAATGGTACGAAGCACACAAACTTTACTGATGCACGGGATCTGCGCCCGGCTTTGTACAAAGGTTTACATGCAACAGCGGCAAGACTCGCACAAAAGGTGGTTGCCGGAGCGGATCACGGCAACCGCGCCTTATGGGTGAAACTTGCGAAGATGCTCTATGTTCCAGGAGTTGCTCACCGGTAAGCCTTCTTCGGTCTCAAGGCGGACAGCGCCGGGCCTTGTGACTTGTCTCACCCGATAAGGGCCTTCCCACTTTGGCGTCAACTTGTTGGAATTCTTGGCGGACTGAACACGCCGAAGAACAAGGTCGCCTTCCTCGAGACTCCTGGCCTTGACCTTGCGGCTATGATAGCGACGCAAGGCTTGCTGGTATCGAGCAGCTCGTACAGCAGCCTGGAGACGTTCCTCCTCGAGGAGCAGTGCATCATCTTGTCGCAGTTGCTCTTGCTCGAGCTCATCATAAGCGAGCACTCGAGGAGATCCGTATACGAGTTCCGTGGGGAGAACTGCCTCTGCTCCATAGACTAGAGCAAAGGGTGTTTGTCCGGTGGCTCGACTTGGTGTCGTCCTGATTGACCAAAGAGCCGCCGGTAGTTCCTCTATCCAGTTTCTTCCGCACTTGCGCAGCCTGTCGAAGGTTCTTGTCTTGAGTCCGCGCAGCACTTCAGCATTGGCCCTCTCCGCTTGACCATTGCTCCTCGGGTGAGCAACAGAAGCGAAACAGACCTTGGCGCCAAGGTCTTGGACGTACTGCATGAAGGTGCGACTAGTGAATTGCGTGCCGTTGTCGGTGATGATCCTGTTAGGGATCCCGAAACGGCAAACAATCGACCTGAAGAACCTGACTGCTGACTGTGCTGTCACCTTTCTCACCGGTTCCACTTCCGGCCACTTTGTGAACTTGTCGATTGCAACGTACAAGTACTCAAAGCCCCCGACAACACGGGGGAAAGGGCCGAGGATATCGAGCCCCCAGACCGAGAAGGGCCAGGACAAAGGGATCGTCTGGAGAGCTTGAGCTGGCTGATGAATTTGCTTGGCATGGAACTGGCATGCTTCACACTTGGTTACTTGTGCAGTCGCATCTTGGAGGGCTTCTGGCCAAAAGAAACCTTGCCGGAACGCCTTCCCGGCAAGTGCTCTTGCGCCAATGTGATGTCCACATATGCCTCCGTGTATCTCTGCCAACAGCTTCTGTCCATCTTCCCTGGAAATGCACTTGAACCTGACACCGTTGATTCTTCTTCTGTATAGTTCATTGTCAACGAACTGGTACATACTTGACTGCCTGGTTATTTTCTCTATCTCTTCTGGGTCGTCGGGGAGTTCTCCAGTTTGCAGAAAATGGACAATCTGCTGTGCCCATGCCGGAGCCCGAGGCTCAACGGCAAGGACTAAAGGCATGAGGGCTGCTGCGGGAACCTCAGCTTCTACGGCAAGAACTTGCGTCTCCGCCGGAGCTGGTGGTCCCCCGGCAAGCTCACCGGGGCGAGGCTTGTCGGGAACGTTTGCTTCAACTGTACAGATCCTTGGATCTCCAGGAGTGAACTGTTCCTCAGCATTTTGGTTGTTGATCTTGGGTACCTTGGCGGCGGCTTCTGGAAGATCCCCCGGCAAGTAGTCGCCGGAGACCAACTTTCTCTTCTTACTTTGCCCAACTGATGGTGTAACGGATGGTTGTGTTAGCTTGAGCAGGAAGGTCCCTGGTTCCACAGGTAACTTCATTGCAGCACACTTTGAGAGGCCATCTGCAATATCATTCTGAGCTCTTGGAACGTGCTCCATTTGCAGACCTACAAAGTGTTCTTCAAGCTTCCTCACTTCATCTACATAAGCTTCCATCAAAGGGCTTCGGTAACTTTTGTTCACTTGTCGGACCACCAACTGAGAATCTCCCCGCACAATCAACTTCTTGATCCCAAGCTCGGCCGCAATTCTGAGGCCGGCAAGCAAACCTTCATACTCAGCAGTATTGTTTGTTGCTTGTTCCCTGGAAAAGTGCATCTGGACAACATACTTGAGGTGCTCTCCGGTGGGCGCTATGAGTACCACGCCGGCACCGGCGCCCTGCAGCGAGAAGGCACCATCAAAGTACATTACCCATTCACTGCTTTCTTCTTGTACGGGGACGCTTGTCTCTGGAACTTCTTCATCGGGCGTTGGGGTCCATTCGGCTATGAATTCTGCCAAAGCTCGGCTCTGTATAGTTGAAGTACTCTCAAATTTGAGACCAAAGCTTGACAGCTCCAGTGCCCACTCGACGATCCTGCCTGTTGCTTCTGGATTCTGCAATATCCTCTTCAACGGAAAGCGAGTGACCACTGTTATCTCGTGTGCTTGGAAGTAATGGCGCAGCTTTCTCGAGGCCATGAGGAGGCCGAAAAGCAACTTCTGCACCCCAGAGTATCTTGATCTAGCCCCCTGCAAGAGGGAACTTACAAAATACAGTGGGCGCTGGACCATCTTCTTTCGCACTTCTCCTTGTTCCTGCGCGGACTTGTCCTTGTTGGGGCCAGAGCTTGTCGGGGAGCCCCCCTGCTTGTCGCTGGATTCGCTTGCCGGTGGTGTAAGCTCCTCGTCGGCTTCCCTCTCCGCTACTAACGCAGCACTAACCACTTGATTGGCTGCTGCTAAGTATAGCAGCAATTTTTCTTGTGGCCTAGGTGCGACAAGTATTGGAGTGGAAGATAGGTATCCTTTCAAATCCTGCAGCGCTGCCTCCGCTTCCGGAGTCCATTTCATAGGACCTGCCTTTTTCAGGATTTTGAAGAAAGGCAGGGTGCGTTCTGCAGACTTTGAAATGAACCTACTGAGGGCAGCGACACAACCTGCAAGTCTCCTCACGTCCTTGACGCGCTTCGGGGCTTCGATCTGCTCAATGGCTTTTATCTTGTCGGGATTGGCTTCAATCCCCCTCTGGGATACAAAGAACCTGAGAAGCTTGCCGGAGGGGACTCCGAAGACGCACTTCTCGGGATTCAACTTGAGCTGGATCTTGCGCAGATTCTCAAACGTCTCTTCCAAATCTTGGATCAGTGTATCTTTGCTCTTGCTCTTCACCACTATGTCATCCATGTAGGCTTCTACATTTCTGTGGATCTGTGGCTCAAAAGCAGTGTGCACCACCCTTGCAAATGTCGAGCCTGCATTCTTCAATCCAAAGGGCATGCATATGAAGCAATACGTGCCGCATGGAGTAATGAATGCAGTCTTCTCTTCATCTTCCTTGGCCATAAAAATTTGGTGGTAACCTGAGTATGCATCAAGGAAGGAAAGCAGCTCACATCCAGCGGTGGAGTCAACAATCTGGTCAATGCGCGGCAAGGGAAATGGATCCTTGGGACATGCTTTATTCACATCAGTGAAGTCTATACACAGTCTCCATTTCCCGTTGGCCTTACGCACGACAACTGGATTGGCCAACCACGTGGGATGGATCACGCCTCTTACTAGGCCCGCTGCTTCTAGCTTCTTTATCTCTTCGGCGATGAACTCTTGGCGCTCCACGGCTTGCTTCCTGACCTTCTGCTTGACGGGCCGCGCATGAGGACAAACATCAAGCTTGTGCTCAATTACCTTCCTGGGAACGCCGGGGATGTCAGATTGTTGCCACGCAAACACATCGACATTCGCCCGCAGGAAGGCAACGAGCGCGCTTTCCTATTTGTTGTCGAGCGTAGCACTGATGGTGAAGGTACCACCAGTGCCGTCCTCCTTGGCGGACACCTTCTTGGTTGCCGGTGGAGCGGCCATCCCCTTCCTGCACTTGCCGGTGGAGCTCGATGGAACGTCCTCGACGGCAGCGCAACACTCCGAAGAGGTGCGTTTGCCGGAGTGGGCCCGAGAGCACTTGCCGGACTTGGTCTTGGTCTTCTTCCCCCCGGGAGCTTCAGCGGCAAGTGTGTTGCTCTCCGCTGCGGCTGCTGCATCCCGGTATATCTTGTCGGCGCAGATAAGCGCGTCCTTCTTGTCGCCAGGGACAGAGATGACGCTTATCGGCCCCGGCATCTTGAGTACATTGTAGGCGTAGTGGGAAGCTGCCATGAACTTGGCGAGGGCAGGACGTCCAAGTATCCCATTGTATGGCAATGGGATATCGGCAACATCAAAGGTTATCCTCTCCGTCCTGAAGTTGAGCTCCCCACCAAAGGTCACTGGCAGAGTGATCTTCCCTTTCGGCTTGCTCCTCCCCGGGTTTATTCCTTGGAACGAACCGGTTTCTTCGAGCTCGCCGTCTGGGATCTGGAGTTTCTTGATCACAGCCGAGGAGATCAAGTTCAGGCCGGCCCCGCCGTCAACCAACATTTTGGTGATCTTGAGGTTGCGGATAGTTGGTGAGACCAACATCGGCAAGCACCCGACCGCAGTGGTGCGGTCAGGGTGATCCTCAAGATAAAAAATGATGGGCGTGCTGGACCACTTCAGCAGCCTGCGTGACTCAACGGGCGGCTCAGCTGCGTTTACTTCCCGCACCCACTGCTTGAGTTGGCGGTGGGAAGTGTGCAGAGAGGCGCCCCCGTCGACACACAGGACTTCTGTGGCCTTCTGGAACTCCTGCTCGCTGTTATCACCTTCCTCCATGTTGTCGTCGTCTTCTTCTTCCTCATCCTTGTCGCGGCCCCGGGGAGGTCGATCTCCTTGCCGCTGCTTGGCCTTGCCGCGGCGTCCTCCCCGGCCATTGAATGGCCGCTTCTTGCTTGGCTCTCCTCCGCCACCTTGGGCCTTCTCCTTGTCGCGACGCTCATATTCAGCCTTCTGCTGTTCTACGAGGTACTCGACGCGCTTGCAGTTCGAAAGGTCATGACCCTTGGTGCGGTGGATCTTGCAATATTGCTTGTCGGAGCCGCCCTGCTTGTCGGCTGCTGCTACAGGGGCAGGCTCCTTGCCGGAGCCGCCAGCCTGTGCCTTCTTGGCGGGAGCCTCCTTGCCGGACTGCTCGACGACCAGCACCTCCTTGCTCTTCTTTCTTCTGTTGTTCCGCCGCCGGCTCTTCTTTGCCGGGGCGGCATCCTCGCTGTCGCTTCCCCCTGCGCCAGTATCCTCTCCGGGGAGTCTCCTCCCCTCTTCGGCGCGAGCGCACTTGTCAGCTAGAGCGTAGAGCTCGCTGACATCCCGTATCTTAGTCATGGCCATCTCCTCCCGCATGCGGCGATTACGCACGTTCTGGTGGAACGCGCTGATAACCGCAGCAGGGTGGACGTCGGGAATGTTGTGCTGCACGCGGCTGAATCGTTGAATGTACTTGCGCAGGGGTTCTCCTTCCTTCTGGGCCAAGATGTGGAGATCACTCTCCTGGCCGTGGGGTTTGTGGCCGCCCGTGAAGGCGCCAACAAATTGGTGGCACAAATCTTCCCACGAAGAAATGGAGCCTTCCGGCAAGTGCATAAGCCAAGAACGGACGTTCGGCTTAAGCACTAGCGGGAAGTAGTTGGCGAGTATCTTCTCGTCGCGTCCCCCGGCAGCCTGCACCGCGATGGTGTAGATGTTGAGGAACTCCGAGGGGTGTGTCTTGCCATCGTACTTCTCGGGTACGTCGGGCTTGAAATTTTTCATGCTGGGCCACTGGACGCGCCGCAGCTCACGGGTGAACACGGGGCAACCTGCCGTGTACGGCAAGTCGCCTGGTTCACCGGGCGCGTGCGTGTCGACAGCGGTCCCAGCGCGCTGATCTGATTGTCGCCGGGCTTCTCGTCGGCGCTCGATTGTCGTCCGAGCATCTTCTTGTCGCCGATCGTCAAGGACTTGGCACTGGTCCCGACGAGCCCGCGGATCCGACAACGTCGTGGAGTCGTCGTCGACGTTAATCCGATGGGGTGGCGTCTTCTGCTTCCGCGGCGGGGAGTGCACGGTAGTTGCACCCCCGGCGGTCTTGTCGCCGTCGGCCTTCGTTTGCTCGACTTGCCGTGGCCACGATGTCACCGGCTGCTGCGGCGTGTCGTTGTTGGCGAAGGCGATGAGGCTTTGAATCGTCGCCCTCCAGTCTTCGGCCTTGTCTGCCGCTGGAGGGAAGTCGAGGAGCAGTTGCGCTCTTGCTAGAGCTTCTGCTGGAGAGGAGGGGAGCGGCGGCGAACGGTGCGAGGAGCGAGATATGCTCGGACTTCTAACAGGGTTAGAAGGAGCAGTCTCTTGCCCCGGCGACCGCGCCTTGCTCGTGCCAGGACGATGGCCTTGGGCATCCCGTGAGCCTCCGGCTTGTCCTTGCCCCAGCAAGCGGATGGTACCTCCTGTACCACGGCGCTGCTGGCCTGTCGTCTGCTGAGAAGGACGTGGTGCGTCTACGGAGACCGAGGCTTTGGAATTCGCCCGGTCGTCCGTCTTGTCCCTGGATTTGGTGGCGCCGTGAGTTTCCTCGCCGGCGACCACCCTTCCGCCGACGTCTCCTCCACCAACCGTTGGTTCTGGTGGCGGTGGAATAGACGCAGACGGGCCTGCGACCTCCGAAGCTTTCTTCTTCGGGGCCATGCTGTTGCTGATGAAGTTGATGAAGCTGGAGAGGTTGATGAAGAATGCGCCCGCGTGAGCGCCGGATCAGGTTCGCACAACCTCGACGCTCCCCTACCTGGCGCGCCAAAGATGTCGGGGGAAACTATCCTCCCACGAGCACCTATGGGACCGGAGCCCCTTCTACGTTGCGGTAAGGGAGCGGAGGGAGCACGAAGAGCAGATCAAGGAGCACACGCGGGCAGTTTACCCAGGTTCGGGCCGCGCGGACGCGTAAAACCCTACTCCTGCCTTGGTTGTATTGAGCTCGGGGGCTTGAAGAGCTACAGTGCTAGCTACACCGAGCGTGAGAGTTGCTTAGGATTCGAACCCCCTCTACGTTGTGCATGGGCCTCCTTTTATAGCTCAAGGGGTCACCGACAGGTGTCAATGTAGAGGAGGGCAAAAATGTCACTGTGGTGGTAGTTGTAACAGTGCGGGAATAGTGCGTGAACAGTGGTCTTCACCTACTTTGACAGTGGGGGACAAGCGCATTAAATGCCCGTCACCGTCGACCCCAAAAGCGTCCGTCCATGCTTCCCCATTCGACACGACGGTAGCCTCGTCACCGTGGATCGCCACCGTGTGCCCCAGGCTGCAGAGCCGTCCGCCACGCGTCCCTGGAAGGGCCCCAGGGCGACGCGTGGGCAGGTGAGCTGGAGCGTGGGCACACAGCATAAGTTCCCCCCGGCAAGCAGCTTGCCGGGGCCATGATCTTGCCGGGCCCGGAAGCTTGTCGCTCCCCGGACCCTGCCGGGGCGCATGCTGCGCCGAGGCGTCTTCCTGAAGTATGCATTCCTTGGTCTTCCTGGCAAGCTCCTCTTGCCAGGGCCTTGTGCTAAAGCGACAGTATTGAGCCTGGTACGGCCTTCCCGGCAAGCTCCTCTTGCCGGGGCCTTGATCTTCTGACTTGTATACTTTGTTCTTGAATGGCTCCATAGGGACCAGAAGGGTTTCCGGCAAGCACACGGTGGACCCTGCCGCGGGAAGCTGCTACTGCCCGTGCACAAGTTGGGGTACTAAGGTACCCCTATCTTAGTACACCGACAGTGGCACTTCTCTCAATTCAAGACAAGATTAGTGTCTTCACATCTCAACAAAACTCGATCAAGGTTGCTTAAGCAATCATCAAAAGAAGTCCCGTAAACGGAAAAATCATCCATGAAAACCTCAACAATCTTTTCACAAAAATAAGAGAATATATCCATCACGCATCTTTGAAAGGTACCAGGTGCATTACATAAACCAAAAGGCATACGTCTATAAGCAAAGGTACCGAAAGGGCAAGTAAAAGTGGTCTTTTCTTGATCCCCTTTTGACATAGGCATTTGAGAGAAACCAGAATAACCATCTAGAAAGAAAAAAATGAGTATGTTTGGATAACCTTTCTAGCATTTGATCAATAAAAGGAAAGGGGTAAAGATCTTTCTTAGTAGCTTTATTTAATTTACGGAAATCAATTACCATCCTATAACCTGTAGCAATTCTTTACGGGATAAATTCATCTTTATCATTAGGAACTACAGTCATACCTCCTTTCTTAGGGACACAATGGACATGACTTACCCACTGGCTATCAGCAACTGGATAGATAATACCTGCCTCTAGAAGCTTTAGTATTTCCTTCCTTACCACTTCTTTCATCTTAGGATTTAACCGTCGCTGATGATAAATAACTGGTTTAGCATTTTCTTCCAACTTTATCTTGTGTTGGCATAAAGTGGGACTAATGCCCTTAAGATCATCCAGAGTATATCCAATAGCAGCGCAGTGCTTGTTCAGAGTTTTCAATAATTTTTCTTCTTCCAGCTCTGAAAGGTTAGCACTAATAATAACATGATATATCTTCTTTTCATCAAGATAAACATACTTAAGATTATCAGGTAAAGGTTTAAGTTCAAATACGGGATCACCCTTGGGTGGAGGAGGATCCCCTAGGATTTCAAAAGGCAAGTTGTTTTTCAATACGGGTCCCAGATTAAAGAATATTTCATCTATTTCCCTTCTCTCATTCATATGCATATCATTTTCATGGTCTAGCAGATATTGTTCTAAAGGATCGTTAGGAGGCACAACAATAGAGGCAAGACCAATAAGTTCATCCTTACTAGGTAGTTCTTTATCAAGGGGTTGTCTATGAAATTTAGCAAAGTTAAAATCATGAGACATATCCCCTAAACCAACAGTAACAATATCTTTCACGCAGTCTATTTTAGCATTAACAATATTCAAGAAGGGTCTACCAAATATAATGGGACAAAAGTTATCTTGTGGGGAACTAAGAATAAGAAAATCAGCAGGGTATTTAACCTTCCCACACAAGACTTCAACATCTCTAACAATCCCAACTGGTGAAATAGTGTCTCTATTAGCTAGCTTAATAGTAACATCAATCCCTTCTAACTCAACAGGTGCAATATCATGCATAATTTCTTGATATAAGGTATGAGGGATAATACTCGCACTAGCACCTATGTCACATAAACCATGATAACAATGATCTCCTATCTTAACAAAGGTAACAGGCAAGCCTACAATAGGTCTATGTTTATTCCTAGCAACGGGTTTGGCTATTCTAGCAGATTCCTCTTGGAGGTAAATAACATGTCCATCTAAATCTTCTACCAAGAGATCTTTAACCATAGCAACACTAGGTTCAATTTTAATTTGCTTAGGGGGTGTAGGTGTTCTAGTATTACTCTTACGAACTACAGTTGAAGCTTTTGCATGATCCTTTATTCTAACAGGGAAGGGTGGTTTCTCAATATAAGCAGTAGGAACAATAGGATCAACATTATAAATGATAGTCTTTTCTTCAACTTTAACAGGTTCAACTACTTTTACTTCAATGGGAGGATGGTATTTAAACCAGTTCTCCTTGAGAAGATCAACATGAGTAGCGAATGATTCACAGAAAGAAGCTACTATCTCAGAGTCAAGTCCATACTTAGTGCTAAACTCACGGAAAACATCGATATCCATAAAAGCTTTAACACAATCAAACTTAGGGGTCATACCTGACTCCTTACCTTCATCGAGATCCCAATCTTTAGAGTTACGTTTAATTCTTTCCAATAAATCTCATTTGAATTCAATAGTCTTCATCATAAAAGAGCCAGAACAAGAAGTATCAAGCATGGAGCGATTATTAAGAGAAAGCCGAGCATAAAAAAATTGAATAATCATTTTTCTTGAGAGCTCATGATTGGGGCATGAATATAACATTGACTTAAGCCTCCCCCAAGCTTGAGCGATGCTTTCTCCTTCGTGAGGCCAAAAATTATAGATATAATTACGATGACGATGAACCTGGTGCATAGGATAGAACTTCTGATGAAATTCCTACTTCACACGATTATAGTTCCATGATCGAATATCATCACATAGCCTAAGCCATGTCAATGCATATACCTTCAAAGATAAAGGGAAGACCTTCTTCTTGATAACATCCTCGGGCATACCTACAAGCTTAAATAATCCACAAACTTCATCCACATAGATTACGTGTAAATCGGGATGCAGTGTTCCGTCTCCTGTAAAGGGATTATCTAGCAGTTTCTCTATCATACCCGAAGGAATTTCAAAGCAAACATTTTCAGTAGGTGTAGTAGGTTGAGGAGCAACTCTTTTCTCTTTTGGTCGGGGTGAAGATACCCCGAACAAGCCCCTCAAAGGATTATGAGCCATAGTAACAAGTGACAATAAATTTCAGCACACTATATATTTTTTCCTTACCAAAGGCGCTTCACTCCCCGGCAACGGCGCCAAAAAAGAGTCTTGATAACCCACAAGTTTAGGGGATCTATCGTAGTCCTTTCGCTAAGTAAGAGTGTCGAAACCAACTAGGAGCAGAAGGAAATGATAGGCAGTTTTTAGTAAGGAATTTTCTGCAAGCACTGAAATTATAAGTAACAGATAGTTTTGTGATAAGGTAATTGGTAGCAAGTAACAAAAGGCAAAAGTAAATAAGGTGTAGCAAGGTGGCCCAATCCCTTTTGTAGCAAAGGACAATCCTGGACAAACTCTTATATAAAGGAAAATGCTCCCGAGGACACATGGGAATTATCGTCAAGCTAGTTTTCATCACGATCATCTGATTCGCGTTCGGTACTTTGATAATTTGGTATGTGGGTGGACCGGTGCTTGGGTGCTGTCCTTACTTGGACAAGCATCCCACTTATGATTAACCTCTAATGCAAGGATTCGCAACTACAAAAGAAGTATTAAGGTAAATCTAACCATAGCATGAAACAAGTGGATCCAAATCAGCCCCTTACGAAGCAACGCATAAACTAGGGTTTAAGCTTTTGTCACTCTAGCAACCCATCATCTACTTATTACTTCCCAATGCCCTCTAGGCCCAAATAATGGTGAAGTGTCATGTAGTCGACGTTCACATGACACCACTAGAGGAGAGACAACATACATCTCATCAAAATATCGAACGATTACCAAATTCACATGACTACTAATAGCAAGACTTCTCCCATGTCCTCAGGAACACAAGTAACTACTCACAAGACATAATATTGTTCATGATCAGAGGGGTATTAATATGCATAATGGATCTAAACATATGATCTTCCACCAAATAAACCAACTAGCATCAACTACAAGGAGTAATCAACACTACTAGCAACCCACAGGTACCAATCTGAGGTTTGGGTACAAAGATTGGATACAAGAGATGAACTAGGGTTTTGAGAGGAGATGGTGCTGGTGAAGATGGTTATGAAGATAACTCTCCCCAAGATGGGAGAGTTGTTGGTGATGACGGCGGTGACGATTTCCCCCTCCCGGAGCCCTAGATTGGCTTCCGCCAAGGTTCTGCCTTGAGATGGCGGCGTCTGGTCCTGAAAGCCTCCTTTTGATTTTTTTCCAGGTCAAAACACCTGATATAGGAGAAGATTGGCATCGGGGGGCCATCGGGGGGCCGACGAGGCAGGGGGCGCATCCAGAGAGGGGGGCGCGCCCCCCACCCTCGTGGACAGCTGGGGGCCCCCCTGGTGATCTTCTTCCACCAGATATTTTTTATATTTTCTGAAACGGAGTCGTGTGAAGTTTCAGGGCTTTTTGAGTTGTGCAGAATAGGTTTCCAGAGTTTGCTCCTTTTCCAGCCCAGAATTCCAGTTGCCGGCATTCTCCCTCTTCATGTAAACCTTGTAAAATAAGAGTGAAAAGGCATAAGTATTGTGACAAAACATGTAGTAACATCCCATAATGCAATAAATATCAACATATAAGCATGATGCAAAATGGACGTATCAGTTAATCCCAATAATCATATAAAATAGCATATAAATGCATATAAAACATCCTAGATGGATAATATAATAGCATGGAACAATCAAACATTATAGATATGTTGGAGACATATCAGGTCTTCTGACTTTGTTCTCAAGTCTCCGAGGTGTCTTCTGGTCCAAGAAAAATCATCATAAAGTTTCATTCCGTTTGGACTCCGTTTGATATTCCTTTTCTGTGAAAATCAAAAACAAGGATAAAACAGAACCTGACACCGGGCTCTAGATTAATAAGTTAGTCCACAAAATAATATAAAATATCATATTAATGCATATAAAACATCCAAAATAGATAATATAATAGCATGGAACAATAAAAAATTATAGATACGTTGCAGACGTATCGGTCACAAGGCTGATCACGCCAACCATCCTCGCGAGGCTGGTCACGCCAGCCCTTGCAAGGGTTGTGGCTATCCCAGCGGCCTCCGCCGTGACCTCCTCCATGATCGCCGCGCTCGGGGCGGCGGCCAAGGCACTCGTCCCGGAGCGCCCTGGTCTCTTGACATTCATTGTTGTTGTGAGTGTGAAGGTTGTGGAAGACGCGGAATTGGCGGTTATCCTTGCCCGGCTCGTCGCGGTCGCGGACATGCTTCAACTCAGGCTCCGCCGCCAACATAGTGGGGCCTTGCGCTTTACCTCCTTGGCTTGGACTTCTTGGCTTCAGGGTTAAAGTCAGGGCTCTTGAGAAGAGAGAGGCGGACCTCTTCTGCCCTGGCGCATTTTCCGCCGAGATGAACATCTCCAGGACTGAGCACATGTCATTGTGTATGGCGAGCTCCTTGCTCATCTTGACGTCATTGATGCCCTCGGTGCATTCCGAGATGATGGCTTCGTCCGAGGCTCTCGGGATGTTGAGGAAAACATTGGTGAAGCGTTGAATGTACATGCGGAGGGTCTCACCCGGCTGCTGCTTGACGTGTCGTAGTTCATTGACGGTGAGGGCACGGTCGTGGGTGCCCTGAAAGTTGGCGATGAAGCGCTCACGAAGCTCATCCCAAGAGGAGATTGACCCCTCCGAGAGGTGAAGGAGCCAGGAGCGCACGCCATCCTTGAGGGCCATGTGGAACCAGTTCGCCATGACCTTGTCGTCGCCATTCGCCGCCTCGATGCTCAGCGAGTAGAGCTGGAGGAACTCCGCAGGGTCGAGCGTGCCGCCATAGCGCGGGGGCAGGTCTGGCTTGAACTTGGTGGGCTAGACGACGCGGCGGAGCTCATGGGTGAAGGCACGGTAGCCCGCCGTGCTCACGGGTGCAGCCCGTGCGGGGGGAGCATGGTCTTGACGCCCTTGCGCTGCAGGCGCCTGGGCAACTTGGTCCTGGGTTGGAGTAGAGGCACGGGAACCGCACGCGGGTCATGCAGCAGTTGGGGCACAATCCGGCAACTGGCCTCGTCATGAGCCGGCGTGGCGCGCTGAGGGTCGCGCGGCCGCGCCTCACATCGAGGTCCGGCGTCGTCACCGTGGAGAGAAGGAGGCAGAGGTGCGGCATGCGCCACATCGCCCGCGCGGGATGGCAGAGGACGGAGCGAATGGAAAGGCATCGGGGCCTCGCCTACGACGTTAACGAGCTCGGTGATGCGGCCCAGCCAAGCATCGTAACCCTCATCGGCGGGGCGGTAACGCAGCAGCTTACACGCCATGAGTAGCACAGCTTGCGCATTCAACCACCCACGTCGAACATGGGAAGACGAAGCCGTGGCTAGAGTGAGAGAAGGCGTTGCAGTGCGGCCATCACGCCGCACGGAGGGCGGCAATGAAGAGTTTTGCTGCTCACGAGCAACAGGGTGGGTGGCGGCATTAGCCGCTGGTGAGGCGGAGCGGTGAGGAGCGTCGCAGCCCACTGGCACCGTCTGGGCGACGAGAGCAGCCCGACGTTCGGCGCGAACTCTGCGGGTGTCGGCCATGGGAGCGACGAAGCCCGGATGGAGCGAGGCCAGAGAAAGATTTTGACACGTCCCTACCTGGTGCACCAATGTTAGAATCCGGGCTTCGCAGACCCAAACAAGGTTCAAACTCTAGGGCGTGTGCGAAGATCTGACCCAACTGCTGCCTCAAGCTCATCGCCCTATGGCTTGGCCTAGTCGAGTTCGTGCGAGCGGGGAAAGAGATGAACACAGAGATTTACCCAGGTTCGAGCCACCTTGTAGTGTAATATCCTACTCCTACTTTGTGATGGATTGGCCTCGCGAGGAGGTTGAGGATGAACTAGTACAGTGGATGACCAACCTCGGAAGAGCTCTAGAAGTGACTCCGAGCCTGAGGGGTGGATGAAATTTCTCCTTCTCCCGATCTCTAAGGTGGTGGCCTAGCTATATTTATACTGGCCTTGGTCCTCTTCCCCGAAAACATAAGGCGGGAAGGGTTGCCACAATGGCCAAGTTCGAAGGGGGACAGCAGTACAACTTATCCTGACTAAAGGTGGTCTTTGCCTACAAAGCTCCTGGTCGTGACGCAGTGGTGGGCTCGACGATGACATCTGTCATGCCGAGCTCGTGGTCTTGGTCTTGTTACATGGAAATGTAAGCCTTTGGGGGATCCCTCGAGAACCCGCGTACGTCCCTCCTCCTTAGCACGAAAGAGGAAACTTTCCTGGACTGTGCCCGCTGGCGCCCACCTGGCCTTGGTCGTCACGGCTCACATCATCTTGCACCTCATGAGGTAGGGGCCTACATAGAGATCTCCGCTCCTCGAGAGGCAGGCTCGGGATGCTGCCCCTCAGGGTCTTGGTGTCGTTTGCCTCCCGAGGCCAGGGGCCCTCTCAAGGGTCTTGTACCTGGGCCGTACCAGGTCATCGATGGATCCCCATACTGGGCCGCAGGCAGGCAAGTCTGGGTACCTCCGATCACTGAACACTGACAAAGGCGTTCTCCAAACGGTTGTCCAGTCACAGGATGGCGAGGGACGCTTTGATGATGACGAGTGACCTGGTAGGGTTCAGATCCCTTTTGAGCCTCTCCAGCTCTAGCTCCTTGTTGTAACAATGCTCTAGACGAGAAAAGGCAGACCATGAGCATATAATTGGGGGGACTCGGCGGCATGTGAATCGCATTCGGCTAAGGAAAAATTACCAGCAAGCTTGTCACTAAATTATGTGCAAAACTCTGTGATATATGACTCCAGGGCATTCTTTTTCTCCATGACTTGCTCGACCTTCTCATCCTGCTCAAAGATGATAGCCTGACCATCGAACTTGTTCTTCCATTCGGAAGATTCTCCTCTAGCAGTGTCAACAGCCACCTTGAGGTCCCTGATCTCAGCCTCCAACTTTCCAACTGAAGCCAGCTTCTCGTCGGCCAGCTTGGTCTTGGTCCTGGCTTCCTTTTGAGCTAGCACCAAGTCCTTGTCCTTGTTCTCCAGGGCCTACTTCATAGTTTCTAAAGAAAGAGAACTCATGAGCCTCATTGTGAGTTGGGCTTTCTTGCTATGAACATCTGCTGGAGCGGAATGACTCGAATCAAAAGGGCGAAACAACATGTAGCAGCCAGACGGGGAAGATAACTTACCTCCCATGATTCTCTTCTCCTTCTCCAACCGGGCGCTCTTGATATTCTCCGCCTCCAGATCTAGTCGGAGGGACGTCACCTCCTTCTCCATTGCGGCATAGTGGGATCCTAGCTCACGGGCTCTCTGCATCACACCAAAAAAAGATCAGTTGGAAGGCGTGAAGGAAAAACTAAAGCACCGAATTGTTACCACCGGGAGGAACAAGCTAGATCAGTAGCAGATCCTCAAGTACCCTCTGAAATACTACTCGGTCAAGAGCCATCGAGACGAATAAGCTAGATCAGTACCAGATCCTCAAGTACCCTCTGATCTACCTCACTCGACCGACCTCCGAGTCAACGATGAAGAAGATTGAAGACAACAACGCTATGATACACGAGTGTTACCAAGTACCCCGAGTGAAAAGTGACAGTTCTAAAGACAACCATTGATTGCCAGCATTCGAAGGTAGTCTCGGGGACTACACCTAGTGGGTGCACTCAGAGTGCCCCCACTGGACAGTGACTTGTGTTGGTGCTAAAAAAGAGAGTTCTAAGACTACCATCGTCTGCTTCCAGTCGACGGTAGCCTCGGGGACTACACCCAGTGGGTGCACTCAACGTGCCCCGACTAAACCGTAGTCACTCGGACATGCCCCGGCAACACTTCGAGTGAAAGCGGCACATAAACAAAAGGCTCAAGACTCCTGCTGGCTGAACCCAGTCAACAGGAGCCTCGGGGACTACACCTAGTGGGTGCACTCAGAGTGCCCCCAGTGAATCACAAACACCCAGTGGGTGTGCCCTACGCAAACCCACTACCATTGGATGTGCCTCGCGCAAACCCATAGAAGAAAATTCCACTACAGAGTTCTACTGGAAATTCGACTGAAAATCATACTCGCAATGGTACTTACTCGGACGTTGGTCTTGTTGGGAAACGTAGCATGCAATTTCAAAAAAATTCCTACGCTCACGCAAGATCTTCTAGGAGATGCATCGCAACAAGGGGGAGATACCCTTGTAGACCAAAAGCAGAAGCATTTGACAATGTGGTTGATGTAGTCGAACTTCTTCTAGCTCCAACCGATCAAGCACCGAACGTATGGCACCTCCGAGTTATGCACATGTTCAGCTCTAAGACACCCCTCATCCTTTTGATCCAGCAAGATGTCGAGGAAGTAGATGAGTTCCCTCAGCACGACGGCATGGTGACGGTGATGGTGAAGTGATCTGCGCAGGGCTTCGCCTTAGCATCGCGAGAATATGACCCGGGGTGTAAATTGTGGAAGAGGGCGACACACATGGCTAACAATTGATGTTATGCTGTTCTAGGCGCCCTTCCCCACATATATATAGGTGGGAGGGGAGGGGAGGCAACCAAGGGGCGCCCCAAGTAGGCCAAATCCTACTTGGGGTCTTCCCTAATTCGCCCACCCTTACCATATTTAACCGGAGAAGAAAGGAAGGGGAAGAAGAGAAAGAAGGGGGCCGAACCCCCTCTTCTCCTTCTCCAATTCGGCCACCTGCCATAGGGGGCGCGCCATCCGTTGTGGGCTGGTGTGCTCCCCTCTCATGGCCCATATACCCCCTGGGGGGTTCCGGTAACCCCTCCGGTACTCCGATAATTACCTGATACACTTCGGAACACTTCTGGTGTCCGAATACTATCTTCATATATATCAATCTTCACCTCTTGACCATTTCGAGAATCCTCGTCATGTCCGTGATCTCATCCGGGACTCTCAACAACATTCCGTCACCAAATCACATAACTCATATAATACACTATCGTCATCGAACGTTAAGCATGCGGACCCTACGGGTTCAAGAACTATGTAGACATGACCGAGACACCTCTCCGGTCAATAACCAATGGCGGAACCTGGATGCTAATATTGGCTCCTACATATTCTATGAAGATCTTTATCGGTCGAACCGTTATGACAACATATGTTATTCCCTTTGTCCATTGGTATGTTACTTTCCCGAGATTCGATCGTCGGTATCTTCATACCTAGTTCAATCTCGTTATCGGCAAGTCTCTTTACTCGTTCCGTAATACATCATCCTACAATTAACTCATTAGTAACTTTTTTTGCAAGGCTTCTTATGATGTGTATTATCGAGAGGGCCCAGAGATACCTCTCTGATACTCAGAGTGACAAATGCTAATCTTGATCTATGACAACTCAACAAACACCTTCGTAGATACCTGTAGAGCATCTTTATAATCACCCATTTATGTTGGGATGTTTGATAGCACACAAGGCATTCCTCCGGTATTCGGGAGTTGCATAATATCATACTCGAAGGAATATGTATTTGACATGAAGAAAGCAATAGAAATAAAACTGAACGATCATTATGCTAAGCTAACGGATGGGTCTTGTCCATCACATCATTCTCCTAATGATTTGATCTCGTTATCAAATGACAACTCATGTGCATGGTTAGGAAACCTTAACCATCTTTGATCAACGAGGTCAAGTAGAGGCTCACTAAGGACACAATGTTTGTTTATGTATTCACATATGTATCTAGGTTTTTGATCAATACAATTCTAGCATGAATAATAAACATTTATCATGAATAAGAAAATACAAAATAACAACTTCATTATTGCCTCTAGGGCATATTTCCATCAGTCTCCCACTTGCACTAGAGTCAATAATCTAGATTACATTGTAATGATTCTAACACCCATGGAGTCTTGGTATTGATCATGTTTTGCTCGTGGAAGAGGCTTAGTCAATGGGTCTGCTACATTCAGATCCGTGTGTATTTTGCAAATCTCTATGTCTCCTTCCTTGACTTGATCACAGAGGGAATTGAAGCGTCTCGTCATGTGTTTGATTCTCTTGTGAAACCTAGATTCCTTCGCCAAGACAATTTCTCCAGTGTTGTCACAAAAGATTTTCATTGGACCCGAAGCACTAGGTATTGCATCTAGATCGGATATGAACTCCTTCATCTAGACTCCTTCATTTGTTGCTTCCGAAGCAGCTATGTACTCTGCTTCACACGTAGATTCTGCCACAACGCTCTGCTTGGAACTGCACCAACCGGCAGCTCCACCATTCAATAAAAATACGTATCCGGTTTGTGACTTAGAGTCTTCCGGATCAGTGTCAAAGCTAGCATCAATGCAACCATTTATGATGAGCTCTCTGTCACCTCCATAAACGAGAAACATATCCTTGGTCCTTTTCAGGTACTTCGGGATATTCTTGACCGCTGTCCAGTGATCCACTCCTGGATTACTTTGGTACCTCCCTGCCAGACTTATGCCAAGGCACACATCAGGTCTGGTACACAACATAACAAACATGATAGAACCTATGGCTGAGGCATAGGGCATGACTTTCATTTTCTCTCTATCTTCTACAGTGGTCGGGCATTGAGTCTGACTCAACTTCACACCTTGTAACACAGGCAAGTACCCTTTCTTTGACTGATCCATTTTGAACTTCTTCAAAACTTTACCAAGGTACGTGCTTTGTGAAAGTCCTATCAAGCGTCTTGATCTATCTCTATAGATCTTGATGCCTAATATATAAGCACCTTCACCGAGGTCTTTCATTGAAAAATTCTTATTCAAGTATCCTTTTATGCTATCCAGAAATTCTACATCATTTCCGATCAACAATATGTCATCCACATTTAATATCAGAAATGCTACAGAGCACCCAATCACTTTCTTGTAAATACAGGCTTCTCCAAAAGTCTGTATAAAACCATATGCTTTGATCACCTCATCAAAGCATATATTCCAACTCCGAGTTGCTTGCACCAGTCCATAGATGGATCGCTGGAGATTGCATACTTTGTTAGCACCTTTAGGACCGACAAAACCTTTTGGTTGCATCATATACAACTCTTCTTTAAGAAATCCATTAAGGAATGCAGTTTTGACGTCCATTTGCCAGATTTCATAATCATAAAATGTGGCAATTGCTAACATGATTCGGACAGACTTAAGCATCGCTACGGGTGAGGAAGTCTCATCGTAGTCAACTCCATGAACTTGTCGAAAACTTGTCGCGGCAAGTCGAGCTTTGTAGATAGTAACATTACCATCAGCGTCGGTCTTCTTCTTGAAGATACATTTATTCTCTATAGCTCGCCGATCATTGGGCAAGTCCACCAAAGTCCACACTTTGTTCTCATACATGGATCCTATCTCGGATTTCATGGCCTCAAGCCATTTATCAGAATATGGGCTCATCATAGCTTCTTCATAGTTTGTAGGTTCGCCATGGTCTAGTAACACGACTTCCAAAACATGATTACCATACCACTCAGGTGCGGATCGTGCTCTGGTTAACCTACGAGGTTCATTAGTAACATGATCTGAAGTTTCATGATCATCATCATTAGCTGCCTATCTAGTTGGTGTAGGCATCATGGGAACGGCTTTCTGTTATGAGCTATTTTCCAATTCGAGAGAAGGTACAATTACCTCATCAAGTTCTACTTTCCTCCCACTCACTTCTTTCAAGAGAAACTACTTCTCTAGAAATGTTCCATTATTGGCAACACAGATCTTGCCTTCGGATCTGTGGTAGAAGGTGTACCCAATTGTTTCCTTAGGGTATCCTATGAAGACGCACTTCTCCGATTTGGGTTCGAGCTTATCAGGCTGAAGCCTTTTGACATAAGTGTCGCAACCCCAAACTTTAAGAAACGACAGCTTAGGTTTCTTGCCAAACCAAAGTTCATACGATGTCGTCTCAACGGATTTAGACGGTGCCCTATTTAACGTGAATGCAGTTGTCTCTACTGCATAACCCCAAAACGATAGTGGTAAATCGGTAAAAGACATCATAGATCGCACCATATCTAATAAAGTATGGTTACGACGTTCGGACACACCATTATGCTGTGGTGTTCCAGGTGGCGTGATTTGTGAAACTATTCCACATTGTTTTAAATGAAGGCCAAACTCGTAACTCAAATATTTGCCTTTGTGATCAGATCAAAGAAAGTTTATTTTCTTATTACGATGATTCTCTACTTCACTCTGAAATTCTTTGAACTTTTCAAATGTTTCAGACTTGTGTTTCATTAAGTAGATATACCCATATCTACTCAAATCATCTGTGAAGGTCAGAAAATAACGATACCCGCCACGTGCCTCAACACTCATCGGACTGCATACATCGGTATGTATTATTTCCAATAAGTCATTGGCTCGCTCCATTGTTCCAAAGAACGGAGTTTTAGTCATCTTGCCCATGAGGCATGGTTCGCAAGTATCAAATGATTCATAATCAAGTGATTCCAAAAGTCCATCTACATGGAGTTTCTTCATGCGCTTTACACCAATATGACCTAAACAGCAGTGCCACAAATATGTTGCACTATCATTATCAACTTTGCATCTTTTGGCATCAATATTATGAATATGTGTATCACCACAATCGAGATTCAACAAAAATAGACCACTCTTCAAAGGTGCATGACCATAAAAGATATTACTCATATAAATAGAACAACCATTATTCTCCGATTTAAATGAATAACCATCTTGAAAAGATCCAAATATGATGTTCATGCTCAACGCTGGCACCAAATAACAATTCTTTAGGTCTAAAACTAATACCGAAGGTATATGTAGAGGTAGCATGCCGACGGCGATCACATCGACCTTGGAACCATTCCTGACGTGCATCGTCACCTCGTCCTTAGCCAATCTTCGTTTAATCTGTAGCTCCTATTTCGAGTTACAAATATGAGCAACCGAACCAGTATCAAATATCCAGGCGTTACTACAAACATTAGTAAGGTACACATCAATAACATGTATATCAAATATACCTTTGTTCACTTTGCCATCCTTCTTATCTAGCAAATACTTGGGGCAGTTCCGCTTCAAGTGACCAGTCCCTTTGTAGTAGAAGCACTCAGTTTCAGGCTTCGGTCCAGCTTTGGGTTTCTTCCTGGGAGTGGCAACTTGCTTGCCATTCCTTTTGAAGATCCATTTCTTTCCCTTGCCCTTTTTCTTGAAACTAGTGGTCTTGTTAACCATCAACACTTGATG
Source organism: Secale cereale (assembly GCA_902687465.1). Classification (NCBI taxonomy): domain Eukaryota; kingdom Viridiplantae; phylum Streptophyta; class Magnoliopsida; order Poales; family Poaceae; genus Secale; species Secale cereale. The sequence goes on from LR738711.1 coordinate 204,737,801, forward strand.
CTCCTTCTTGATTTCTACCTCTGCAGCTTTGAGCATTGCAAAGAGCTCAGGAATTGTCTTCTACATCCCTTTCATATTACAGTTCATCACTGATGTCTACTACACAACCTTCTTCTTCTAGACGTTGTTGGGCCTCCAAGTGTAGAGGTTTGTAGGACAGTAGCAAATTTCCCTCAAGTGGATGACCTGAGGTTTATCAATCCATGGGAGGCGTAGGATGAATATGGTCTCTCTCAAACAACCCTGCAACCAAAGAACAAAGAGTCTCTTGTGTCCCCAACACACCCAATACAATGGCAAATTGTATAGGTGCACTAGTTCGGCGAAGAGATGGTGATACAAGTGCAATATGGATGGTAGATATAGGTTTTTGTAATCTGAAAATATAAAAACAGCAAAGTAACTAATGATAAAAATGGGCACAAATGGTATTGCAATGCTTCGAAACAAGGCTTGGGGTTCATACTTTCACTAGTGCAAGTTCTCTCAACAATAATAACATAATTAGATCATATAACAATCCCTCAACATGCAACAAAGATTCACTCCAAAGTCACTAATAGCGGAGAACAAATGAAGAGATTATTGTAGGGTACGAAACCACCTCAAAGTTATTCTTTCTGATTGATCTATTCAAGAGTCCGTAGTAAAATAACACGAAGCTATTCTTTCCGTTCGATCTATCCTAGAGTTCGTACTAGAATAACACCTTAAGACACATATCAACCAAAACCCTAATGTAACCTAGATACTCCATTGTCACCTCAAGTATCCATGGGCATGATTATACGATATGCATCACACAATCTCAGATTCATCTATTCAACCAACACAAAGAACTTCAAAGAGTGCCCCAAAGTTTCTATCGAAGAGTCAAGATGAAAACGTGTGCCAACCCCTATGCATAGATTCCGAAGGTCACGAAACCCGCAAGTTGATCACCAAAACATACATCAAGTGAATCAATAGAATACCCCATTGTCACCATGGGTATCCCACGCAAGACATACATCAAGTGTTCTCAAATCCTTAAAGACTCAATCCGATAAGATAACTTCAAAGGGAAAACTCAATCCATTACAAGAGAGTATAGGGGGAGAAACATCATAAGATCCAACTATAATAGCAAAGCTCGTGATACATCAAGATCGTGCCATCTCAACAACACGAGAGAGAGAGAGATCAAACACATAGCTACTGATACATACCCTCAGCCCCGAGGGTGAACAACTCCTTCCTCGTCATGGAGAGCGCTGGGATGATGAAGATGGCCACCGGTGATGGATCCCCCCCTCCGGCAGGGTGCCAAAACATGACCCCGATTGGTTTTTGGTGGCTACAGAGTCTTACAGCGGCAGAACTCTCGATCTAGGTTTCTTTTCGGGGGTTTCCGTATTTATAGGAATTTTTGGCGTCGGTCCCACTTCAGGGGGTTCTCTGAGTCATCCACGAGATAGGGGGGCACGCCCAGGGGGTAGGGCGCGCCGTCCACCCTCGTGGATGGCTCGGGACTCTTCTGGCCCAACTCTTTTACTCCGGGGGCTTCTTTTGGTCCCTAAAAAATCATCAAAAATTGGCACGTCAATTGGACTCCGTTTGGTATTCCTTTTCTGTAAAACTCAAAAACAAGGAAAAAACAAAAACTGGCACTAGGTTCTAGGTTAATAGGTTAGTCCCAAAAATCATATAAAATAGCATATAAATGCATATAAAACATCCAAGATGGATAATATAATAGCATGGAACAATCAAATTATAGATACATTGGAGGCGTATCAAGCAACCCCAAGCTTAATTCCTGATCGTCCTCGAGTAGGTAAATGATAAAATAGAATTTTTGATGCGGAATGCTACCTAACTTAATTATCAATGTAATTTTCTTTATTGTGGCATGAATGTTCAGATCCGAAAGATTCAAGACATTTAATATTGACATAAAAATAATAATACTTCAAGCATACTAACAAAGTAATCATGTCTTCTCATAATAAGATGGCCAAAGAAAGTTCATCCGTACAAAATCATATAGTTTGGCTATGCTTCATCTTCGTCACACAAAATATTCAAATCATGCACAACCCCGGTTTTAGCCAAGCAATTGTTTCGTACTTTAGTATTCTCAAACTTTTTCAAGTTCCACGCAATACATAAGCGTGAGTGATACGTCTCCAACGTATCTATAATTTTTTATTTTTCCATGCTATTATTTATGAAGTCTTGGATGTTTAATGGGCTTTATCATTGACTTTTATATCATTTTTGGGACTAAACTACTAACCCAAAGGCCCAGTCCAGATTGCTGTTTTTTGCCTGTTTTAGGGTTTTGCAGAAAAAGAATATCAAACGGAGTCCAAACGAAATGAAACCTTCGCGAGAGATATTTTTGGAGAAAATCACGCACGCGGAGCTTGAGGACCAAGTCAGGGGACAGAGGGCTGGCCCTCGAGGGTGAGGGTGCGCCCCCTTCCCAGGGCGTGCCCCCTGCCTCGAGGCCCCCTCAAGTGGTCCCCGGTGCCCTCCTTCTTCCTATATAAGTCCACGTACCCTAGAAACTCCGTGAACAAAGAGAAAACCCTAATTCCACCGTCGTAGCTTCTGTTCCCATGAGATCCCATCTTGGAGCCTGTTCGGGAGCTCCACCGGAGGGGGATCCATCATGGAGGCCTTCATCATCATCATCATCGCCCTCACCATGAGTTGTTGGTAGTTTACCATAGACCTTCGGGTCCATAGCTAGTATCTAGATGGCTTCTTCTCTCTCTTTGGATCTCAATACAAAGTTCTCCGCGGTCTTCGAGGAGATCTATTCGATGTAATCTCTTTTTGCGGTGTGTTTGTCGAGATCCGATGAATTGTGAGTTTATGATCAACGTTATCTGTGAAAGATATTTGGTTCTTCTCTAAACTTTTTATGTGTGCTCATAATATCCTTGCAAGTCTCTTCGAATTATTGGTTTGGTTTGGCCTACTAGATCTATAGTTCTTGCAATCGGAGAAGTGCTTGGCTTTGGGTTCAATCTTGCGGTGTGCTTTCCCAATGATAGTAGGGGCAGCAAGGCACGTATTGTATTGTTGCCATCGAGGATAAAAAGATGGGGTCTATATCATATTGCTTGAGTTTATCCCTCTACATCATGTCATCTTGCTTAAGGCGTTACTCTGTTCTTATGAACTCAATACACTAGATGCATGCTGGATAGCGGTCGATGTGTGGAGTAATAGTAGTAGATGCAGGCAGGAGTCGGTCTACTTGTCTCGGACGTGATGCCTATATAGATCATGCCTAGATAGTCTCATAATTATTCGCTTTTCTATCAATTGCTCGACAGTAATTTGTTTACCCGCCGTAGAATATCGCTAGCATGAGAGAAGCCACTAGAGAAAACTATGGCCCCCGGGTCTATTCTCAACATATCAATCTACATCTACTTTACTTTTCTTGCTTTTACTTTACTTTATTTGTTTGTGCAGGTGCGAGGAACTCGCGCGTGGTCTCCTACTGGATTGATACCTTGGTTCTCAAAAACTGAGGGAAATATTTACGCTACCGTGCTGCATCTCCCTTTCCTCTTCGAGGGAATACAACGCAAGCTCAAGAGGTAGCAAGAAGAATTTCTGGCGCCGTTGCCGGGGAGGCTTACGCAAAAATCATATACCAAGTACCTATCACAAACCCTTATCCTTCGCATTACATTTATGTGCCTCTCGTTTTCCTCTCCCCCACTTCACCCTTGCCATTTTTTACCCTTTTTCCGCCGTGTGTTTATCGTTCGTTTGCTTTTTGTTTGCTTGTGTGCTGCTTGCTCGCTTGTCACTATGGCTCTCCCTGTTAGTGTTGACCCTCACCTCAAGAGGCTGGAGGAGATTAGAAACAATGTTAGACATTATATGACTATACAATTTGAGCATAATGACTTTTTCAGAAGTGAGCTTAAAGAACAGAAAAATTTTATGGAGTATATGAATAAAGACCTTGATGATATGTCTAAGGAATTTTATGGCTTGGAATCTCAGTTTTCTCATCTTGAGAACTTAATTGCCCAAATTTCGGATAAACAGTCCACCTTGATCACTAAGATGGCTGCTAAACCAGAAGAACATGAAAATAAAGGTGAAGATCTGAAAGTTATTGATGTGTCTCCTATTAGATCCTTGTTTTCTAGTATAAATCTTGATGAAGATAGGATTGGAGATAATTCTGCTTTAAGGTGTCCCAATGATTCAGAGTTTTTAGATCTTGATGCTAAAATTGCTAAAAGTGGGAGTGAAGAGATTAAAACTTTGCATAGTGATGAACCCACTACTTTGGATTTCAAGGGATTCAATTATGACAATTGCTCTTTGATTTATTGTATTTCCTTATTGCAATCCGTGCTAAATTCTCCGCATGCTTATAGTCAAAATAAAGCTTTCACCAAACACATAGTTGATGCTTTGATGCAATCTTATGAAGAAAAACTTGAGTTGGAAGTTTCTATCCCTAGAAAGCTTTATGATGAGTGGGAACCTACTATTAAAATAAAAATAAAAGATCATGAATGCTATGCTTTGTGTGATTTGGGTGCTAGTGACTCCACTATCCCAAAAACCTTGTGTGATTTGCTAGGGTTCCATGAACTTGATGATTGTTCTTTAAATTTGCATCTTGCGGATTCCACTATTAAGAAACCTATGGGAAGTATTAATGATGTTCTTATTGTTGCCAATAGGAATTATGTGCCCATAGATTCATTGTTCTTGATATAGATTGCAATCCTTCATGTCCTATTATTCTTAGTAGACCTTTCCTTAGAACGATTGGTGCAATTAGTGATATGAAGGAAGGAAATATTAGATCCCAATTTCCGTTAAGGAAAGGCATGGAACACTTTCCTAGAAAGAAAATCAAATTACCATATGAATCTATCATGAGAGACACTTGTGGATTGCCTTCCAAAGATGGCAATACCTAGAATTATCTTGTATCGTGCCTAGCTAGGGGCGTAAAACGATAGCGCTTGTTGGGAGGCAACCCAATTTTTTGTTTTTTTGTTTTTTGTTGCTGTTAGGGAATAAATATTGCAACTAGCCTCTGATTAGATGTGGTTTCATGTTTTGTTTAGTGTTTGTGCCAAGTAGAACCTTTGGGAAGACTTGTGTGAAGTTTATGTGATCTTGCTGTGAAAAAAAAAGAATCATTAGCGCTCGCTAAAGTGGTCTTCAGATTCTACTGGAGCGTCATTTTTAGTTGATTCTTTTTGCAGATGATTGGTAGACAAATTCCGCAAATTTACCAATTTAGTTTAAATTTTTTGGAGTTCCAGAAGTAGGCGAAACCTGCAGATTACTTCAGACTATTCTGTTTTTGACATATTCTGTTTTTCGTGTGTTGTTTGCTTATTTGAATGCTTCTATGAGTAGTATTGGAGGATATGAACCATAGAGAAGTTGGAATACAGTAGGTTTAACACCAATATAAACAAAGAATGAATTCAATGCTGCACCTTTGAGTAGTGGTTTGCTTTCTTATACTAACGGAGCTCACGAGATTTTTTTGTCTAAGTTTTGTGTTGTGAAGTTTTCAAGTTTTGAGTATTGCTTTGATGGACTATGAAACAAGGAGTAGAAAAGGCCTAAGCTTGGGGATGACCATGGAACCCAAAGTAATTCCAAGATAATCAAAAGCCTAAGCTTGGGGATGCCCCGGGAAGGCATCCCCTCTTTTGTCTTCATCCATCGGTAACTATACTTGGAGTTATATTTTTATTCGCAACATGTTATCTGTTTTGCTTGGTGCGTCTTGTATAATTTGAGTATTTTCTTGTTAGTTTGCCACAATCATCCTTGCTGGACACAGCTATTTGAGAGAGTTAAATATGGCCTAGAAATTGTTAGAACACTCTATGTGCTTCACTTATATCTTTTGAGTTGAATAGTTTTTGCTCTAGTGCTCCACTTATATCTTTTAGAGCACGGTGGTGGTAATATTTTGTAGAAATTGTTGAACTCTCATGCTTCATTTATATCCTTTTGAGAGTCTATTAAAACAGCATGGTAATGTGTTTGGGCTAAAGAAATTAGTCTTCACATGATAGACATCCAATGTCAATGTAGTAAAAAAATTCACACCAAGTGCATTGAATAGAATGAGATGTTGGATGCTTGATAATTGTTTTGAGACATGAGGATAGTGATATTAGAGTCATGCTAGTGGAGTTATTATTGAATTCAGGAATACTTGTGTTAAGGTTAGTGATTCCCGTATCATGCATGTATGGTGAACCGCTATGTGACGGAGTTAGAGCATGAGGTATTTGTAGAGTGCCAACCTTTGTGTGGAGGTCGGGGGCGCGCAATGGTTAACTCCTACCAACCACCCCCCTAGGAGCATGCGTTGATTGCTTTGTTTTGATGACTCGTAGATTTTTGCAATAAGTATATGAGTACTTATGACTAATGTTGAGTCCATGGTTTATACGCACTCTCACCCTTCCACCATTGCTAGCCTCTCTTGTACCGCGCAACTTTCGCAGGTGCCATAAACCTATTATATATCCTTCCTCAAAACAGCCACCATATTGTTCCTTAAAACAGCCACCATACCTACCTATCATGGCATTTCCATAGCCATTCCGAGATATATTGCCATGCAACTTTCCATCGTTCCGTTCATATGACACGCATCATATTGTCATATTGACATTGCATGATCATGTAGTTAACATCGTATTTGTGGCAAAGCTACCATGCATAATTCTTTATACATGTCACTCTTGTTTCATTGCACATACCGGTACACCGCCGGAGGCATTCATATAGAGTCATACTTTGTTGTTGTAGTATCGAGTTGTAATATCGAGTTGTAATGAAAGTGTGATGATCATCATTATTAGAGCATTGTCCCATGGGAGGAAAGGCTAAATCTATAAAGCCCCTCCGCAAAAAAAAGGAAAGAAAAAAAAGGGGAAAGGCCAAAAAAAGGCCCAAAAAAAGAAAAAAAGGGACAATTGCTACTATCTTTTTCCACACTTGTGCTTCAAAGTAGCACCATGTTCTTCATTGTAGAGAGTCTCATGTTTAGTCACTGTCAGTGTACTAAGATAAGTGTACCTTAGTACCCCAACTTGTGCACGGGCAGTAGCAGCTTCCCGTGGCAGGGCTTACCACGTGCTCGCCAAGAACCATTCTGGTCCCTATGAAGCCATTCAAGAACAAAGTATACAAGTCAGAAGATCAAGGCCCCGGCAAGAGAAGCTTGCCGGGAAGGCCGCACCAGGCTCAAGGTTATCACTTTAGCACAAGACCCTGGCAAGAGGAGCTTGCCAGGAAGGCCAAGGAACACATACCTCAAGAGATGTCTCGGCGCATCATGCGCCCCGGCAGGACCCGGCGAGCGACAAGCTTCCGGGCCCGGCAAGATCACGACCTCGGCAAGGTGCTTGCCGGGGAAACCTACGCTGTGTGCCCGCGCTCCAGCTCATCTGCCCACGCGTCGCCCTGGAGCCCTTCCAGGGGCACGTGGCAGACGGTTGTACAGCCTGGGGCACACGGTGGCAAGCCACGGTGACGAGGCTACCGCCGTGGCGAACGGAGACGCATGGACAGACGCTTTTGGGGTTGACGGCGACGGGCATTAAATGCCCTTGTCCCCCACCGTCAAAGTTAGGTGAAGACCACTGTTCATGCACTGTTGCAACTACCACCAAAAATACACTTTTACCCTCCTCTACGTTGACACCTGTCGGTGACCCCTTTGAGCTATAAAAGGAGGCCCATGCACAACGTAGAGGGGGTTCGAAACCTAGACAACTCTCTCGCTCGGTGTAGCTAGTACTGTAGATCTTCAAGCTCCCGAGCTCAAGAGCTCAATACAACCTAAGCAGGAGTAGGGTTTTACGCGTCCGCGCGGCCCGAACCTGGGTAAAACTGCCCGCGTGCGCTCCTCGATCTGCTCTTCGTGCTCCCTCCGCTCCCTTACCGCAACGTAGAAAGGGGCTCCGGTCCCATAGGTGCTCGTGGGAGGACAGTTTCCCCCGACATCTTTGGCGCGCCAGGTAGGGGGGCGTCGAGGTTGTGCGAACCTGATCCGGCGCTCACGCGGGCGGAACCTTCAGCAACTTCACCAGCTTCATCAACCTCATCGACAGCATCAACATGCCTCCGAAGAAGAAGGCTTCGGAGGTCGGAGGCCCGTCTGCGTCAATCCCACCGCCACCAGAACCAACGGTTGGTGGAGGAGACGCCGGCGGAAGGGTGACCGCCGGTGAGGAGACCCACGGCGTTACCAAGTCCAAGGACAAGACGGACGACCGGGCGAACTCCAGAGCCTCGGTGTCCGTGCACGCACCACGTCCCTCTCAGGAGGTACAAGACCCGCAACGGCGTGGTACTGGAGGTACCATACGCTTGCTGGGGCGTGGCCAAGCCAGAGGATCGCGGGATGCTCAAGGCCAGCGCGCTGGTACGAGCAAGGCACGGTCGCCGGGGCGAGAACATGCTCCTTCTAACGCTGTTAGATGTCCGAGCGTGTCCCGCTCCTCGCACCGCTCGCCGCCGCTCCCCTCCTCTCCAGCAGAAGCTCTAGCAAGAGCACAGCTGCTCCTCGACTTCCCTCCAGCGGCAGATAAAGCCGAAGACTGGAGGGCGACGATCCAGAGCCTCATCGCCTTTGCCAACAACGACACGTCGCAGCAGCCGGCAACATCGCGGCCGCGGCAAGTCGACCAGACGAAGGCCGATGGAGACAAGACCGCCGGGGGTGCAACTACCGTGCACTCCCTGCCGCGGAAGCAGAAATCGCCACCCCACCGGATCAACGTCGACGACGACTCTACGGCGTCGTCGGATCCGCGGGCTCGCCGCGATCAGCGCCAAGTCCTAGACGACAGGCGGCAAGAGGACGCTCGGACTCGCATCGAGCGTCGACGAGAAGCCCGAAGACAGTCAGATCAACGCGCTGGGACCGCTGTCGACGCGCACGCACCCGGTGAACCAGGCGACTTGCCGTACGCGGCTGGTTGCCCTGCGTTCACCCGTGAGCTGCGGCAAGTCCAGTGGCCCAGCATGAAGAATTTCAAGCCCGACGTACCCGAGAAGTACGACGGCAAGACACACCCCTCGGAGTTCCTCAGCATCTACACCATTGCGGTGCAGGCTGCCGGGGGACGCGACGAGAAGATCCTATCCAACTACTTCCCGCTAGTGCTTAAGCCAAACGTCCGGTCTTGGCTTATGCACTTGCCGGAGAGCTCCATCTCCTCATGGGCAGATTTGTGCCACCAGTTTGTTGGCGCCTTCACGGGCGGCCACAAACCCCACGGCCAGGAGAGTGATCTCCACATCCTCGCCCAGAAGGAGGGAGAGTCCCTGCGCAAATACATCCAAAGATTCAGCCGCGTCCAGCACAACATTCCCGACGTCCACCCTGCCGCGGTTATCAGTGCGTTTCACCAGAACGTGCGTAACCGCCGGATGAGGGAGGAGATGGCCATGACCAAGATCCGGGATGTCAGCGAGCTCTACGCTCTGGCTGATAAGTGTGCGCTCACCGAAGAGGGGAGGAGACTCCCCGGAGAGGATACTGGCGCAGGAGGAAGCGACAGTGAAGACGCCGCCCCGGCAAGGAAAAGCCGGCGGCGAAATAACAGAAAGAAGAAGAGCAAGGAGGTGCAGGTTGTCGAGCAATCCGGCAAGGAGGCTCCCGCCAAGAAGGCACAGGCTGGCGGTTCCGGCAAGGTGCCCGCCCCTGTAGCGGCAGCCGACAAGCAGGACGGTTCCGACAAGCAGTACTGCAAAATCCACCGCACCAAGGGCCACGATCTCCAGAACTGCAAAAGAGTCGAGTACCTCGTAGAGCAGCAGAAGGCTGAATACGAGCGTCGTGACAAGGAGAAGGCCCAAGGAGGCGGAGGAGAGCCCAGCAAGAAGCGGCCGTTCAATGGCCGGGGAGGACGCCGCGGCAAGGCCAAGCAGCGGCAAGGTGACAGACCTCCCCGGGGCCGCGACAAGGATGAGGATGAAGACGACGATGATGACATGGAAGAAGGAGACAACAGCGAGCAGGAGTTCCAGAAGGCCACAGAGGTTCTGTGTGTCGATGGAGGTGCCTCTCTGCACACTTCCCACCGCCAGCTCAAGCAGTGGGTGCGAGAAGTGAATGCAGCTGAGCCGCCCATCGAGTCACGCAGGCTGCTGAAGTGGTCCGGCACGCCCATCATCTTTGACCTTGAGGACCACCCTGACCACACAACTGCGGTCGGGTGCTTGCCGATGTTGGTCTCACCAACTATCCGCAACCTCAAGGTCACCAAGATGTTGGTTGACGGCGGGGCCGGCCTGAATTTGATCTCCTCAGCTGTGATAAAAAAGCTACAGATCCCAGACAGCGAGCTCGAGGAAACCGGGTCGTTCCAAGGGATCAACCCGGGAAGGAGCAAGCCGAAGGGGAAGATTATGCTACCAGTGACCTTTGGCGGGGAGCTCAATTTCAGGACGGAGAGGATCACGTTTGATGTTGCTGATATCCCATTACCATACAATGGGATACTTGGCCGTCCTGCCCTCGCCAAGTTCATGGTAGCTTCCCACTATGCATACAACATGCTCAAGATGCCGGGGCCGATAAGCGTCATCTCTGTCCCTGGCGACAAGAAGGACGCGCTTATCTGCGCCGACAAGATCTACCGGGATGCAGCAGCCGCGGCAGAAAGCAACACACTTGCCGCTGAAGCTCCCGGGGGGAAGAACAAGACCAAGTCCGGCAAGAGCTCTGGAGCCCACTCCGGCAAACGCACCTCCTCGGAGTGCTGCGCTGCCGTCGAGGACGCGCCATCGAGCTCCACCGGCAAGTGCAAGAAAGGAATGGCAGCTCCACCGGCAACCAAGAAGGTGTCCGCCAAGGAGGACGGCACTGGTGGTATCTTCACCATCAGTGCTACACTCGACCACAAATAGGAAAGCGTGCTCGTTGCCTTCCTGCGGGCGAATGTCGACGTGTTTGCATGGCAACCGTCTGACATCCCCGGCGTTCCCAGGAAGGTAATGGAGCACAAGCTTGCTGTTTGTCCTCACGCGCGGCCCGTCAAGCAGAAGGTCAGGAAGCAAGCCGTGGAGCGCCAAGAGTTCATAGCTGAAGAGATAAAGAAGTTAGAAGCAGCAGGCCTGGTTAGAGGCGTAATACATCCCACGTGGTTGGCCAATCCAGTTGTCGTGCGAAAGGCTAATGGAAAGTGGAGACTTTGTATAGACTTCACCGACGTGAACAAAGCTTGTCCCAAGGATCCCTTTCCCTTGCCGCGCATCGACCAAATTGTTGACTCCACAGCTGGATGTGAGTTGCTCTCATTCCTTGATGCATACTCAGGTTACCACCAGATATTCATGGCCAAGGAAGATGAAGAGAAGACTGCATTCATCACTCCATGCGGCACATATTGCTTCATACGCATGCCCTTCGGATTGAAGAATGCAGGCTCCACATTTGTGAGGGTGGTGCACACTGCTTTTGAGCCATAGATCCACAGGAATATAGAAGCCTACATGGATGATATAGTGGTCAAGAGTAAGAGCAAAGATACCCTGATACAGGACTTAGAGGAAACCTTTGAGAATCTGCGCAAGATCCAACTCAAGCTGAACCCCGAGAAGTGCATCTTCGGAGTTCCCTCCGGCAAGCTTCTCGGGTTCTTTGTGTCCCAGAGGGGGATTGAAGCCAATCCCGACAAGATAAAAGCCATCGAGCAGATTGAAGCCCCGAAGCGCGTCAAGGACGTAAGGAGACTTGCTGGTTGTGTGGCGGCCCTCAGCAGGTTCATTTCAAAGTCTGCAGAACGCGCCCTGCCTTTCTTCAAAATTTTGAAAAAGGCAGGTCCTATGAAATGGACTCCGGAAGCGGAGGCAGCGCTGCAAGACTTGAAAGGATACCTGTCCTCCACTCCGATACTTGTCGCACCTAGGCCACAAGAGAAGTTGCTGCTATACCTAGCGGCAACCAATCAAGTGGTTAGTGCTGCGTTAGTAGCGGAGAGGGAGGCGGATGAGGAACCCACATCCCCGGCAAGCGAATCCAGCGACAAGCAGGGGGCTTCCCCGACAAGCTCTGGCCCCGACAAGGACAAGTCTGCGCAGGAACAAGGAGAAGTGCGAAAGAAGGTGGTGCAGCGCCCAGTGTATTTTGTAAGTTCTCTCTTGCAGGGGGCTAGATCAAGATACTCTGGGGTGCAGAAGTTGCTGTTCGGCCTCCTCATGGCCTCAAGGAAGATGCGCCATTACTTCCAAGCACACGAGATAACGGTGGTCACTCGCTTTCCGTTGAAGAGGATATTGCAGAATCCCGAAGCAACAGGCAGGATCGTCGAGTGGGCACTGGAGCTGTCAAGCTTTGGTCTCAAGTTTGAGAGTACTTCAACCATACAGAGCAGAGCTTTGGCAGAATTCATAGCAGAATGGGCACCAACGCCAGATGAAGAAGTCCCAAAGACAAGCGTCCCCGTCCAAGAAACGAGCAACGAGTGGATAATGTACTTTGATGGTGCTTTCTCGCTGCAAGGCGCCGGTGCCGGCGTAGTACTCATAGCGCCCACCGGAGAGAACCTCAAGTATGTTGTCCAAATGCACTTTCCCAAGGAGCAAGCGACAAAAAATACTGCTGAGTATGAAGGTTTGCTTGCCGGCCTCAGAATAGCGGCCGAGCTTGGGATCAAGAAGTTGATTGTGCGGGGAGATTCGCAGTTGGTGGTCCGACAAGTGAATAAGAGTTACCAGAGCCCGTTGATGGAAGCTTATGTTGATGAAGTGAGGAAGCTTGAAGAGCACTTTGAAGGTCTGCAAATGGAGCACGTCCCAAGAGCTCAGAATGATATTGCAGATGGCCTCTCAAAGTGTGCTGCAATGAAGTTACCTGTGGAACCGGGGACCTTCGTGCTCAAGTTAACTCAGCCATCCGTTACACCATCAGTTGGGCAAAACAAGAAGAGGAAGTTGGTCTCCGGCGACTACTTGCCGGCGGATCTTCCCGAAGCCGCCGCCAAGGTCCCCAAGATCAACAGCCAAGATGCTGAGGAACAGTTTGCTCCTGCAGATCCAAGGGTCTGTACGGTTGAAGCAGGCGTTCCCGACAAGCCTTGCCCCGGCAGGCTTGCCGGGGGACCATCAGCTCCGGCAGAGCCGCAGGTTCTCGCCGTAGAAGCCGAGGTTCCCGCAGCAGCCCTCATGCCTTTAGTCCTTGTTGTTGAGCCTCAGGCTCTAGCATGGGCACAGCAAATCGTCCGCTTTCTGCAAACTGGAGAACTTCCCGACGAGCCAGAAGAGATAGAGAAAATAACCAGGCAGTCGAGTATGTACCAGTTCGTTGGCAATGAACTGTACAGAAGAAGACTCAATGGTGTCAGGTTGAAGTGCATTTCCAGGGAAGATGGACAGAAGCTGTTGGCAGAGATACATGGAGGCATATGTGGCCACCACATTGGCGCAAGGGAACTTGCCGGGAAGGCATTCCGGCAAGGGTTCTTCTGGCCAGAAGCCCTCCAAGATGCAACTGCACAAGTAACCAAGTGTGAAGCGTGCCAGTTCCATGCCAAGCAAATTCACCAGCCAGCTCAAGCTCTCCAGACGATCCCTTTGTCCTGGCCCTTCTCGGTCTGGGGGCTCGATATTCTCGGCCCCTTTCCCCGCGCAGTCGGGGGCTTTGAGTACTTGTACGTAGCAATCGACAAGTTCACAAAGTGACCAGAAGTGGAACCAGTGAGAAAGGTGACAGCACAGTCAGCAGTCAGGTTCTTCAGATCGATTGTTTTCCGTTTCGGAATCCCTAACAGGATCATCACCGACAATGACACACAGTTTACAAGTCGCACCTTCATGCAGTACATCCAAGACCTTGGCACCAAGGTCTGCTTCGCTTCTGTTGCTCACCCGAGGAGCAATGGTCAAGCGGAGAGGGCCAATGCTGAAGTGCTGCGCGGACTCAAGACAAGAACCTTCGACAGGCTGCACAAGTGCGGAAGAAACTGGATAGAGGAGTTGCCGGCGGCTCTTTGGTCAATTAGGACGACACCAAATCGAGCCACCGGACAGACACCCTTTGCTCTAGTCTATGGAGCAGAGGCAGTTCTCCCCACGGAACTCGTATACGGATCTCCTCGAGTGCTCGCTTATGATGAGCTCGAGCAAGAGCAATTGCGACAAGATGATGCATTGCTCCTTGAGGAGGAACGTCTCCAGGCTGCTGCACGAGCTGCTCGATACCAGCAAGCCTTGCGTCGCTATCATAGCCGCAAGGTCAAGGCCTGGAGTGTCGAGGAAGGCGACCTTGTTCTTCGGCGTGTTCAGTCCGCCAAGAATTCCAACAAGTTGACGCCGAAGTGGGAAGGCCCTTATCGGGTGAGACAAGTCACAAGGCCCGGCGCTGTCCGCCTTGAGACAGAAGAAGGCTTACCGGTGAGCAACTCCTGGAACATAGAGCATCTTCGCAAGTTTCACCCATAAGGCGCGGTTGCTGTGATCCGCTCCGGCAACCACCTTTTGTACAAGTCTTGCCGCTGTTCCATGTAAACCTTTGTACAAAGCCGGGCGCAGATCCCGTGCATCAGTAAAGCTTTTGTGCTTCGCACTATTTGTCATTTCCATGCTTTTCTTTGTTATTTGCATGCATCATCTGACACCTTGTGCAACGCACGTCCCCGGTAAGCACTAGCAAGCCATAAGACCCTATACTTGTTTTCCCTCCTCTTTTTCTTTCCCTCTTAAGCAGAAGGAATATTCCTCGCGCACAAGTTTGCCGGGGG
>LR738711.1:204752629-204831441 GCA_902687465.1 Secale cereale
GGGGGGAGGAGATGGAGGCATGAACCAAGTACTGTTCAAGAAAGAGAAGCCTGGTCGGGGAGCAAACAATCTATGAAAGCTAAGTTACCAAAGTTTGAGTAATTCAAATTTTTCAAATTTTTTAGTTGTCTTCCTTGAACAACCACACTTTGTATGGAAAGCCTGTGCGCGGAGGAACCTACCCGTGGCTAGCCGCACCCTTACTTTGCTTCGAGCACGCTCAACGACTTAAGTGAGCCGCGACAAGTGTCGCGCCCTTACTTCGTTTTCGAGTTCGCTCAGCAATCTAAGTGTGCTGCGACTAGCTGCGGCAAGGTTTCTTGCCGGCAAAGGTATTGCCAACAGGCTGCTAAGAGTCCAGCACTCAGCGCTCGCGGCAAGGGTCCTTTGCCGGCAAGATCCCTAAAAACGTAGGGTGGAATGCATACAAAGTGAAAGGACTAGAGCAAGGGAGATAACACTGCATTGGTTGCTCAAAATAAGATTGTATATTACAAAGATAACTTGCAGCAATACTAACAGATCCTTGTCCGTAACATGCTTTGCAGCGGCAAAGGAAGCAGAAAGAAAGGAATCTAATCTACGCGGTCGCCTTCACGCCTCGTGATCTTGCCCACCTTGGCGGCGATGTGGGCAACTTGTGCCCTCAGCGCCTCCTGGTCAGCTTCGGGCGGCAGGGTGCGGAGGACATTGACGAGGTTGATGCCGGGGTTGCGGTAGACGATCTTCGACAAGACCCGCTCCATGGTGCCCATGCAGAGCCGACGCGCCTCATCGGCCAGCTGCATGGGGATCTTCTCCCGCAGCCGCGCAAGCGCTGGCGCAATTCCCCTGAAGAACAGACTCAACTTGGCGCTGTGGGGGAGGTTCTCGTCCGGGGAGTACACGAGATGCTCCGCCCTTAGCGCCATCATCTCCATGTCAATATTGGCAGCGGAGGTGACCAGCTCATCAGTCCACTGCTCCACTGCCCGGGTGAAGTTGTTCTGCGAGACGACGGCGCTCTTCACCAAGGTCCTTTCCTTGCGGAGTTCATCCTTCAGCTTCGTCTCGCGGTCCCGGGCGGCGTCGAGCGAGTCGGTCAGGGTGGAGACCTTTAGCTCTAAATCAGCAATGGAGTCCCTGGCGGCAGTGAGTTCCTGGCCCTTATCGGAGAGGCGTACCTGCAAATCCGAATTGGTATGGGCGTCCTTCTCCCGCGCCACGTTGAGCGCGGTGACCCTGTCTTCGCTCGCCTTCAGGAACAACTCCAGCTGCGCCACCCTGGCCTCCAGATCCTTCTTAGCAATCTCCGCGGCAGCGGCGGCGTCGCTCGCCTCCTTCAGGGCCCCGCCGATGACTTGCTCCCGGGCGGTGAGGTCGTCCTCGTGGCTGTCGAGGTCGACCTTCCGCTGGTTGAGCGCTCCCTCCCACCGAGACAGCTCCTCGGCGGCCAGTCGCTGCTGCTCTTCTACCTCAGCTTTCTCAAGGATGAAGGCTTGCTGCGCCCCGGCAAGCTCTTCACGCTCCTCCGCCAAGTTGCGGAGGGCCGCCTGGTTGGCGGCGCGGAGCTCCGCAGTGCGCTTCTCCAAATCAGCTCCAGCCTTGGCAGCCAGAGCCTCCCGAGACTCCAACTTCGCC
Organism: Secale cereale; assembly: GCA_902687465.1. Classification (NCBI taxonomy): domain Eukaryota; kingdom Viridiplantae; phylum Streptophyta; class Magnoliopsida; order Poales; family Poaceae; genus Secale; species Secale cereale. The sequence continues at coordinate 204,754,250 of LR738711.1, forward strand.
TGCCTGGCCCGATACAAGGCCAGGAGCCGACGAAGGAGTCTCTCCTCTTCGGGCTCATCACTGCTGCCGGGCGCATCCACGACCTTTAGCCCGGCGGAGGCGAGGACCTCTCCGTCGAAGGTCTCTCCCTCCACGGGTGCCCTTGATGAGGACGCCCACGGGACTTGTATGAAAACCCCGTTAGCGGCCTCCAGGTAGACGCCCTACCCAGCCGCGGAGGCGGAAGGGTCGGCGGCCGGTGCAGCGTCCGGCGCTCCTACGGCCTCCGGGCCAGCAGTGTGGTCGCCGGTCCCTTCCCCAGCCGCGGCGTCTGCGGTCGGGGCGGTCTCTTAAGCAGCGGGCTCATCGGCTCCAGCCATTCCCTCAGTGGCAGTGGCGTTGCCGCCGTCGCCGTGCACCTCCTCCTCAGCGGTGGCCTCCGTCTCCATCAGCTCTGGGGCAGGAGGATCTAGTGGAAGAAAAAGAAAAGAAAGAATAAAGCAAATATCCAAAAAGACGAATCAGGGAAGAAGAAACTACAAGCTATACCTTCGCGGATCTCTTCGACGACGGGGTCCCTCGCCGGGGAATTCTCCCTTGGCGGCGGAGTAGTGGCCCCTGCTGGCGGAGGGCCGCCTGCGCCCTCCCTTGGCGGGGTGCTCACCCTTGTTGGGCTGCTCACCCTTGGCGGGGTACTCGCCCTTGGCGGAGTGCCCGTCCTTGGCGGAGCGTTCTCCCTTGCCGGGGAGTTCATCCTTGGCGGGGAGGGTGGAGCAAGTGGCTCGTCGGGGGCGACCTCCTGGCGCTCCTGCGGCTGCGGCTCCACTTCTGCACATGACAACAAGACATCAAATAAGGATGATAACCTCAAGCGCACCCATCAAGCAGAAAGATAAATACCAGACTTACGCTGGGGGCTGCTCCTCGGAGCAGCAGGATGATCCGGCAAGCTCGTCGCCGGCGTGTCGATTGTCGCCGCGACGGGCTCGTCGTCCTCGATATTGACCACAGGGATCTTGGCCCTCTTCGCCATCCGCTGGGTCAAGGTCCTGTGAAGCAAAACAAAGACAAGATCAGAACCAAGCAAGGAAAATCAAGACAAAATCAAAGAAACTAAAAGAATTGCAAGTACTTACTCCTGTTCTTCTTCGTCGGAGCTGAGGGCGGAGAAGTCAAACTCCGCCTGGTGCGCTTCCGCGCGAGGAGCAGGAGGAGAAGGCTCCCTCGGGCGCTTGGCGGTCTCCGGGGCTGTGGGCTGTGAAGACCCAGCCCCCGTCGTCGCCGAGGACCGAGGGGCAGAAGGAGCACCCGTTCCGCTCCGAGAAGATCCCCCTCCGCTTGGCGCTCGAGCACGGGGCGCCTCCTTGACGACTTCGCTCGTCTTGGTGGCGCGCGTCGCACGGCGCGCTGGCTGCTGTCGAGGCGCCTGTGGCCTCGCCGTCTCAGCTGCCTTGCGGAGGCGCTTCTTCGGTTGCTGCGGAGGGCTTGGCGGAGGCGGAGAGTTCTCCGAGGATGAGGAGGCATCGTCGTCAAGATTCAGAGATCCACCAGAGTCTTCATCGGAATCTCCAGCCTCGGCGTCCTCCTCCTCCTCGGCAGGCCCGCTGGACTCAGTGCCATGCCCGGCAGCCTCGCTCCCCCCGGCAACTTTGCTCGTCCCGGCAAGCTTCACGGAAGGCTCCCCGGCAAACTCCTCGGGCGCAATCTTCAGTAGCTTGAGGATTTCCGCCTCCTCTGCTTGACTCACTGCGTCCGCGGCCTCTGCCTCGTCCACAGTGTATCCAAATTCGCCCGCAGGCGCAGCTGCGGCGGCCTCCTCCATCCTGGGAGCGATGTAAGCTACATCCCGGTCAGTAGTATCCCGGATGAGGCCCTTCTTCTCCTCGGCGTTGTGGGGCTTCTCGACCAAGTTGTCGAAGAAGGTCAGCACGGTCTCCGTTGGAGACTCCAGCCAAGTGGGGACAACGCCATGGGAGTCGCACTCGGGCATCATCGTGCGTATAGAATCTCGGGCAGTGCTGTTGCACAGCGGCACCACTCCCCGGGAAGGTTTGAACCACTCCGGGTGGGCAGGGTCATGCTTGAAGAGCTCCTGGACCATCCCCTTCAACTCCAAGACGGTGAAGTTGTAGTTCAACCAGGGCGCAGCCTCATGATGTCTGCCGCATTGCCGAATTCCCAGGCGGGCCTCTTCTTTTCTTGTAAAGGGGCGATGCGGCGGCGGAGGAAATCTGCTCCAACTTCTCCAACAGTCAGATTGGCGACCCGGAGACGAATGATCCTAATGAGGGCGATCTGAAGCTTGCTGTCCTCCGGGGCCAATTCACTCCAATCCCTGCCGCGCACTATGGCAGTCTTGCGCGGCGAGGTAAAGGGCTCAGGATTAGCTTCCAACACCCAGCACCAATCGGCTCTCCACTCCTCCCACTTACCGCGGAGCTCTCCCTTCAAGTACGCGTCCTTCTTGTTCAGCCTGAAGATCCAGGAGATGCCGCCGGAGAGGGGAGCACCGGACTCTACTCTAGGCATGAAGAAGTGGCGGAAAAGAGCTACATTTGGATGAACCCTAACATAGTTTTCGCACAGATGTGCGAAAACGGCCATCGTAAGGATGACGTTGGGGGTGAAATCTAGGAGCTGGAGGCCATACGTATTCATTACATCACAAAAGAACTCCGAGTACGGAGGGCACAGACCACAATGGAAGAATGCGGCAAAGAAAAAGTACCCGCCGGGGAACATGTCGACGACGACGGCGGGGAGGACTCTGGTGCGGGGATGAGCTTTGGTCTCCCTCGCCCAGAACAAATAGTATTTGTCCCGCAGCTCCCTCGCGCCAAGCCTCGGCGCGAAGACCACGCACTTCTTCCGCAGGGCTGCCAGCTTCGCCGCCTGCTCGGACTTCTCCTTCTTGGCCTTGTCACTCTTCGCCTTGTCGCTCTTCGGAGCCATGGCGGGGGCGGCGAGGAAAGAGGCGAGGAGGTCGACGGTGCCGCGGATGCGGGAGACGGCGGAGGAAGGGAGGGGCTGAGCTCTCTGTCGACCTTTGGGAGGCAGAGGGCGACGGGGGTTTCTGGAGAATCAAGGCGCAATGAAAACGATGGAAGGAACTGCCCCTGCTTCCTTTGCTTTTAAGGGGGAAGTGGGGGACGTTCCGCATTTCCCATTAAAGAACAGGCCACGATCTCTCCCACGACGCCGCAATCGACGCATGCCGTTAGGGAGGGATGCGGCGGATACGGAAGGGGATACGGCTTGCCGTGGGCCGCGCGTGCCCGTGCACTGTCTTGGGCCTGGCCCAACAGCGCTCGGCACCGTGTGTGGCTTAGGCCCGGGGGCTCCTATCGGTGTACTAAGATAAGGGTACCTTAGTACCCCAACTTGTGCACGGGCAGTAGCAGCTTCCCGTGGCAGGGCTTACCACGTGCTCGCCAAGAACCGTTCTGGTCCCTATGAAGCCATTCAAGAACAAAGTATACAAGTCAGAAGATCAAGGCCCCGACAAGAGAAGCTTGCCGGGAAGGCCGCACCAGGCTCAAGGTTATCACTTTAGCACAAGACCCTGGCAAGAGGAGCTTGCCAGGAAGGCCAAGGAACACATACCTCAAGAGATGTCTCGGCGCATCATGCGCCCCGGCAGGACCCGGCGAGCGACAAGCTTCCGGGCCCGGCAAGATCACGACCCCGGCAAGGTGCTTGCCGGGGAAACCTACGCTGTGTGCCCGCGCTCCAGCTCATCTGCCCACGCGTCGCCCTGGAGCCCTTCCAGGGGCACGTGACAGACGACTGTGCAGCCTGGGGCACACGGTGGCAAGCCACGGTGACGAGGCTACCGCCGTGGCGAACGGAGACGCATGGATAGACGCTTTTGGGGTTGACGGCGATGGGCATTAAATGCCCTTGTCCCCCACCGTCAAAGTTAGGTGAAGACCACTGTTCATGCACTGTTGCAACTACCACCAAAATTACACTTTTACCCTCCTCGACGTTGACACCTGTCGGTGACCCCTTTGAGCTATAAAAGGAGGCCCATGCACAACGTAGGGGGGGTTCGAAACCTAGACAACTCTCTCGCTCGGTGTAGCTAGTACTGTAGATCTTCAAGCTCCCGAGCTCAAGAGCTCAATACAACCTAAGCAGGAGTAGGGTTTTACGCGTCCGCGCGGCCCGAACCTGGGTAAAACTGCCCGCGTGCGCTCCTCGATCTGCTCTCCGTGCTCCCTCCGCTCCCTTACCGCAACGTAGAAAGGGGCTCCGGTCCCATAGGTGCTCGTGGGAGGACAGTTTCCCCCGACAGTCACTTTCATATACTAGTGGGAATTTTCGTTATAGAACTTGGCTTGTATATTCCAACGATGGGCTTCCTCAAATGCCCTAGCTCTTCGTGAGCAAGCAAGTTGGATGCACACCCACTAGTTTCTTTTGTTGAGCTTTCATTCATATTTAGCTCTAGTGCATCCATTGCATGGCAATCCCTACTCACTCACATTGATATCTATTGATGGGCATCTCCATAGGCCGTTGATATACCTAGTTGATGTGAGACTATCTCCCTCATTTTTGTCTTCTCCACAACCACCTCTATTCCACCCATAGTGCTATGTCCATGGCTCACGCTCCTGTATTGCGTGAAAGTTGAAAGGTTTGAAAAGATAGAGTATGAAAACAAGTGCTTGGGTGAAATCGGGGTTGTGCATGATATGAATATTTTTGTGTGATAACGAGGGAGCATAGCCAACACTATATGATTTTGTAGGGATAACTTTCTTTAGCCATAGTATTTTGAGAAGACATGATTGCTTTGTTAGTATTGCTTGAAGTATTATTATTTCTTATGCCGAGATAGACTTTTATCTTGAATCTTTCAGATCTGAAAATTCATGCCATAATTAAGAGAATTACATTGAAAAACTATATTGGTTAGCATTCCACATCAAAAATTCTTTCTTTATCATTTACCTACTCGAGGACGAGCAGGAATTAAGCTTGGGGATGCTTGATACTGATACGTCTCCAACGTATCTATAATTTTTTTATTGTTCCATGCTATTATTTATGAAGTCTTGGATGTTTAATGGGCTTTATCATTCACTTTTATATCATTTTTGGGACTAACCTACTAACCCAAAGGCCCAGTCCAGATTGCTGTTTTTTTGCCTATTTCAGGGTTTTGCAGAAAAGGAATATCAAATGGAGTCCAAACGGAATGAAACCTTCGCAGGAGATACTTTTGGAGGAAATCACACAGGATAGACTTTGGGGGGCGTGCCCCCCTTCCCAGGGTGCGCCCCCTGCTTCGAGGGCAGCCCCTGTGGCCCCTAGTGCCCCCCTTCTTCCTATATATACCTACGTACCCCGGAAACTCCAAACACAGAGAGAAAACCCTAATTCCACCGCCGTAGCTACTGTTCCCGTGGAGATCCCATCTTGGAGCCTGTTCCGGGAGGGGGATCCATCACGGAGGCCTTCATCATCATCATCATCATCGCCCTCACCATGAGTTGTGAGTAGTTTACCACAGACCTTCGGGTCCATAGCTAGTATCTAGATGGATTCTTCTCTCTCTCTCTGGATCTCAATACAAAGTTCTCCTCGGTCTTCGAGGAGATCTATTCGATGTAATCTCTTTTTGCGGTGTGTTTGTCGAGATCCGATGAATTGTGAGTTTATGATCAAGGTTATCTATGAAAAATATTTGGTTCTTCGCTGAACTTTTTATGTGTGCTCATAATATCCTTGCAAGTCTCTTTGAATTATTGGTTTGGTTTGGCCTACTAGATCTATAGTTCTTGCAATGGGAGAAGTGCTTGGCTTTGGGTTCAATCTTGCGGTGTCCTTTCCCAGTGACAGTAGGGGCAGCAAGGCACATATTGTATTGTTGCCATCGAGGATAAAAAGATGGGGTTTTCATCATATTGCTTGAGTTTATCCCTCTACATCATGTCATCTTGCTTAAGGCGTTACTCTGTTCATATGAACTCAATACACTAGATGCATGATGGATAGCGGTCGATGTGTGGAGTAATAGTAGTAGATGCAGGCAGGAGTCAGTCTACTTGTCTCGGATGTGATGCCTATATACAATGATCATGCCTAGATAGTCTCATAATTATTCGCTTTTCTATCAATTGCTCGACAGTAATTTGTTTACCCGACGTAGAATATCGCTATCATGAGAGAAGCCACTAGAGAAAACTATGGCCCCCGGGTCTATCTCTATCATATTACTTTCCCGTCAACTAGCCAATTTCTGTCGCCCTTGTTTATTTGCTTTCTTTACTTTCTGTTTCTATACCAAAAATACCAAAAATATTATCTTATCATCTCTATCAGATCTCACTCTCTTAAGTGACCGTAAAGGGATTGACAACCCCTTATCGTGTTGGCTGCGAAGTTCTTATTTGTTTGTGCAGGTGCGAGGGACTGGCGCGTGGTCTCCTACTGGATTGATACCTTGGTTCTGAAAAACTGAGGGAAATACTTACACTACTGTGCTGCATCTCCCTTTCCTCTTCGAGGGAATACAACGCAAGCTCAAGAGGTAGCAAGAAGAATTTCTGGCGCCGTTGCCGGGGAGGCTCACGCAAAATTCATATACCAAGTACCTATCACAAACCCTTATCCTTCGCATTACATTTATTTGCCTCTCATTTTCCTCTCCCCCACTTCACCTTTGCCGTTTTATTCGCCCTTCTTCCGCCGTGTGTTTCTCGTTCGCTTGCCTCTTGTCTGCTTGTCTGTTGCTTGCTTTCTTGTTTGCCCTCATGTCTGAGATGGGGGACGATTTTATCGAGAATGGTAGCAACACCGAGGGCAACGCTCATGTTGACCCCCGGGATGAAGCTACCACTTTACATGTTAAGAAGTTCCGGGTTGGTAGTGGTAATATTATTGGAAAAGGGGTTCTTCAAGACTTCTTTACTTGTGCCGGTGCTTTGCCCACTATGGGTGGCTCTATTCTTCACAGAACTAGTAGCCTTGCAGATGTTGTATCTATGCTCATAGTAGAAATTGAAAGGCAATTTATCCATATGCATCCCTGTATTCAGAGAGTATTTCTGGAGTTCTCCAATATTGAGCATTCCTCCATTAAGCGTGTTGCTACCATCTTTTTGGCTCATGAATTTAGATATATCATGAAAAAGACCAGAGAAATTTTTGCTCATTGTCACATCCCCAGCTTCACCTTGCTTTAGGATAGCACCTGTCTGTTGCATCATGTTTATCTTCAAAGGAAAACCTGAAATGGGGATGCTCAAACCCTAGCACTAAATGAATTTAACTAGGGTCAAATTAAAATCCTTTTCAATGAACCCAAAATGCCCCTTGGAAAAGTTCATCATTTTTGGATTGATTAAAAACCCCTGCCAAAAATGTTGCACTTATTTCTAAGACCATTCTGGATTTTTGAATTAAATCATATCTTATTTGCATTTGGGCATTTAAATTTTATATATTATTTTAAATGCTCAAATAATCATAAACTAAAATGTTTACTGTTGGATTTATTCCAAACAGTAGCCATGCTTGGTTTCATGATTTATGAAAATGTTCTGGCATTTATATTAAATCAAAACAAAAGTAAAAAAAATAGAAAACAGAAACTAAATAGAAAACAGAGAAAGAGGAAGCCCACCTGAGCCACCTACCTGTGCGGCCAGCACTGTAGCGGCCCAGCCCACCACCGCCGTCGTCCTCCTGGCGCCAGTCGGCCAGGCGTGTGGCCGGCGCGCACGCACGGCCGTGCCTCCACGCCACCTGCCTGCCTGGCCCTCCCCTCGCCAGCGCGACGCCGCGGATGACCACCCCACTGCCGTCCGGATCGATCTGACCCCTCACTCGCCCCCTTCCCCTCCTCTGTCTCTCTCCTCCGCGAGCGCCCGAACGCTGTCGTCGCCGCCGTCCTGAACCACCGCGGCCACCGTCCACCTCTCGCCCCTCCGATGAGCCCCAGAGCTCCGCCTCATTGCCCTATACCCCTCCGCCGAGCCACGCGGCACCACACGTCTCCGAACGCCGTCTGCGCAGCCGTTCCCCTCATCGGCCGCCGACGACCTCACCGTCGAATTCGCGGTGGCTGGTGCCTCCCCGAGCCCACTTCGACGACCTTTGCAACCGCCGTGAGCCCCTCTTGCTCCTCCCCCTATTCCTCTACTCATGCGCGTGCTGTAGCTCCAACCCCCACCGTGCCCGAGAACCCCTCGCCGCCGGCAATGTCGCCGCCGTGGCTATAGCCACTGGAGCATCCACCTGAGTGCACCACCGAGCTCCTAATGACCTCACGAACACGTAGCAGCCATCAGCTCACCTCCCCGTGCCCCGCAGCGCCTAACTCGACGGAGCCCGAACTCCGGCGCCGCCGCGAGCTCGTTTCCGACGAGCTCCGGCCACCCCAGCTCCTCCCACTTGCAGGGATGGATGCGGGAGAGCACGGGCTCCCTCCTGGTGCCCTCAGCGTGCTCAGCCGCAGCCTGCAGCGCCGCGCCCGCGCAAGCCCGACCGCTGCCGCCGCTGGACCTCGTCGCCGGCCACTTTTCCGGCCACCCCGGGGCCAACTACCGCCACCACTCGACGCGGAAGAGTGCCCGCGTCACGTTGATGCCTTCCGCCGGCCGTTTGGTCGTCGTCGGAGGATTTCCGAGCACTGCCGCCGCGTTTGGCTTCGGCGGCGTCGAGCCGCCGGTAGGTTTGACCCCTTTGACCACGGCTGGACCCCCCTGTGTCCATGACATGTGGGGCCGGCCGTTGTTTAGTTTTAGTTTAGGTTTTAATTAAGTACTAATCACTGTGCTTAGCTCTATGAGTCACTGACACGTGGGGCCAACCCCTGTTAAATTAGTTTAGTTAAAGCTAAACTTAATTAGGCCCTGAGAGACTGACATGTGGGCCCAGGCCCCACCAACAGTTTAGTTAGTGTTAGTTTAAAAACTAACTAACCCTGTTAGCTAGTGGGTCACTGACCAGTGGGCCCCACTGGTCAGGTTTGACCCCGGGCAGTCCTTTGACCCTACTGACGTCATGCTTACTCAATGCTGATGCAGTATCTATTTTCTGGAATTTTAAATAAATAATAAATGATTTATTTATTTCAGAAAATAGCCAAAACTTGTAAAAATCATATAAAATCAGCTCAGATGAAAATAATTTATATATGAAAAATGATCAGAAAAATCCAAGGAATCTGTTTATGGCATTTTCATGCATGTTTGAAGAAGTTAAACCTGCTGATCAGGTCAAATCAATTAAATGTCATTTAAATAATCACATATGGAGTTTGAATTTGAACCTCTGGTTCAAACCAACTTCATTTAATTGTGTTGCTAGTTGCACTAGCTCAATCAACAGCATATTGCCATATCATGATCATGCATCATATTGTCGCATTGCATTGATTGTGTTCTCTCTTGTTTGCCGGTGCTTGTCCCCCCTTCAGTAGACGTGTTCCGACGATGTGATCGATGACACCGATGAAGACTCAATGTTATCTTCAGGAGTGCCAGGCAAGCAAACCCCATTGAGCATTCCGATACAATCCCACTCTCTCGCTCTTGCTCTCTTTTACTTCATTAGGACAACAACGCTTCAATTGTTACCTGCTGCGGTAGTTGAACCCCTTTCCACTGCATGACCCGTCATTGCCACAGTAAATAGTTGAAACCCACTAGTATGAGTAGGAGTTGTTTGAGCCATGTTGTGCCTACTCATTGATGCTTTCTGGTTATGCCTGCTATTGCTTAGAGTTGTGTCAGGTCTGATTCATCGGGGATGAATTGGAATGTGATGAACATGTCCTACTGTGTGTGAGCTAAGTGTGTGAACACGATTTGGTAAAGGTAGCGATGAGAGGCCATGTAGGAGTACATGGTGGGTTGTCTCATTGCAGCCGTCCTCAGGAACTGAGTTCTGTGTTGGTTGATCCATGAACAGTTACTACCATGCATTGGGCCCGAAACCAATGGACCCTCTCGACTTATTAATCAACATGATCTCTGTCCAGGAGTTGCAACTAGTTTCTGGTGTTTGTAGTTTACTGCAGGTCGTGCATAGCGCTGACCCTCGGGGTGGGCTGTGACGCGGCAGGTACGTGGCACGGTGTACCGATTGCCCGTTTGGTGATGCGGGAACCCTGTACACATCGTTTGGGGCCGTGAGCGACACCCCAGCCGGATCTCCCCACGGATGGAACCCAAATAGGCGATAAACCTGGACGAGAGACTTGTGTGGTTAGTCAGGTCGTGGCCGACACCCTCGCTGGGCCTCCGCTTGAAGGTTGCCGAGTACATGTCGTGCAAACGGCGGTAAGTGGTGAGAGCGTGTGTGAAGAAGTACACCCCTGCAGGGTTATATATGATCTATTCGAATAGCCGTGTCCGCGGAAATGGACTTCTGGGTTACCTATTACAGTTCATAGACAAGTGAAAGTGGATACTCTAAAACGCGCAAGATAAGCGTGAGTGCTATGGATGGCCTTCTCGTAGGGAGACGGGAGCGGATCCATAGTGGTGTATTGATTGGTGAATATGTGGACTCGTGTGCGCCACCTCAAAGAGTTACTTGTAGTCATAGTTTAGGATAGCCACCGAGTCAAAGCTGGCTTGCTGCAGTCAAACTCCACCACCCTTTGTTGATACCGATGCATATGTAGTTAGTTCTGATGTAAGTCTTGCTGAGTACCTTTGTACTCACGTTTTCTTAATTTATGTTTTTGCAGAGAGACTTCAGTCTCGCTAGTGGTTCCGTGTGGACTTCGACGTTTAGCTTGTTACCTCAGCTACGATCTTGTACCTTGGAAGGATCTGGTAGATAGTCAGGCTTCTCATCTTTTTCATTTGTAGTTGTCTGTACCCAGACATGTTATGCTTCCGTTGCCTGTATGCTCTGTGTGTTGGGTCATGTGACCTCTGTCTGTAATAATGCTATGATGGCTCTTCTGGGCCTTATCTATATGAGTTGTTGAGTTAGGTTGTGATGCCATGTTGTACAACACATACTTGCATGTTATGCGTACGTGTAATGTGTATTGCTATGTGTGGGATCCGACACCTAGTTGTTTACCTTTGGTAGCCTATCTTACAGGGAAATGTCTCCTAGTGCTTCCACCGAGCCTTGGTAGCTCGCTACTGCTCCGGAACACTTAGGCTGGCCGGCATGTGTCCTTCTTCGTTCCCGTGTCTGTCCCTTAGGGGAAATGTCACACGTTGTTCCTTTAAGTCCTTGTAGCTTGCTATGACTTGGGTTCATACGTTGATGACCGACACGTTCGTTGCTGGGTCATGTATGCCTGTCCCTGTAATTTAGTGCCACTTTTGGTTTATAACTGGTCATGTCGGCCCGGGTTCTCTGTCATATGGATGCTAGCGACACTATCATATACGTGTGCCAAAATGCGTAAACGGTCCCGGGCCAGGTAAGGTGGCACCCGTGGGGATACCGTGCGTGAGGCCGCAAAGTGATATGATGTGTTACAAGCTAGACCTGTGTGACTTAGGATCGGGGTCCTGACAGCTTTGGTATCAGAGGCTGACTGCCTGTAGGATTAGCAAGCTAAACTGGTCGAAGTTGTGTTTAGAAACTCTTTAGTTAGGTAAGGGAATTGTTTGTGGAAGGGAACATAAGGCTCTTTTTACTCCTTTACCCCATGACCTTCTGATCTGAGTCACCTTCTTCTTTCTACGGGGATTAAGAACTAGGATTCTCACTCTATTTATCAGGATCACGTTATTGTGGATTCAACTCTCAGTTCAGTTTACTCTACTACTGTGTGTTCAATTGTTGGTCTCAGAACCTTGACAAGATAATGTTAAGTGGTTATGCTACCCTTTGCTTGGATCTCAAAAGTATTTTCGAGCATTTGCAGCCGTTATGATGTCCGAGTCATCCCAGGTCTCTAAACAATCTGATGCATTTGCAAATCATTCCTACCTGTTCTTAATGTCCTTTTAGGCCAGATTAACCACACTAGACGGTGAGTTGTGGTACTCTGTTACCTCGACACATATGTTGGAGTTATTATTATGGCCCTAAGTATCTTAGAAGATCACCCAGTAATGCAGCAATACTTTGTATCCTCAGCGTGATGGTTCTGGCCGTCATTCTCAAAAGCATCCCGTGATGCCATTTAGTTAGTAGGCATTATATTTCTGGGTTCTTGAACCCTAGATTCATTCTACTTACTTCATGTTGATAGTATTTGCTCGTTCCTTTAGGTTATTAGTAACCTTGTGATAGTCCTCGAGGTCTGTGGTATATCCTTCTTCCAAATACCATGAACCATCCTTGGCAGAAGTTCTTCTGAACCAAAAGATCACGACCCAAGTGCTCTTGAGTAGTACTCCATTCATATTGTGACTCTGCCAATTCTACTTTCTGCATGGGTTATCCGGAAGAAATATGTTGAACTCGTTCGATATGTTAATCTATGCATCCACAACTCAGAAGTTATATGTTCCTTGAGTTGTCTCCTTTTAGTTGTATTATGACCCTCGTCCATCAGTTGATAGTCAGGAGTAGTCGTGCACTTGTGTTCATCGATGCCTTTTACTCTTGAGGTCTGTCAAGCCATTCTATTCTGGAATGACTAGGAGAAACAAACTCCAGTACCTTATCCATATCTAGGATTGGGTCAAAGAAGTTGTACTTCGCAGATGAAGAATGCTAATGCAGCTTCTAAACTGTTCTATCCTGGAGTATTACCATATTTATGTCAAGAATGTCATGAGAATTGCACAACCTTCTATGAACTCTTGATACAGTGATACTTCTCGCCATTATCCATCATTCCTCGGTCTCCGTGTTATCATAGCCAGAATACCGACAAGTGAATTGTGATGTGTGAAATCAATACCCCTAGCAATCTCGTTGCTTGGCGGTTAAAGGACAACAATTTCATTCTTAGTGTGTTGGTTACTAATTACCATTCTAAGATTGACCGTGCTACCTAGTCCATTCTTCTGGTGCACTCTTCGATCAATGAGTTAGGATTGTGTCAATCCCTCGCTCATTGGATCATATCGTCTTGCCCTGAAAAGCAAGATTGATCTCGAGCTTAGTAACGTATCGGTGGTCCGTGATTTCCGAACATCTTCTCGGAAGTATTACCAGGTTGTTCCCTGACCGCTATGTTGAGTTCGTGATCAAGTTGGTTTCTTATAAACCACCCCTTCTCCAAGAATCTGTGTTGGATACCCTGAACTGGTTGGTTAAGCAAAAAAAAAATAACTTGGAGAGTTGGAAGATAAAAGCTTGCCAGCTTAGTTCATCTCAAGAGGTATGTTTGCGTGTGTTGAAGATAGATGACATCTTCATCAATTGGTCCCTGTGATTAGTTGTTGGACCTATTGTCATATCAAAACTTTGATTTGAGTATGGGCTATCATCAAATCAAACCAGAACCAACGATGTTCATAATATTGTCTTACTCGTGGTTGATCCCTCGAGCATACACCATTACATCTATTGGTCTGACCAATACTATCACTTGTTCACATAATTATGGAATTCCATCTCCATGGAAACCTGGATGAATTGTTGTTGAGCCCATCAGCAATACTGCTACCTTCTCCATGATTTTGTAGGACATGAAGCTAGTGTTGGAAACTTTGTAAGCGTTGCCTTCGTGTTCCGTTCATGAGGTATATGTTGGATGAGAGAAGAAACTTTCCCTAATTCATGTGCATTAGGTGCACGTTGCCGCCATGGGTTCGAGAAAGTTAGTTTTGCTTTCTTTGGAATCATCCCAAGTCAGTCATGCATACGTGCGAAGTATTCCATGGTCTGATAGACTGATCATCTTCATTCCATATGTATCCCTAGCACACCAAGCCACTGATTGATTTGTTCAAGGAGAAGAAGTTTCTTCTTAAGAGCTAGGCTTATGCAAGGACTTCAATATCCTCGTTGATGGTTCCCCAACCTGAACTTGGTAGTGTTTCATTGTAGGACCACTACGTGGCCATGCTTGTCCTGGACAACGTGTTCACATGTACGTAGCAGAACCAGCTCATGTTTTGGAGCTTGCTATCGTAGTTCATTCCTGAGAATCTCGCCACGCCGTCTCGTCAATTTGTGTTGCAAACTTTTTTTTTCTTCCTGGACTCGATGAGTCTGGAATATCCTGACACCAACCAGAACTGAATCTCAGGCAGATATGATGGTTGGAGCATTTTCCAAGAACTATAATATTGGTCTCTTGATAACCGGTAAAGTGGATGTCGTGGCCAATACACCCAGCCGGAAGACCTATTGTTGTAGAATCTTGATTGAAGAAGCTGGCAACCTCCCCATAAGGATTTCGTAGGATTTACTCCCTAGTTGTTCCTTATGGATTTTTGTGCTCCTGAAGTCCGACCTTTTATTTGACGTTCTAGGTACCAAACCATTATGATAAATGGGTTTTTCTAGCACATCAAGGAGAACATTAGAAGCGGAGTGCTAAATGTCTCTCGGTCGATCATCCAGATTTTGCCCCTTGGCTCCGCTAAGGTGAAATCTAGGAAAGTGTTATCTTCCTTTGCATCTGCATCGTCCATCGTTATTCATCATGGTAGTATGTGGTGTTGCCAGGATCCTTGGCACAGATATTGGTAAAACCTTGATGAATATGGGAATGCTCAAGTTCTTGAGAGCACGCACAAACACTAGGTGTTATCACCGGCACTCACCGGGATTGCTCCTAGTGCTCTTGGTTATGCTATAACCCCTCAAGAGTAGATTTACTCTCTACTGTTGGGATTCTTCCCAATTACCAGAATCATTCCCAGCATTTGCATTTTGTTCCCAGCTTGCACCGCCAATGTGCCAATTTTCCATGAATTGCCCTTCTCAGCAACTGCTGTTCAGGATTATCTTCAAAAGTGGTCCTACCATAGGTTCCATCCATTTCCGATGATAAGCAAAATCATCTGTGGTGTTGTCTTCAACAAGGAAGTTCACATCATCCATTTTGGCCGAGAATGTCATTTCTTCGGACTCCGTCAAACGATCGATTGTGTTTGCCTTAGGTTGGTATAGGGAATTTCAATGATCTCTATATCAAAAGTAAATCTTTTTGCCACTTAAGGGAATAACTCTACGAGTCACCTTCTCTAAGGTGCCCCGTCTGGTGGTATCGATCACCATCTTCTTAGGTGTGGAATTATTGCCACTAGGTGAACCTTCATCGTTTGTTTTACTCCATCCCCCTGGAGGTGTACTCCGTGTCTCAGCTCAAGAGATGTTTCAATGTCTCACTCCATGGGTTGATCTTGAGTTGCTCGATCTTTCGGAAGATCAATGTTGTAGAGTTTCTCTCATCATCACCGTTTGGACGAAGATTTCGAAAGCAAGGAAGCCAGGATCAACATGAGGCAAGCAATCAACACTTATATAGAGGACACTTGGATCATGAAGTTTGTGTTAGTTAGTGTCCCCTCTGATATCTTATCTCACGTCCTGAATCTCGGGACGAGATTCTTGTTTAGTGGGGGTGAGTTGTCACATCCCCAGCTTCACCTTGCTTTAGGATAGCACCTGTCTGTTGCATCATGTTTATCTTCAAAGGAAAACCTGAAATGGGGATGCTCAAACCCTAGCACTAAATGAAAGTGCAACTAATCCCCGGGTGGTTTTGGTAATTAATAACAACATATATATCATTGAACTAATAGCTACTTAAGAATCATTTCAGAGAAGTTCGATGATATGGGTATGGAAATGTCTGAAGAAGTGGACCCCTCAAAATGCTAAGACAAGCATTGGCAAAAGCTCAAGACTCCATTTTTGGTTTAGTGATCGAAGATCACATTGAGTCCATAGGAAAAGCCAATACTATTAAAAGGGGATGAGGTTGTGTTGATGATCTGGTTGCTCAAGTGCTTAGTGATTTAGCTCCTTCAACTATCAGCAATTTTCACTACTTAACACACTCATAAGTAATCTCGGACAAACCGATTCTTCCAACTCAGTCCCACCGAGATGAACCACCTCAGTTATTTTCCAAACCCTAGAAATTTCGGTCCATCCGATTTTGAGTTCGGTCTCACCGAAACTGGACTGCCAACCTTCTGTAACCGTTTGTCATCATTTCGGAATATCCGAGTTGTTGATTTCGGTCCCACCGATTCTGGCAAGTTCCTACCTTTGACTCATATCGGACACACCGAGATGGTATTTTCGGTCCCACCGAAAACCCCAACGTTCACTATATTTGAACTTTCGGTCTGACCGAGTTTTCACTTCGGTCTCACCGAGATTGCTCAATTATGTGTGTAACGGTTGGATTTTGTGTGGAGGCTATATATATCCCTCCACCCCCTCTTCATTCGTGGAGAGAGCCATCAGAAAGTACTACCACTTCTACCTTACACTTTCTGAGAAGAGAACCACCTACCCTTGTGTTGAGATCAAGTCATTCCATTCCTACCATATGAAACTTGATTTCTAGCCTTCCCAAGTTGCTTTCCACTCAATCCTTTCTTCCACCACAGCCATATCAGTGAGGAGAGTTGAGTGCTGGGGAGATTATCATTTGAAGCACAAGAGCAAGGAGTTCATCATCATCAACAACATCTATTACCTTTTGGAGGGTGGTGCCTCCTAGATTGGTTAGGTGTCGCTTGGGAGCCTCCGTCTTCAAAATGTGGAGTTGAACCAAGAAGTTTGTAAGGGCAAGGAGATCGCCTACTTCGTGAAGATCTACCCCGAGTAAGGCTAGTCCTCCGTGGGCGTAGGCCATGATGGAATAGACAAGGTTGCTTCTTCGTGGACCCTTCGTGGGTGGAGCCCTCCGTGGACTCGCGCAGCCGTTACCCTCCGTGGGTTGAAGTCTCCATCAACGTGGATGTACGATAGCATCACCTATCGGAACCACGAGAAAAATCTCCGTGTCTCCAAATTGCGTTTGATCTTCTCCACCTCTCTTTACTACATGTGCAATTTACTTTCCGCTGCTTATACTCTAGAATTGCATGTGTAGGGTGATACTTGAATTGATCATAATTGTGAAACTGCCAAAAACTGTTCATGATCAAAAGGCAGAATTTTTATATTGTCAAGTAGTCTAATCACCCCCCCTCTAGACATACTTTCGATCCTACAAGTGGTATCAGAGCTTTGGTCTCCATTGTTTTGGTTTCCACTGCATTGGACTCCATAAGTGTAATGCCCATGATGGAGTTATACCTCCTACGTGTCGAGGCACGACTTAAAGGCATAAGTCCATCCTAGAATGATCTCAAGTTTGGTATCTTTGCACAACTCATGTAAAAGAGGGATTAAAATGCAAAAGAGGATAGTTGGCTTACACTCGCCACTTCACACAAAAACAATACATAAACAATCATCATTCAGAACATCACAACCCGACTACGGGTGAAGATCCAAAAGAAAGATACCAAAACAACATAAAGCCACAGGTCAGGATCGAATCCTAGTAGAAACCACTACTGAACATCGAAACGTCACAAGCAAACGGTCAAACTCTTCAACGAGCTCCTGGTGAAGCACTGAACCAGCTCCTGCACCGAACTCGGCTGAACCTGCATCTGGTGTGGTGAAGTAACTGTGAGCCACAGAGGACTCAGCAATCCCGTTCCCGGGTAACAAGACTATTTAAGCCCTGGGTGAGGACAAGGCTGAAGAAAGAACGAGAGGTGAAGGAACAAACAAGAGTCTGCAGCAGCAACTAGCACTAACTTACGCAAAAGAGAGCGAGAAGAGAAGTGCATCGGTCGGAAGATGATCACGAAGTGATCCTAACTAAAGCCGGTCAAACATAACCCCACCGTGTTCAACTCCCGAATCCCT
Organism: Secale cereale; assembly: GCA_902687465.1. NCBI lineage: Eukaryota > Viridiplantae > Streptophyta > Magnoliopsida > Poales > Poaceae > Secale > Secale cereale. The sequence goes on from LR738711.1 coordinate 204,772,010, forward strand.
ATTCGGAAATTGACAGTCACGGTACACACGCTGGTAGTGTATTGAAACATTGTGTCAAGTTATCTACAACCGGAATTAACAAGCTCCCATCTGCCACATAACCGCGGGCACGGCTTTCGAAAGTTCAAACCCTGCAGGGGTGTTCCAACTTGACCCATTACAAGCCCACGATCCGCGGAGTCGCAACTCCATAGTTGGGAAGACCCGAGTATTCTCGGAATCCCGTGCTCAAGTTAAACCGAACTAAGGTAAGGCTAATCCAGCAAATCCTCCCGGCGTGTCGACACCCTGATAGTAGCCGCGCGTATCTAAGTCTCAGGACACGACCGGATGGGTGATCCCACAGGTTTTTACCAAACCTTGAGTTTCCTCGAGGTGGCCCCGCGTAACCCCCGTTTCGGACCAACACTCATGTGGAGCACTGGCCCGGGGGTTGAATTAAATTAAAAGGGATAGCTAGTCCACATGCAAGTTTTATTAGTTTGTTATTAGGCAAATAGTACCAATGTTGGGATTTGCTGGAAAAGACTTAGCACTTAGCGGTTTATCAAGGGGGTCCCATACACCCCAACCGTGTTAGGAACGCAAAATCAAGGAACATAACACCGGTTTATACGGTTCCTAACGGCATGAGTGGAACAAAACACCAAGCAAAAGGCTTAGCCTTCCACCCTGCCAGTATATAGATGATTTCATTTAGCATTTATATAGTGTGATATAACCCAACCAAACTTCAACATGAAGCAAACATCTTCGATCTTCACCTGCAACTAACAATGCTATAAGAGGGGCTGAGCGAAGCCTACGTATAGCCAAGCAACGGTTTGCATAGGTAGGTTGGTTAAACATGGCAATTGGTTACAAGTAGGAGGCTGACAAGAAGAACATGGGCATCGAGGCAAAACTAAAGATCGAGACTACTAGCAATAGGCAAAAATAGTAATGGTATCCGGGTTCGGTCATCTTGCCTGGGATTCCACAGAGGGAGAAGAACGGATCCAGAAGTAGACGGAGCAACAGTCGAGCGGATCCTCACAACTCCGGAACGGAACCGAAGCTAACAAGAAAGCAGCCGGAAAGAAAGAAACAACACGGTAAACACACATATCAAAAACATGGCATACGATGCACAAACAAGTATGATGCATGTCCGGTTTAAATATGCAAGGCATGGCAAAGTGCACAAACAAATACTACAAGTTAAGTGGAGCTCAATATGCAACGAGTTGCATATTGACGAAACACCACATTTAATTATTTAGTTGACTCTCATTATCTACAAGACAAGATTTAAAAGTTTTTAACATGGAAAGAGGTGAAGCATAAAGAAACTATACTATCTAGACATTTTAAATGAGGCCGGAAATAACAACAACATATCCGGAAAATCCCCATGAGCATGTTTAATAATTATAAGCAAACAACAATTAAACATTATAATGTTGTTAACATGATGCGGATGACATGATTAAGTTATGCAAGTTTTATTAAAAGGTTAACATAAGAGATAAGAAGTATTGTCACCGTGGTGGATGGAAAGGTGCCACGGCAACGATCCGAAAATGATGCAACACATCATATCGGTTCCGGTATCTCGTTAAGAGACCGGTGCAAAAGGTGACGAAGCGAGTCAAACGAGATGATGGGGTGATCCCGTTGCCGGGTTCCCACGGGTCGGCGACGAGGCAACCGAGGAGCTCAACAAAAGGTCGGAACGTACACGAGCACACACAAGGGAGACATTTCATACAACACAACAAGCATGCATCCACGGGTCACGTCTCGGGGTTATACCTTCGAAGCGTGCGTTTCGGGGCGGTTCGAGGCGTAGAGGAAGAAGTAGTTCACGTGTCCGACGAGGAAGAAGTCGTTCCGTAGAGGGAAGTAGTCGTTCTCGCAACTCGTAGAGGAAGTAGTCGTTCCCGTAGAGGTACACGTGGTCTTCGAGCGTAGTGGTACTCGTCGCGGTCGGCGTTCGTAGTGGAAGTAGTGGTACTTGTTCCGTAGCCGTTCACGAGCTTGTTTTTCCGTAGGTGTTCGGTTCGTCGAGGTACTTGGGGGGGCCTCGGCGACGGTAGACGTTCGGGCCCAAAAGTAGTAATACTTGCATCTCCATAGTTATCTGAGATTAACATTACAGCAACAAAAAAAACAAGAACAGGGCGGCAGCGACAGCAAGGAGGTCGCCGGCGCTGAAGTGCTGGAGGGGCCACGCGCGGACGGGCTCCTGGCCGCCGGGCTGCTCGGGATCTGACGAGGCAACCGACGGGACGGCCGGAGGCGGCCTGGCCGCGGGAGAGCTCCAAGGCGCTGGAGAAGGGAGCCGCATCCTCCGGTCTTGGCGAGCTGGGACGAGGCGCCGCACGGGAGGACGAGGTGGAGGCCGGCTCGCCTGAGGACGGAGGGGCCGCGGAGCAGGGGGGATCGAGGCCGGGCACGACCCCTGGTGGTGAGGGAGCGACGGGATGCAGGGAGGCCGCAGCCTCGGGCCGGGGCGTCGCTGGCGCTGCTGGGGAGGAGCGGCGCTCCTGGCCGGCGAGGAAGAGGGCGAGGGGGCCTGCGCGGGAAGGGAAAGGGAGGACGCGCAGAGGGCCGGCCTGGTCGAGGGAGCGGCGGGCGTGCCTGCCTTGGCCTGGAGGCGACGGCCTGCGAGCAGGAAGGCCAAGGGGAAGCCTGGGGACGGAGGAGCCGCGGGGAGGATGGCCTCTGGCCGCGGCGCTGGGAAGGGAAGGCGCCGGCCTGGGGCGCGGGAGCCTGGCCTGACGGAGGGAACGGCGGGCGCCGCTGCGGCCCGGGGCCCCTGGCGCGGGAGGCCTCGGTAGCGACCACGAGGAGGGCGACGGCGCCCTGGCATCGGGGTCCAGGCGAGAGAGAGGTACGAGGGACGGGAGGTTCGCGAGGGGAAAAAAACGGGCGCTGCGCACGGGAGAAAGAGAGAGAGGATCGGGAGAAGCGGGACGAAGGGGTGGCGGCGGCTGGAAGGAACGAGAGGGAGAGAGCGAAGGGATTAGGGTTAGGAAAAAGGGGCTGCGGTCGGGCTAGATGAATGGGCCTGGAGAGGCTGAGGCCCAGAGGGAGGAGAGAGGGAAAGGAAGGAGGCCTCCTCTTCTGCTATTTTTTTTTAAAAAAAAAACATAATACAACAACAAGGAAGAAAAGGAGGGAGGTGCTAGGAAAATGCTTAGGACAAGAGGTTAAAATCCCTGGACTCACAAAAATGTCGGGGTTTTAAATAAAATTGAAGGAGGGTTTTTGGAAGGACCTCGAAACACTGAAAAGAAATATAGCAAGGTTTGAGGCAAGAATTGAGATAGAAATGCATGGAGAAAATATTGCAAGTGTGTTACGGTGATTTCCAACAAATGGAATATTTTTAATATAGCTCCATAATTATTAGGAGGCTTTTATATGTTATAAAGAGAAGACATCTTCCCTCGATTTAAATGGACCGAAGGTCCACACGATTTATTAGGTTGCTAAAAAAATAAAGAGATGATGGCATGATGCATGATGCAATGCAAAAATAAAAACACAAGCACAAAAGGAACACCCGGGCAACCCTGAACATCTGGAACCTTCGGGAATCTTCTGGAATCTTCTGGGACGTCAGTCTCGGGCGTCACAACTCTCCCACACTAACAGAGGATCTCGACCCGAGATCCTAGAGATATCACCGGGTAAAAACGGAAGAGGAAGAGGTAAAACAAAGTTGCTTCTTTGACAAACGAGTGAAAACCAAAGAACCTTGAGAGGTTGAACAAGTTGAAAGAAAGAAAGCAACGGAGATGAACGAATATGAAATACTCCGTTAGCAAAGAGGGACAAGGAGCATTATGAGAACCTTGAAGGTTAGAAGACAAGAATTAAGAGCTTAGGAACCAAAGAATATGAAGCCATAACGGTATAGCCAAGGAATAAGAATGACAGAATTTGGACAGCACTCCGTCTGAAAATGGAAGGAATTGAGCACGAACTAGAGAAGATGGAATGATACTTGATGAAATGAACAACATATTGCCTCCGAAACAATTGAAAGAATGGCACAAGCGGTAAGAAAGACTCAGACAGCACTCCGGTTAAAAGAGAGTTAAAACTTGATAAGATGAGAGAATTAGAATGTAGGTGACAACATTCCAGTTAAATGATAAGCAAGGAAAAGAACAAGATCTTGAAAAGAAAACAAGATGATGGTCACGAGAGAGCAATATAACAATACCTCCGGAATGAAAGAATAGCATATAGATCAACGAAAGAAAAGAATGGAGAAGAAAATGACAACTTCTCTCAAGATTGAATTTGAAAGAGCATCCTTACAAAGAAGGGTTGAATGGGGTTGATGGAAAATCAACAACGAAAAGAATAAGCTCGTTGTGGGCTTATGGAAAACATCTCAAAATTAAGAGGTGACAACCAGCCACAGACGAAACAATTGATTGGATTGAGATCAACAAGGAGATGAAAAATTTATCTCACCGGAATGAAAAATGAAGAACTTGGGTCATTTATGAGCACCATAATATCAACAATCCTTAGGGAAAGCTTTTAGGTGAAATACAACCCAAGATAACTCCAAAGAATAAATTGAATGGTTGGAAAGATCTCCTGAACAAGGAAAAAATGATGGGTTTAAATATCTCATTCCTGACAACTTGTGAATCATGAAACAAGAAGGAATTGTCAAAATGACATAACACCATCTCAAAGATAAGGTAACAAGAGTTGCAAATGGAAGCATGATGAAGAATGCTTGAGCTCGAACAAGAATCTTGATGAAGACTTCAAGGATGAATTAAAACATGATGAACCACCATGAAAACTCCGGTATTGAAAGCATTAGAAGTGAAAGATGAAAAGAATAAGATTCAAGGCCTGCGATGAATTAGATGGAGCTTGAAATGATAATTGAAATAACTTGAAGCTCCGGAAAACAAGATGAACAACTTAGTACCAAGGATATGATATGATGAACAAGCTCCAGACAAAAGAATTAAATCACTTTGAAGGAATAAGAATAAGAATTATGTTATGCATCTCCTTCACCAATTTAAATTGATGACAAAAAGGATTTGGCATACTACTTATTCTCATTGGAAAGAATTAAAGAGGGATCTAGCACAAGCTTGGGTAAAACTTCAACGAACCACCGGTAGGATTATGAAAAGAACAAATGAATGAAAACGATAACAACGGAAATGTAAACTTGAAAGAACCACCGTAAGAATATGGAGACGAACGAAGAGACATCAATGAAGAATATTGGAGGACGAAGTTGAAAACTGAGAACGAAGAAAATCTTCTGAAATGATGGCCTTCGGAGGAACACAAAGGAAGAATTCATGAAATGCTCCGGACGGTTATAAACAGAATTCCTCACAATCGAAATAATAATGAGGATGGCATGAAGCTAGAACCACAACTCATCAAGAGAACGGGCCAAGATTTAAGAGAAACACTTCTCCGGTCTCCAAATGTTGAGAATGAAGACGAGAAATGCCATAAGAATTGTTGAGCAATCCGGAATGAAGAATTAAAAGATTGAACCAATGATGAACAAGAATTTGAAAGCGAACTTGGAGAAGGCATGTGACTGATGGAACTCATTCTTACGTCACATTTGAAAAGAATTTGAGTATGACTCCGGAAAAATTGGAAGAGTTAGGTAAGGTCCTGGAAAAGACCTGTGGGTTAGGGCCCACTCAAAGAAATCACCGTTAGAAAAGATTGCTTGCGAGATATTGCACCGAATGAATTAAAAGGCTTGAATAAGATGATAATCCTCAAAAATAATTTGAACGGATTAAGAATGGAATTATGAATCTTCAGCACTCCGGGTATGAATAGCAAGAGGAGAATGATTAATTGGTGCACCGGAATAAGAAAGCATTGTGAAAAGAGGAAAAAGGATAAGATCAACACCAAAATCTTGAATTACATCCACCGGAAGAATAAGAGAACAAAAGAATGATGAACTAGAAGCTCTTGAGCATCTTCACGATAATACACCGGATAAGAACATTGAAGGAAAGAATGAAGAAATATCACATGAATAAAAATGGATACTTCATCTGAGATTTCTGGCTCAAAGCAGAAAAGGGTGGGAGTGTGGGGAAATAAAGACAACTTGGGATGAACAAAATGGACACCGGTTGAAAAGAATTTAACATGACCATCTTGATGATCAAGAAGGACTAGCATTCCCATAGAAATATGAGAACACCGATTAGGAAAGGTATGGAATCAACATTTGACATCGAAGCAACTCGAATACCAGAATGAAAACAAAACAAAGGATAGATATGCAACAGCCTAATCTTCACAACATCATTCGAACAGAGGATTGAACGAATGAATTCTGCAGGTACATCAACTGACGAGAAGCCACTTGGAGAGCAAAAAATGAAAATAAAAAAGGAACAAGGATCAGATAGAACAAATACAAGATAGAAGCTTCGTTCGACATCTTCGTGCTGAAAGCTCATGGAACGTGTTACAAAAGGGTTTTGCAATCCCCGGATCAGCATAGCCAAGGACCCTTTAAGATGCAACTCCCGATCAGAACAAGTCCATAAAACCACTTCACTCAAAGTAGAACCCCGAACTTCATATCGAGCACTCGTTGGAAGAATGCCTAGAACTACTAGATGAACCCACCTATAGATTTCCGAAAGTTTCCAGTTATGCAATCAGGTGTTGGGGATACACGGGAAGCACCGCGCAATCAACTCTAAACCTACATCCAGGTGTATCCATCCTTCAACACACAACCAGTCTTTCTCGGAAACTGTTTACCTCGGACCTTCGAAAAGCATCCACTATAACAAGCTATGGCAATACTCTCGAACTACCTCCCCAGTACTGGGTGATGTCGGGGTTATCTTGCCACTGGCCGTATAGGAGAGATTTTCGATGTCGGCCGTCTTAAGTATTTAGTACTGCCGCGATATGCTTGTGTCAATGATACCTCGAAGCTCAACTCCTCGGGAACAGGAGGCATCGAGAACAATATCCTTGTCACAAGAACATCGAAACAATCCCAGAATACTCGCGTGATCCTAAAAAAAAAATTAGTGCAATTTTTGAAAGTAGAAGAGAAAAGAGTAGACGTCAGGAGTCCTCACCAGAGAGAAAGGGGATGAGAAGCAAAGAAATCCTACTCTCCGATATAATATATAGGACTCAAAACATTTTCAGTGTGTGCCTAGACTCAACCGTCAACGATTCGATCAATCAGTGGGGCTTCTAGGTCGGAGAAGGCTCTGAATACCAACTTGTAATGCCCAGGATGGAGTTATACCTCCTACGTGTCGAGGCACGACTTAAAGGCATAAGTCCATCCTAGAATGATCTCAAGTTTGGTATCTTTGCACAACTCATGTAAAAGAGGGATTAAAATGCAAAAGAGGATAGTTGGCTTACACTCGCCACTTCACACAAAAACAATACATAAACAATCATCATTCAGAACATCACAACCCGACTACGGGTGAAGATCCAAAAGAAAGATACCAAAACAACATAAAGCCACAGGTCAGGATCGAATCCTAGTAGAAACCACTACTGAACATCGAAACGTCACAAGCAAACGGTCAAACTCTTCAACGAGCTCCTGGTGAAGCACTGAACCAGCTCCTGCACCGAACTCGGCTGAACCTGCATCTGGTGTGGTGAAGTAACTGTGAGCCACAGAGGACTCAGCAATCCCGTTCCCGGGTAACAAGACTATTTAAGCCCTGGGTGAGGACAAGGCTGAAGAAAGAACGAGAGGTGAAGGAACAAACAAGAGTCTGCAGCAGCAACTAGCACTAACTTACGCAAAAGAGAGCGAGAAGAGAAGTGCATCGGTCGGAAGATGATCACGAAGTGATCCTAACTAAAGCCGGTCAAACATAACCCCACCGTGTTCAACTCCCGAATCCCTATTCGGAAATTGACAGTCACGGTACACACGCTGGTAGTGTATTGAAACATTGTGTCAAGTTATCTACAACCGGAATTAACAAGCTCCCATCTGCCACATAACCGCGGGCACGGCTTTCGAAAGTTCAAACCCTGCAGGGGTGTTCCAACTTGACCCATTACAAGCCCACGATCCGCGGAGTCGCAACTCCATAGTTGGGAAGACCCGAGTATTCTCGGAATCCCGTGCTCAAGTTAAACCGAACTAAGGTAAGGCTAATCCAGCAAATCCTCCCGGCGTGTCGACACCCTGATAGTAGCCGCGCGTATCTAAGTCTCAGGACACGACCGGATGGGTGATCCCACAGGTTTTTACCAAACCTTGAGTTTCCTCGAGGTGGCCCCGCGTAACCCCCGTTTCGGACCAACACTCATGTGGAGCACTGGCCCGGGGGTTGAATTAAATTAAAAGGGATAGCTAGTCCACATGCAAGTTTTATTAGTTTGTTATTAGGCAAATAGTACCAATGTTGGGATTTGCTGGAAAAGACTTAGCACTTAGCGGTTTATCAAGGGGGTCCCATACACCCCAACCGTGTTAGGAACGCAAAATCAAGGAACATAACACCGGTTTATACGGTTCCTAACGGCATGAGTGGAACAAAACACCAAGCAAAAGGCTTAGCCTTCCACCCTGCCAGTATATAGATGATTTCATTTAGCATTTATATAGTGTGATATAACCCAACCAAACTTCAACATGAAGCAAACATCTTCGATCTTCACCTGCAACTAACAATGCTATAAGAGGGGCTGAGCGAAGCCTACGTATAGCCAAGCAACGGTTTGCATAGGTAGGTTGGTTAAACATGGCAATTGGTTACAAGTAGGAGGCTGACAAGAAGAACATGGGCATCGAGGCAAAACTAAAGATCGAGACTACTAGCAATAGGCAAAAATAGTAATGGTATCCGGGTTCGGTCATCTTGCCTGGGATTCCACAGAGGGAGAAGAACGGATCCAGAAGTAGACGGAGCAACAGTCGAGCGGATCCTCACAACTCCGGAACGGAACCGAAGCTAACAAGAAAGCAGCCGGAAAGAAAGAAACAACACGGTAAACACACATATCAAAAACATGGCATACGATGCACAAACAAGTATGATGCATGTCCGGTTTAAATATGCAAGGCATGGCAAAGTGCACAAACAAATACTACAAGTTAAGTGGAGCTCAATATGCAACGAGTTGCATATTGACGAAACACCACATTTAATTATTTAGTTGACTCTCATTATCTACAAGACAAGATTTAAAAGTTTTTAACATGGCAAGAGGTGAAGCATAAAGAAACTATACTATCTAGACATTTTAAATGAGGCCGGAAATAACAACAACATATCCGGAAAATCCCCATGAGCATGTTTAATAATTATAAGCAAACAACAATTAAACATTATAATGTTGTTAACATGATGCGGATGACATGATTAAGTTATGCAAGTTTTATTAAAAGGTTAACATAAGAGATAAGAAGTATTGTCACCGTGGTGGATGGAAAGGTGCCACGGCAACGATCCGAAAATGATGCAACACATCATATCGGTTCCGGTATCTCGTTAAGAGACCGGTGCAAAAGGTGACGAAGCGAGTCAAACGAGATGATGGGGTGATCCCGTTGCCGGGTTCCCACGGGTCGGCGACGAGGCAACCGAGGAGCTCAACAAAAGGTCGGAACGGACACGAGCACACACAAGGGAGACATTTCATACAACACAACAAGCATGCATCCACGGGTCACGTCTCGGGGTTATACCTTCGAAGCGTGCGTTTCGGGGCGGTTCGAGGCGTAGAGGAAGAAGTCGTTCACGTGTCCGACGAGGAAGAAGTCGTTCCGTAGAGGGAAGTAGTCGTTCTCGCAACTCGTAGAGGAAGTAGTCGTTCCCGTAGAGGTACACGTGGTCTTCGAGCGTAGTGGTACTCGTCGCGGTCGGCGTTCGTAGTGGAAGTAGTGGTACTTGTTCCGTAGCCGTTCACGAGCTTGTTTTTCCGTAGGTGTTCGGTTCGTCGAGGTACTTGGGGGGGTCTCTGCGACGGTAGACGTTCGGGCCCAAAAGTAGTAATACTTGCATCTCCATAGTTATCTGAGATTAACATTACAGCAACAAAAAAAACAAGAACAGGGCGGCAGCGACAGCAAGGAGGTCGCCGGCGCTGAAGTGCTGGAGGGGCCACGCGCGGACGGGCTCCTGGCCGCCGGGCTGCTCGGGATCTGATGAGGCAACCGACGGGACGGTCGGAGGCGGCCTGGCCGCGGGAGAGCTCCAAGGCGCTGGAGAAGGGAGCCGCATCCTCCGGTCTTGGCGAGCTTGGACGAGGCGCCGCACGGGAGGACAAGGTGGAGGCCGGCTCGCCTGAGGACGGAGGGGCCGCGGAGCAGGGGGGATCGAGGCCGGGCACGACCCCTGGTGGTGAGGGAGCGACGGGATGCAGGGAGGCCGCAGCCTCGGGCCGGGGCGTCGCTGGCGCTGCTGGGGAGGAGCGGCGCTCCTGGCCGGCGAGGAAGAGGGCGAGGGGGCCTGCGCGGGAAGGGAAAGGGAGGACGCGCAGAGGGCCGGCCTGGTCGAGGGAGCGGCGGGCGTGCCTGCCTTGGCCTGGAGGCGACGGCCTGCGAGGAGGAAGGCCAAGGGGAAGCCTGGGGACGGAGGAGCCGCGGGGAGGATGGCCTCTGGCCGCGGCGCTGGGAAGGGAAGGCGCCGGCCTGGGGCGCGGGAGCCTGGCCTGACGGAGGGAACGGCGGGCGCCGCTGCGGCCCGGGGCCCCTGGCGCGGGAGGCCTCGGTAGCGACCACGAGGAGGGCGACGGCGCCCTGGCATCGGGGTCCAGGCGAGAGAGAGGTACGAGGGACGGGAGGTTCGCGAGGGGAAAAAAACGGGCGCTGCGCACGGGAGAAAGAGAGAGAGGATCGGGAGAAGCGGGACGAAGGGGTGGCGGCGGCTGGAAGGAACGAGAGGGAGAGAGCGAAGGGATTAGGGTTAGGAAAAAGGGGCTGCGGTCGGGCTAGATGAATGGGCCTGGAGAGGCTGAGGCCCAGAGGGAGGAGAGAGGGAAAGGAAGGAGGCCTCCTCTTCTGCTATTTTTTTTTTTAAAAAAAAACATAATACAACAACAAGGAAGAAAAGGAGGGAGGTGCTAGGAAAATGCTTAGGACAAGAGGTTAAAATCCCTGGACTCACAAAAATGTCGGGGTTTTAAATAAAATTGAAGGAGGGTTTTTGGAAGGACCTCGAAACACTGAAAAGAAATATAGCAAGGTTTGAGGCAAGAATTGAGATAGAAATGCATGGAGAAAATATTGCAAGTGTGTTACGGTGATTTCCAACAAATGGAATATTTTTAATATAGCTCCATAATTATTAGGAGGCTTTTATATGTTATAAAGAGAAGACATCTTCCCTCGATTTAAATGGACCGAAGGTCCACACGATTTAGTAGGTTGCTAAAAAAATAAAGAGATGATGGCATGATGCATGATGCAATGCAAAAATAAAAACACAAGCACAAAAGGAACACCCGGGCAACCCTGAACATCTGGAACCTTCGGGAATCTTCTGGAATCTTCTGGGACGTCAGTCTCGGGCGTCACAATAAGCTTGGTTTCACAACCTAGGAGAGTATGGCGTCTAGTGAGGGTAATTATCGTAGAGGTCCTTACTTTGATGGTACAAATTTTGCTAGTTGGAAGCATAAAATGAAAATGCATATTCTTGGTCATAACCCAGCCGCATGGGGCATTATTTGTGTTGGTATGCAAGGTGAATTCTTCGAGGAAGGAAAAGTTCCGGATCGCGAAGCTACACCGGAAGAGTTGCGGATGTTGCAAAATAATGCTCAAGCTTGTGACATTCTCTTCAATGCTTTGTGTCCCGAGGAGTTCAACAAAATCAGCCGTCTTGAGAATGCTAAAGAGATTTGGGATACTTTGGTTGAAATGCACGAAGGTACTGAATCTGTGAAGGAATCAAAGCTAGATATTCTTCAAGGTCAACTTGACAAGTTCAAGATGAAGGATGGTGAAGGAGTCGCTGAAATGTACTCTAGGCTTGCTCTCATCACAAATGAGATTGCCGGCTTAGGAAGCGAAGAAATGACCGACCGATTCATCATCAAGAAGATTCTAAGAGCTTTGGATGGAAAATATGACACCGTGTGCACTTTGATCCAAATGATGCCAAACTACAAGACTCTCAAGCCAACTGAAGTCATTGGAAGAATTGTTGCTCATGAGATGACACTTAAGGATAAAGAAGAGCTTCACAACAAGTCAAGTGGTGCTTACACAGCTACAAGTGATGCTCCCACCACCTCAAGTGACAAGTTAATTTCCAATGAAGAGATAAGCCTAATGGTTAAGAACTTCAACAAGTTCTACAAGAATAGAGGCAAAGAAAGAAGCTCAAAGTCTAGATCATATGATGAAAAGAGATCTTCTAGTCGTGATCGAAACTGCTACAATTGTGGAAGACCCGGACACTTCTCAAATGGGTGTACGGCTCCCCACAAGAGAAGAGAAGAATCTCCAAGAAGAAGAGCAAGAGATGAGTCACCTCGGAGAGAGAGAAGGAGTAGAGATGATCGTTATGAACGAAGACCCTCTCGGAGAAGCAAGGATTCGGAGAGGAAAGACAAGTCATCAAGGAGCTACACAAGAAGAAGACATCAAGCTCATGTAGGTGAATGGGTGTCCGGCTCCGACTCTGACAATCTATCCGATGGAAGCTATCACTCCGACTCCGACTACAGTCAAGATGAAGGTGTTGCCGGACTTGCACTCGTATCCTCCAACTGCAACTCCTACGACTTATTTGATTCACCAAATGAGGGAATTGGAAGATGCTTCATGGCTAAAGGTCCCAAGGTAACACACCCTGAATTCATTGACTTTGATAGTGATGAGGATGACTTGCTTGGTGAAGATGAGCTCTTGCATGATAAATCTAGTGAGCTTAGTAATGATGAAAATGCTAGTAGTCTTTATAGTCGAGAAGAGTCGAATGACAATGCTATGAAGGAGATTGAGCGTCTAACTAAAGAACTAAACACTCTTAAGTTAGCTCATGAAACAACTCAAGAAGATCATAGAGAGCTCCTAAGATCTCATGAGAAGCTACGCTTCGAGAAGCTCACTCTAGAGCAAGAACATGAGTTTCTAAAAGCGATCAATGACGATCTTCGAAAGAAGAGTTCTTCATATCTTGCCAAACGACTTCTCTTGTCTAATTTCTTGCCACCTATTAAGACTAAGCATGACAAGCATAAGAAAAATTCTTCCTCTAGTAGTAACAATAACAATGTTAAATCCAATATTATTGCTTCTAGTAGTTCTATTGATTCCACTAACAATGTTTCAAGCCAAGTTACACTTGAGCAAGAAAATAGCTTATTGAAGGAAATCATAGAGAAAGGTGTCTACAAGAGTCTTGCCGGAAGCAAGAACTTTGAGGAGATTGATGCATTCATTGAAGCACCTCAAGCCATGGTCAAGTGGGTTCCCAAGGACACATCAAGTTCTACTTCGTCAAGCTCAACTACAACACCAAGGATTCCCATCAAGATGATGTGGATCCCAAAGAAGAAGAACTAGTAGGTTCTTGAGGGTGACTCCGCCAACAAACTTCACTCATATTCATTTTGGCAAGAACTTGTGCAATCAACTTCCACATCATGCACTAGTTCATGGAGTCACAAACCCTCTTGTTGGTAAGTCAAGGGACAAGGTAATCATTGCTTTCATGGACATCATCTTTTGTGTACTTCACTCTATGTCTATGGATACTCTTGTTTGTTCCTTGTGGGACTAACCCATGTAGGTATTGAAAGTGCCCTAATCCAAAGGATTGCTCCCAACTTTTGATGATCTGCATCAACATTGAGCATCCACATCTTCAACATCTACATGAAGTCTTCTACGACAACCCAAGGTTAGTTTGACCCTTTAAAAGGGGTTCTCACATCTAGGGGGAGCTTTGCTCTAAAAATTGAGCTAAAGCATCTTCAAATGATGTGAACACATAAATGCTTTATGTAAAAGTGGTAACCCCACTTGTGCTTAAACGATGAGTATGACCTATGATCAAATGTTCTCATTTGACTCCTAAGTCAAAATACTCATATATAGATGACCTAGTCATCGACAAATTGTGTGCTAGTAGCTAGAGTGTTGGTTGTGCATGTTTGACACATATTTCAGTTGCTATCTTATTGTGTGAGCATGTTGAATGCATGATTTCATCCATTCAAGGACATCCATTTGTTGTTTTGATTGTTTTGACTTTTCTGGCCAAATGGATGGACAAGAATGCCTAAGCACCTCCCCTAGCTATCTATGCTTTCTTGTCTCAAATTCTATTCATGCTCATATCACAACTTTGAACAAGTCATTTTCGGACCCTCCGAGTGAGGAGCACTCGGAGCCACCGATCCGTCTAAGGCTGACTTCCAAAACCTTCTAAGTCCATTTCGGTCTGACCAACTTTTCCATCTCGGTCCAACCGAAACGCTTAGACTGATCTAGGTTTCATCTCGGTGAAACCGAGTTCAAAATCTCGGCGTGACCGATATGTGTAACTGCACAACAGTTAGCCATTTCGGTGTCACTGAGTTTTTCAACTCGGTCCCACCGACAGTATGGGGATATAAATACTGAGGGCTGCGCGCGATTACTTCTTCAAACCGTTTCGCCCCCAAGTCCCCTGCTGCCGTCGCCCTGGTCTTCGGATCGTCGCCGTCGTCGCCTATGCGCCCTCGCCGCAGGTCTCCGCCACCGTCAACGGTAATCTTCTCCGCGCCGTTGCCGCCGTAGAGGGACTCCACCAAGTTAGGGTGAGTCCCGATCCCTCTCGTGCTCCCCATTTGATTCTTGCACGATTGGTTTGCCATGTATCTATCCACGTTTGAGATATTCCTTAAACATCAGATCAGATCCTTTTAGTTTCGAGCGAAATTCTTAGGTTTAGGTTTCCACGAAACACATCTCGGTGAAACCGATTTTGAAAACTCGGAATGACCGATTTGGCCTCTGGCCATTGCACTGCACCGTTCGGTCTAACCGATTCGTGCAAATCGGTGTGACCGATGTAGAGGCTCAGTGAAACCCTAGTGTTTCGGTAGGACCGAAACCCATTTCGGTCTGACCGAAAGTGGTGTGTAGGTTTCTGTTATACACTTCGGATTCACCGAAACTGAAAATCGGTTTTACCGAAATGCATTCTGTGAAAACTCAAAACTAAGATTTGAACTCATTTTTTGCAAAAACCTCTGCAGTTGTGATAACTCTTCCACTCTGCCTATACCTTATCTTTTCACAGGTTGTCAGCCATGTCAGATGTCAGTGACAGCCAGAACAGGTCTGAGTCACCTTTTGCAGAGATCCCTGAGGCATATACTAGTCCTGAGGCTAGTAGTTCCAGTGATGATGGTGAGAGGAGCACCCCTAGTGGTTTGCCTCCTGCAGCCACCAGAACCAGAAAGAAGAGAAATTCTGATGATGAGGACTCTGACTTCGTTGCTGAGGAAGTTACCTCCAAGCCCAAGAGGAAAGTTGTTGCC
This sequence comes from Secale cereale, assembly GCA_902687465.1. Lineage (NCBI taxonomy): Eukaryota > Viridiplantae > Streptophyta > Magnoliopsida > Poales > Poaceae > Secale > Secale cereale. Next base: position 204,787,514 of record LR738711.1, read on the forward strand.
AAAGAGCACGAAGGGCAGCAGTCAAAGAAAGGCACCAGCAAGGTCAAGCAGTCAGCTGTTGCAAAGAAGCTAAACTTGGAAGAGCCAGATCCAAGTAAGGTGAAGAAAACTTCCAAGAGGAAGAGGGTAGTATATGCTGAACCTCATATTGATGCAGCTGCTGCTGAAGAAGAAGAAGATGCACCCCAGCCTCCTCCTCAGAAGGCTAAGTTCATGGGTGATGCTATTAGGGCTCAAGCCACTTCTAAGCCCAAGAAGCCTGCTCAAGCCAAGGCAGCTCCAGCCAAGCCCAAGAGGACAACCAGGAGCATACCAGCTTCTGAGAAGAACAAAGGTGAGATGCCACCGTCTGAGTCTGATGAAGAACATGTGTTGCTGAAGCTCCGTCCTAAATTGCCACTCCACAACGATGCTCATCCTCAAGCCGAGGATATGAAGGCAAGGAAGGATAGAGGTCTCAGGCTATGGAGACAGTCTGATCCATATGCCGTGAGGAGAAGGACTGCTGTGGACCCCAGATTCCACACCAGAGAGCAGCAGGACTTCTATGAGACCGTGCTGATGGATAAGAAGCCTATTGTTGCTGACACCAGGTATGTTGACTGGAAGTACATTGACAGTGAAGAGCACCGAGACTTCTTTCCCCATGTGCATGAGAGCTTCACTGCATGTGGAGTTGATGAGTTCGTGGGTCAGAAGCTGACAGATTGGAATGACGAGATGATCATGCAGTTCTACGCCATAGCCCACTTCTATCCTGATGGCAAGATCACCTGGATGACTGAAGGTCAAAGGTTTTCTTCGTCTGTTGAAGAATGGGCAGAACTTCTGAATGCTCCAGTGCAGAGAGAGGACGACATTGATGTCTATGGGATTCCTAAGAAGAGCCATGATTCCATGAAGAACATGTACAAGGAAATCCCCGCTGCTGATTTGGAAGGGTGGAAGCTTGGCTCAGTGTACTATCTCCAGGCAGGTCTGACCACAACAAACACTATTTTGAGGCATACATTGATGCCCAAGTCTGGAGACCACCGCATGATTCGAGGCTATTCTATCAACATGCTGCACATTCTTGATGAGAAGGCACCTTTCAAGGTGATGGACTTAATGGTAGAGACCATTAAGAGGACTGCAGCTGACCAGAAGAGGTCGTGTGGATTTGCCCCGCAGATTCAGATGCTCATCAATGCCAAGTTTGGCACGGGCAAATTCATGTTGGATAGGAAGCACTTGCCACTGCAGCCAGAGCATGAGGACAACATTGTTGTGATGGATGAGGAGGATCCAACCTCAGTTGAAGGTCAAGCCAAAATTGAAGCTGCGAAGAAAGCCAAAGCTGATAAAGAGGCAGCAGCAGCTAAACCAAAGAGCTTCGGAGAGCAGATTCTTGAAGCTACCCAGAGGATTGAACAACGCCTGGCCAGCATTGAACAATCTCAGGAAAGCCTAGAGAGGATTGTTGAGGACAAGATCCACGCTCTGGACGTGAAGCTGACTGAGATTCAGGTGTCCGTCAACAAGCTTGAGGCAGACATGGAGGAAGCAAGGCAGGAGAGAGCAGAGCTCATGCAGGATGATCTAGTCCAGGACTCTCATCGCCAGACTGCTCAGGTTCCCAGAGGATACCGATCTGCAGCTATCCCAGTGACTGACTCCAGGGCTACCACTTCAGCACCAGCTACAGCTCCAGCAGTTACTCCAGCTCCAGCTCCAGCATCCACTCCTCCAGCGCAGACATCAGCAGAAGTCTTCGCCGATGCCGTCATTTCTACTCCGACATCTACCCAGACGGGAGCCGCCAGCAGAGCCCACAGTGACGCTTAGTTCTATGCTTTTTCGAACTTTTTGGTAACTTGTTGCCAAAGGGGGAGAAATTGTATAGATCATAGGGCTTCGAGAGAGAGAGAGAGTGCTCTTTCGTTCTTTTGCCGGTTTTCCTTGAGATACATTTGGTTCTTTTTGTACTTGATACTTTCAGTGTGCTTGCTACTACGTTTGATGCTACCTTAATGAGTGCTTGGTCATACTATGCTTTAATGTGTGCTTAATGCTTATCATATGCTATTCCTTCTTGTATGATCATTTACTCATGTCTTGGTGATTGGGTGCATGTTATTCATTCTTACCATTTTGTGCGCTCCACCAAGATGTATGTGACATGGAAGAGTGACCCATAATCCTAATCGATTGTGCATTTGCATTCAAACGCAAATTTTAAATAATGCACAAATTTAGGGGGAGCTCTTGTTTATCACATACTTCTCAAAGCGACGATATTATTCATTGATTATATCTTTTGTCGAAGCTTTGATCTATATGTTGTCATCAATTACCAAAAAGGGGGAGATTGAAAGTGCAACTAATCCCCGTGTGGTTTTGGTAATTAATAACAACATATATATCATTGAATTAATAGCTACTTAAGAATCATTTCAGAGAAGTTCGATGATATGGGTATGGAAATGTCTGAAGAAGTGGACCCCTCAAAATGCTAAGACAAGCATTGGCAAAAGCTCAAGACTCCATTTTTGGTTTAGTGATCGAAGATCACATTGAGTCCATAGGAAAAGCCAATACTATTAAAAGGGGATGAGGTTGTGTTGATGATCTGGTTGCTCAAGTGCTTAGTGATTTAGCTCCTTCAACTATCAGCAATTTTCACTACTTAACACACTCATAAGTAATCTCGGACAAACCGATTCTTCCAACTCAGTCCCACCGAGATGAACCACCTCAGTTAATTTCCAAACCCTAGAAATTTTGGTCCATCCGATTTTGAGTTCGGTCTCACCGAAACTGGACTGCCAACCTTCTGTAACCGTTTGTCATCATTTCGGAATATCCGAGTTGTTGATTTCGGTCCCACCGATTCTGGCAAGTTCCTACCTTTGACTCATATCAGACACACCGAGATGGTATTTTCGGTCCCACCGAAAACCCCAACGTTCACTATATTTGAACTTTCGGTCTGACCGAGTTTTCACTTCGGTCTCACCGAGATTGCTCAATTATGTGTGTAACGGTTGGATTTTGTGTGGAGGCTATATATATCCCTCCACCCCCTCTTCATTCGTGGAGAGAGCCATCAGAAAGTACTACCACTTCTACCTTACACTTTCTGAGAAGAGAACCACCTACCCTTGTGTTGAGATCAAGTCATTCCATTCCTACCATATGAAACTTGATTTCTAGCCTTCCCAAGTTGCTTTCCACTCAATCCTTTCTTCCACCACAGCCATATCAGTGAGGAGAGTTGAGTGTTGGGGAGATTATCATTTGAAGCACAAGAGCATGGAGTTCATCATCATCAACAACATCTATTACCTTTTGGAGGGTGGTGCCTCCTAGATTGGTTAGGTGTCGCTTGGGAGCCTCCGTCTTCAAAATGTGGAGTTGAACCAAGAAGTTTGTAAGGGCAAGGAGATCGCCTACTTCGTGAAGATCTACCCCGAGTAAGGCTAGTCCTCCGTGGGCGTAGGCCATGATGGAATAGACAAGGTTGCTTTTTCGTGGACCCTTCGTGGGTGGAGCCCTCCGTGGACTCGCGCAGCCGTTACCCTCCGTGGGTTGAAGTCTCCATCAACGTGGATGTACGATAGCACCACCTATCGGAACCACGAGAAAAATCTCCGTGTCTCCAAATTGCGTTTGATCTTCTCCACCTCTCTTTAATACATGTGCAATTTACTTTCCGCTGCTTATACTCTAGAATTGCATGTGTAGGGTGATACTTGAATTGATCATAATTGTGAAACTGCCAAAAATTGTTCATGATCAAAAGGCAGAATTTTTATATTGTCAAGTAGTCTAATCACCCCCCCTCTAGACATACTTTCGATCCTACACTAAATGAATTTAACTAGGGTCAAATTAAAATCCTTTTCAATGAACCCAAAATGCCCCTTGGAAAAGTTCATCATTTTTGGATTGATTAAAAACCCCTGCCAAAAATGTTGCACTTATTTCTAAGACCATTCTGGATTTTTGAATTAAATCATATCTTATTTGCATTTGGGCATTTAAATTTTATATATTATTTTAAATGCTCAAATAATCATAAACTAAAATGTTTACTGTTGGATTTATTCCAAACAGTAGCCATGCTTGGTTTCATGATTTATGAAAATGTTCTGGCATTTATATTAAATCAAAACAAAAGTAAAAAAATAGAAAACAAAAACTAAATAGAAAACAGAGAAAGAGGAAGCCCACCTGAGCCACCTACCTGTGCGGCCAGCACTGTAGCGGCCCAGCCCACCACCGCCGTCGTCCTCCTGGCGCCAGTCGGCCAGGCGTGTGGCCGGCGCGCGCGCACGGCCGTGCCTCCACGCCACCTGCCTGCCTGGCCCTCCCCTCGCCAGCGCGACGCCGCGGATGACCACCCCATTGCCGTCCGGATCGATCTGACCCCTCACTCGCCCCCTTCCCCTCCTCTGTCTCTCTCCCCCGCGAGCGCCCGAACGCTGTCGTCGCCGCCGTCCTGAACCACCGCGGCCACCGTCCACCTCTCGCCCCTCCGATGAGCCCCAGAGCTCCGCCTCATCGCCCTATACCCCTCCGCCGAGCCACGCGGCACCACACGTCTCCGAACGCCGTCTGGGGCAGCCGTTCCCCTCGTCGGCCGCCGACGACCTCACCGTCGAATTCGCGGTGGCTGGTGCCTCCCCGAGCCCACTTCGACGACCTTTGCAACCGCCGTGAGCCCCTCTTGCTCCTCCCCCTATTCCTCTACTCATGCGTGTGCTGTAGCTCCAACCCCCACCGTGTCCGAGAACCCCTCGCCGCCGGCAATGTCGCCGCCGTGGCTATAGCCACTGGAGCATCCACCTGAGTGCACCACCGAGCTCCTAATGACCTCACGAACACGTAGCAGCCATCAGCTCACCTCCCCGTGCCCCGCAGTGCCTAACTCGACGGAGCCCGAACTCCGGCGCCGCCGCGAGCTCGTTTCCGACGAGCTCCGGCCACCCCAGCTCCTCCCACTTGCGGGGATGGATGCGGGAGAGCACGGGCTCCCTCCTGGTGCCCTCAGTGTGCTCAGCCGCAGCCTGCAGCGCCGCGCCTGCGCAAGCCCGACCGCTGCCGCCGCTGGACCTCGTCGCCGGCCACTTTTCCGGCCACCCCGGGGCCAACTACCGCCACCACTCGACGCGGAAGAGTGCCCGCGTCACGTTGATGCCTTCCGCCGGCTGTTTGGTCGTCGGAGGAGGATTTCCGAGCACTGCCGCTGCGTTTGGCCTCGCCGGCGTCGAGCCGCCGGTAGGTTTGACCCCTTTGACCATGGCAGGACCCCCCCCCCGTTGTTTAGTTTTAGTTTAGGTTTTAATTAAGTACTAATCACAGTGCTTAGCTCTATGAGTCACTGACACGTGGGGCCAACCCCTGTTAAATTAGTTTAGTTAAAACTAAACTTAATTAGGCCCTGAGAGACTGACATGTGGGCCCAGGCCCCACCAACAGTTTAGTTAGTGTTAGTTTAAAAACTAACTAACCCTGTTAGCTAGTGGGTCACTGACCAGTGGGCCCCACTGGTCAGGTTTGACCCAGGGCAGTCCTTTGACCCTACTGACGTCATGCTTACTCAATGCTGACGCTGTATCTATTTTCTGGAATTTTAAATAAATAATAACTGATTTATTTATTTCAAAAAATAGCCAAAACTTGTAAAAATCATATAAAATCAACCGTAGCTCAGATGAAAATAATTTATATATGAAAAATGATCAGAAAAATCCAAGGAATCTGTTTATGGCCTTTTCATGCATGTTTGAAGAAGTTAAACCTGCTGATCAGGTCAAATCAATTAAATGGCATTTAAATAATCACATATGGAGTTTGAATTTGAACCTCTGGTTCAAACCAACTTCATTTAATTGTGTTGCTAGTTGCACTAGCTCAATCAACAGCATATTGCCATATCATGATCATGCATCATATTGTCGCATTGCATTGATTGTGTTCTCTCTTGTTTGCCGGTGCTTGTCCCCCCTTCAGTAGACGTGTTCCGACGATGTGATCGATGACACCGATGAAGACTCAATGTTATCTTCAGGAGTGCCAGGCAAGCAAACCCCATTGAGCATTCCGATACAATCCCACTCTCTCGCTCTTGCTCTCTTTTACTTCATTAGGACAACAACGCTTCAATTGTTACCTGCTGCGGTAGTTGAACCCCTTTCCACTGCATGACCCGTCATTGCCACAGTAAATAGTTGAAACCCACTAGTATGAGTAGGAGTTGTTTGAGCCATGTTGTGCCTACTCATTGATGCTTTCTGGTTATGCCTGCTATTGCTTAGAGTTGTGTCAGGTCTGATTCATCGGGGATGAATTGGAATGTGATGAACATGTCCTACTGTGTGTGAGCTAAGTGTGTGAACACGATTTGGTAAAGGTAGCGATGAGAGGCCATGTAGGAGTACATGGTGGGTTGTCTCATTGCAGCCGTCCTCAGGAACTGAGTTCTGTGTTTTGGTTGATCCATGACCAGTTACTACCATGCATTGGGCCCGAAACCAATGGACCCTCTCGACTTATTAATCAACATGATCTCTGTCTAGGAGTTGCAACTAGTTTCTGGTGTTTGTAGTTTACTGGAGGTCGTGCGCAGCGCTGACCCTCGGGGTGGGCTGTGACGTGGCAGGTACGTGGCACGGTGTACCGATTGCCCGTTTGGTGATGCGGGAACCCTGTACACATCGTTTGGGGCCGTGAGCGACACCCCGGCCGGATGTCCCCACGGATGGAACCCAAATAGGCGATAAACCTGGACGAGAGACTTGTGTGGTTAGTCAGGTCGTGGCCGACACCCTCGCTGGGCCTCCGCTTGAAGGTTGCCGAGTACATGTCGTGTAAACGGCGGTAAGTGGTGAGAGCGTGTGTGAAGAAGTACACCCCTGCAGGGTTATGTATGATCTATTCGAATAGCCGTGTCCGCGGAAATGGACTTCTGGGTTACCTATTACAGTTCATAGACAAGTGAAAGTGGATACTCTAAAACGCGCAAGATAAGCGTGAGTGCTATGGATGGCCTTCTCGTAGGGAGACGGGAGCGGATCCATAGTGGTGTATTGATTGGTGAATATGTGGACTCGTGTGCGCCACCTCAAAGAGTTACTTGTAGTCATAGTTTAGGATAGCCACCGAGTCAAAGCTGGCTTGCTGCAGTCAAACTCCATCACCCCTTTGTTGATACCGATGCATATGTAGTTAGTTCTGATGTAAGTCTTGCTGAGTACCTTTGTACTCACGTTTGCTTAATTTATGTTTTTGCAGAGAGACTTCAGTCTCGCTAGTGGTTCCGCGTGGACTTCGACATTTAGCTTGTTACCTCAGCTACGATCTTGTACCTTGGAAGGGTCTGGTAGATAGTCAGGCTTCTCAGCCTTTTTCATTTGTAGTTGTCTGTACCCAGACATGTTATGCTTCCGTTGCCTGTATGCTCTATGTGTTGGGTCATGTGACCTCTGTCTGTAATAATGCTATGATGGCTCTTCTAGGCCTTATCTATATGAGTTGTTGAGTTAGGTTGTGATACCATGTTGTACAACACATACTTGCATGTTATGCGTACGTGTAATGTGTATTGCTATGTGTGGGATCCGACACCTAGTTGTATACCTTTGGTAGCCTACCTTACATGGAAATGTCTCCTAGTGCTTCCACCGAGCCAAGGTAGCTCGCTACTGCTCCGGAACACTTAGGCTGGCCGGCATGTGTCCTTCTTCGTTCCTGTGTCTGTCCCTTAGGGGAAATGTCACACGTTGTTCCTTTAAGTCCTTGTAGCTTGCTACGACTTGGGTTCATAAGTTGATGACCGACACGTTCGTTGCTGGGTCATGTATGTATGTCCCTGTAATTTAGTGCCACTTTTGGTTTATAACTGGTCATGTCGGCCCGGGTTCTCTGTCATATGGATGCTAGCGACACTATCATATACGTGTGCCAAAATGCGCAAACGGTCCCGGGCCAGGTAAGGTGGCACCCGTGGGGATACCGTGCGTGAGGCCGCAAAGTGATATGATGTGTTACAAGCTAGACCTGTGTGACTTAGGATCGGGGTCCTGACACTCATTACAGAGTAGATGCCGGTCGACCTCCTATAGAGGCTATCTTGTTCAATCAAGAAGACCTTATGCGGTTGCGATCTCCTGATCATGTTGCTTTTAATGAAAACCTTAGAAAAAAGGTTCCTGTTGAGATCTTGATTGATAGAATTTCTGAGATAAACGATGACCTCGCTATTCAAAATAATGGTTTAGGCCCCTTCCTTGAACGAAGGTTATTGGCCTTTTGCCAAAAGAATGCCTATAACGATGAATTGGTCATCCACTACAAAGGGCCAAAGGAGGAACCTGACCCTCCCGAGATTGATGTAGGGACTTTTGTCCCATTAAATTTAGCCCTTTTGATTACTTTTGTTTGCCACAAATGAAGCTTGCTGCTGAACGTAGGGAATATGAGATGAGCTTTCGCGACATATCATACCACTATGGCAATACATAGATCTATCTTGTATCGTGCCTAGCTAGGGGCGTAAAACGATAGCGCTTGTTGGGAGGCAACCCAATTTTATGTTTTTTGCTTTTGTTGCTGTAGGGAATAAATATTGCATCTAGCCTATGATAGATGTGTTTTCATGTTTTGTTTAGTGTTTTTGCCAAGTAGAACCTTTGGTAAGACTTGTGTGAAGTTTATTTGATCTTGCTGTGAAAAACAGAATCGTTAGCGCTCGCTAAAGTAGTCTTCAGAATTTACTGGAGCGTGCTTTCAGTTGATTCTTTTTGGTTCTGATTTATAGATAAATTTCGCAAATTTACCAATTTAGTTTGAATTTTTTGGAGTTCCATAAGTAGGCGAACCCAGCAGATTACTACAGACTGTTCTGTTTTTGACAGATTCTATTTTTTGTGTGTTGTTTGCTTATTCCGATGCACCTATGAGTAATATTGGAGGATATGAACCATAGAGAACTTGGAGTACAGTAGGTTTAACACCAATATAAAAAATGAATGAATTCCTTGCTGTACCTTTGAGTAGTGGTTTGCTTTCTCTTACTAACGGAGCTCACGAGAATTTTTGTCTAAGTTTTGTGTTGTGAAGTTTTCAAGTTTTGAGTATTGCTTTGATGGACTACGGAACAAGGAGTAGAAAAGTCCTAAGCTTGGGGATGCCCATGGCACCCCAAGTAAATTCGAGATAATCAAAAGCCTAAGCTTGGGGATACCCCGGGAAGGCATCCCCTCTTTCGTCTTCATCCATCAGTAACTATACTTGGAGCTATATTTTTATTCGCAACATGTTATGTGTTTTGCTTGGAGCGTCTTGTATAATTTGAGTCTTTGCTTGTTAGTTTGCCACAATCATCCTTGCTGGACACACCTATTTGAGAGAGTTAAATATGGCCTAGAAATTGTTAGAACACTCTATGTGCTTCACTTATATCTTTTGAGTTGAATAGTTTTTGCTCTAGTGCTTCACTTATATCTTTTAGAGCACGGTGGTGATAATATTTTGTAGAAATTGTTGAACTCTCATGCTTCACTCAGATCTATTTGAGATTCTATTAAAACAGCATGGTAAAGTGTTTAGGCTAAAGAAACTAGTCTTCCCATGATAAACATCCAATGTCAATGTAGTAAAAAAAATCACATCAAGTGCATTGGGTAGAAAGAGATGTTGGATGCTTGATAATTGTTTTGAGGCATGAGGATAGTGATATTAGAGTCATGCTAGTGGAGTAATTACGAAATTGAGAAATATTTGTGTTAAGGTTGGTGATTCCCGTAGCATGCACGTATGGTGAACAGTTGTGTGACTAAGTTAAAGCATGAGGTATTTGTAGAGTGTCAACCTTTGTGTGGAGGTCGGGGGCGCGTGATGGTTAACTCCTACCAGCCTCCCCCCTAGGGGCATGCCTTGATTTCTTTGTTTTGATGACTCGTAGATTTTTTCAATAAGTATATGAGTTCTTATGACTAATGTTGAGTCCATAGATTATACGCACTCTCACCCTTCCACCATTGCTAGCCTCTCTTGTACCGCGCAACTTTCGCCGTTGCCATAAACCCACTATATATCCTTCCTCAAAACAACCACCATATTGTTCCTCAAAACAGCCACCATACCTACCTATCATGGCATTTCCATAGCCATTCCGAGATATATTGCCATGCAACTTTCCACCATTCCGTTTATATGACACGCATCATATTGTCATATTGCCATTGCATGATCATGTAGTTGACATCGTATTTGTGGCAAGGCCACCATGCATAATTTTTATACATGTCACTCTTGTTTCATAGCACATACCGGTACACCGCCGGAGGCATTCATATAGAGTCATACTTTGTTGTTGTAGTATCGAGTTGTAACCTTGTGTTGTAATGAAAGTGTGATGATCATCATTTTTAGAGCATTGTCCCATGGGAGGAAAGGCTGAATCTATAAAGCCCCTCCGCAAAAAAAAAGAGAAAGGCCAAAGAAAAAAAGAAAGGCCAAAAAAAACAAAAAAAAAGAGAAAAAGAAAAAAGGGACAATAGCTACTATCTTTTTCCACACTTGTGCTACAAAGTAGCAACATGTTCTTCATTGTAGAGAGTCTCATGCTTAGTCACTTTCATATACTAGTGGGAATTTTCGTTATAAAACTTGGCTTGTATATTCCAACGATGGGCTTCCTCAAATGCCATAGGTCTTCGTGAGCAAGCAAGTTGGATGCACACCCACTAGTTTCTTTTGTTGAGCTTTCATTCATATTTAGCTCTAGTGCATCCGTTGCATGGCAATCCCTACTCACTCACATTGATATCTATTAATGGGCATCTCCATAGCCCGTTGATACGCCTAGTCGATGTGAGACTATCTCCCTCCTTTTGTCTTATCCACAACCACCTCTATTCCACCCATACTGCTATGTCCATGGCTCGCGCTCATGTATTGCGTGAAAGTTGAAAGGTTTGAAAAGATAGAGCATGAAAACAAATGCTTGGCTGAAATCGGGGTTGTGCATGATATGAATATTTTGTGTGATAATAAGGGAGCATAGCTAACACTATATGATTTTGTAGGGATAACTTTCTTTAGCCATAGTATTTTGAGAAGACGTGATTGCTTTGTTAGTATTGCTTGAAGTATTGTTATTTCTTATGTCAATATAGACTTTTATCTTGAATCTTTCAGATCTGAACATTCATGCTACAATTAAGAGAATTACATTGAAAAACTATATTGGTTAGCATTCCACATCAAAAACTCTTTCTTTATCATTTACCTACTCGAGGACGAGCATGAATTAAGCTTGGGGATGCTTGATACGTCTCCAACGTATCTATAATTTTTGATTGTTCCATGCTATTATTTATGAAGTCTTGGATGTTTAATGGGATTTATCATTCACTTTTATATCATTTTTGGGACTAACCTACTAACCCAAAGGCCCAGTCCAGATTGCAGTTTTTTTTTGCCTATTTTAGGGTTTTGCAGAAAAGGAATATCAAACGGAGTCCAAACGGAATGAAACCTTTGCAGGAGATATTTTTGGAGGAAATCACGCAGGATAGACTTCGGGGCCAAGCGAGATGACAGAAGGGCCACCCTCGAGGGTGGGGGCGCGCCCCCCTGCCTCGAGGGTAGCCCCTATGGCCCCTGGTGCCCCGCTTCTTCCTATATATACCTACGTACCCCAGAAACTCCAAACGCAGAGAGAAACCCCTAATTCCACCGCCGTAGCTGTTGTTCCCGTGGAGATCCCTTCTTGGAGCCTGTTCTAGGAGGGGGATCCATCACAGAGGCCTTCATCATCATCATCATCGCCCTCACCATGAGTTGTGAGTAGTTTACCACAGACCTTCGGGTCCACAGCTAGTATCTAGATGGCTTCTTCTCTCTCTCTTTCTGGATCTCAATACAAAGTTCTCCTCGGTCTTCAAGGAGATCTATTCGATGTAATCTCTTTTTGCGGTGTGTTTGTCGAGATCCGATGAATTGTGAGTTTATGATCAAGGTTATCTATGAAAGATATTTGGTTCTTCTCTGAACTTTTTATGTGTGCTCATAATATCCTTGCAAGTCTCTTCGAATTATTGGTTTGGTTTGGCCTACTAGATCTATAGCTCTTGCAATGGGAGAAGTGCTTGGCTTTGGGTTCAATCTTGCGGTGTCCTTTCCCAGTGACAGTAGGGGCAGCAAGGCACGTATTGTATTGTTGCCATCGAGGATAAAAAGATGGGGTTTTCATCATATTTCTTGACTTTATCCCTCTACATCATGTCATCTTGCTTAAGGCGTTACCCTGTTCGTATGAACTCAATACACTAGATGCATGCTGGATAGCGGTCGATGTGTGGAGTAATAGTAGTAGATGCAGGTAGGAGTCGGTCTACTTGTCTCGGACGTGCTGCCTATATACAATGATCATGCCTAGATAGTCTCATAATTATTCGCTTTTCTATCAATTGCTCGACAGTAATTTGTTTACCCACTGTAGAATATCGCTATCATGAGAGAAACCACTAGAGAAAACTATGGCCCCCGGGTCTATCTTTGTCATATTACTTTCCCGTCAACTAGCCAATTTCTGTCGCCGTTGTTTATTTGCTTTCTTTACTTTCTGTTTCTATACCAAAAATACCAAAAATATTATCTTATCATCTCTATCAGATCTCACTCTCGTAAGTGACCGTAAAGGGATTGACAACCCCTTATCGTGTTGGCTGCGAAGTTCTTATTTGTTTGTGCAGGTGCGAGGGACTGGCGCGTGGTCTCCTACTGGATTGATACCTTGGTTCTCAAAAACTGAGGGAAATACTTACGCTACTGTGTTGCATCTCCCTTTCCTCTTCGAGGGAATACAACGCAAGCTCAAGAGGTAGCAGATACGTCTCCAACGTATCTATAATTTTTATTGTTCCATGTTATTATTTATGAAGTCTTGGATGTTTAATGGGCTTTATCATTCACTTTTATATCATTTTTGGGACTAACCAATAACCCAAAGGCCCAGTTTAGATTGTTGTTTTTTGCCTGTTTCAGGGTTTTGAAGAAAAAGAATATCAAACGGAGTCTAAACGGAATGAAACCTTCGTGAGAGATATTTTTGGAGAAAATCACGCACGTGGAGCTTGAGGACCAAGTCAGGGGACAGAGGGCTGGCCCTCGAGGGTGGGGAGCGTGCCCCCCTTTCCAGGGCGTGCCCCCTACCTCGAGGCCCCCTCAAGTGCCCCCCGATGCCCTCCTTCTTCCTTTATAAGTCCACGTACCCCAGAAACTCCGTGAACAGAGAGAAAACCCTAATTCCACCGCCGTAGCTTCTATTCCCGTGGAGATCCCATCTTGGAGCCTGTTCTGGAGCTCCACCGGAGGGGGATCCATCACGGAGGCCTTCATCATCATCATCATCGCCCTCACCATGAGTTGTGAGTAGTTTACCACAGACCCTCGGGTCCATAGCTAGTATCTAGATGGCTTCTTCTCTCTCTCTGGATCTCAATACAAAGTTCTCCTCGGTCTGCGAGGAGATCTATTCGATGTAATCTCTTTTTTCGGTGTGTTTGTCGAGATCCGATGAATTGTGAGTTTATGATCAAGGTTATCTATGAAAGATATTTGGTTCTTCTCTGAACTTTTTATGTGTGCTCATAATATCCTTGCAAGTCTCTTCAAATTATTGGTTTGGTTTGGCCTACTAGATCTATAATTCTTGCAATGGGAGAAGTGCTTGGCTTTGGGTTCAATCTTGCGGTGTCCTTTCCCAGTGACAGTAGGGGCAGCAAGGCACGTATTGTATTGTTGCCATCAAGGAAAAAAGATGGGGTTTATATCATATTGCTTGAGTTTATCCCTCTACATCATGTCATCTTGCTTAAGGCGTTACTCTGTTCTTATGAACTCAATACACTAGATGCATGCTGGATAGCGGTTGATGTGTGGAGTAATAGTAGTAGATGCAGGCAGGAGTCGGTCTACTTGTCTCGGACGTGATGCCTATATACAATGATCATGCCTAGATAGTCTCATAATTATTCGCTTTTCTATCAATTGCTCGACAGTAATTTGTTTACCCGCCGTAGAATATCGCTATCATGAGAGAAGCCACTAGAGAAAACTATGGCCCCCGGATCTATTCTCAACATAACAATCTACATCTACTTTACTTTTCTTGCTTTTATTTGTTGTTCTTATAAACCAAAAATACCAAAAATATAACTACCATATCTATCAGATCTCACTTTCGTAAGTGACCGTAAAGGGATTGACAACCCCTTATCGCGTTGGCTGCAAAGTTCTTATTTGTTTGTGCAGGTGTGAGGGACTCGCGCGTGGTCTCCTACTGGATTGATACCTTGGTTCTCAAAAACCGAGGGAAATACTTACGCTACTATGTTGCATCTCCCTTTCCTCTTCGAGGGAATACAACGCAAGCTCAAGAGGTAGCAGTGAGCCATGGACATAGCACTATAGGTGGAATAGAATATGGTGGTTGTGGAGAAGACAAAAAGGAGGAAGATGGTCTCACATCAACTAGGTAGATTAATGGGCTATGGTGATTCCCATCAATAGATATCAATGTGAGTGAGTAGGGATTGCCATGCAACGGATGCACTAGAGCTATACATGTATGAAAGCTCAACAAAAGAAACTAAGTGGGTGTGCATCCAACTTGCTTGCTCATGAAGACCTAGGGCATTTTGAGGAATACCATTGTTGGAATATACAAGCCAAGTTCTATAACAAAGATTACCACTAGTATATGAAAGTGACAAAACAAGAGACTCTCTATCATGAAGATCATGGTGCTACTTTTGAAGCACAAGTGTGGAAAAAGGATAGTAGCATTGTCCCTTCTCTCTTTTTCTCTTTTTCTTTTCTTTTCCCTCTTTTTTTTCATTGGTTTATTTGGCCTTTCTTTTTTTTCTTTTTTTTCATTGGCTTCTTTGGCCTTTCTCTTTTTTATTTTCTCACACGAGACAATGCTCTAATAATGATGATCATCACACTTCTATTTTTTTACAACTCAAGGATTACAACTCAGATACTTAGAACAAAATATGACTCTATATGAATGCCTCTGGTGGTGTACCGGGATGTGCAATGAATCAAGAGTGACATGTATGAAAACATTTATGAAGGGTGGCTTTGCCACAAATATGATGTCAACTATATGATCATGGAAGGCAATATGACAATGATGAAGCGTGTCATGATAAACGGAACGGTAGAAAGTTGCATGGCAATATATCTCGGAATGGCTATGGAAATGCCATACTAGGTAGGTATGGTGGCTGTTTTGAGGAAGGTATATGGTGGGTGTATGGTACCGGCGAAAGTTGCGCGGCACTAGAGAGGCTAGCAATGGTGGAAGGGTGAGAGTGTGTATAATCCATGGACTCAACATTAGTCATCAAGAACTCACATACTTATTGCAAAAATCTACAAGTCATCAAAACCAAGCACTACACGCATGCTCCTAGGGGAAGGGTTGGTAGGAGTTAACCATCGCGCGATCCCGACCTCCACACAAAGGAAGACAATCAAAGAAACACCTCATGCTTCAAATTTATTACACAACGGTTACCATACGTGCATGCTACGGGACTTGCAAACCTCAACACAAGTATTTCTAAAATTCACAATTACTCTACTAGCATTACTCTAATATCACCATCCTCATATCTCAAAACAATCATCAAGCATCAAACTTCTCATAGTATTCGACGGACTTTATATGAATGTTTTTATTATATCCCTCTTGGATGCCCATCTGTCGGGGGAAACTGTCCACCACGAACACCTATGGGACCGGAGCCCCTTTGTTTGTGCGGTAAGAGGGCGGAGGGAGCACGAAGAGCAGATCGTAGTGAACACACGGGCAGTTTACCCAGGTTCGGGCCGCGGTGGACGCGTAAAACCCTACTCCTGCTTAGTTTGTATTGAGTTGGAGAGCTCCAGAGCTTGAAGAACTAGCTACACCGAGCTTATGAGCGATCTAGGTTCCGAACCCCCTCTACGTTGTGCATGGGCCTCCTTTTATAGTGCAAGGGGTCACCGACAGGTGTCAACGTAGGAGAAAGGGTAAAAATGTAAAAGAGGTGGTAGTTGTAACAGTGCGGGAATAGTGGGGCTACATTGTATGAACAGTGGTTGCTACCTACTTTGACAGTGGGGGACAAGAGCATTTAATGCCCGTCGCCGTCGACCCCAAAAGCGCCCGCCCTTGCGTCTCCGTTTGCCACGGCGATGGCTTCACCACCGTGGAGTGCCACCGTGTCCCCCAGGCTGCACAGCCATCCGCCACGCGTCCCCGGAATGGCCCCAGTGCGACGCGTGGTTCGATGAGCTGGAGCGCGGGCACACAGCACAACTCTCCCCGGCAAGCACCTTGCCGGGGTCTTGACCTTGCCGGGCCCGGGAGCTTGCCGGGCTCTGAAGCTTGTCGCTCCCCGGACCCTGCCGGGGCGCACGTAGCGCCGAGGCATGTCTTCTGTAATGGAATCTTCTAGTCTTCCTGGCAAGCTCCTCTTGCCAGGGCCTTGCGTGAGGGAGGTAACCTTGAGCCTGGAACGGCCTTCCCGGCAAGCTCCACTTGCCGGGGTCTCGATCTTCTGTCTTGTATACTTTGTTTTTGAATGGTTTTATATGGAGCAGGAAGGTCTCTGGCGAGCACGTGGTCGACCCTGCCGCGGGAAGCTGCTACTGCCCGTGCACAAGTTGGGGTACTGAGGTACCCCTACCTTAGTACACCGACAGGAGCCCCCGGGCCTGGGCCACACACGGTGCCGAGCGCTGTTGGGCCAGGCCCAAAACAGTGCACGGACACACGCGGCCCACGGCGCGCCGAATCCACTTCCGCATCCGCCGCGTCCCCCCGTAACGGCACGCGTCGATTGCGGCGTCGTGGGATGGGACGTGGCCACGTTCTTTTAATGGAAAGAGCGAAACGCCCCCCACTTCCCCATAAAAACAGAGGAAGCAGGAGCGGTTCCCCTCCTACGCCTTCATTGCCTCTTCTTCCATCTCCAGAGATCCCCTCTTGCGCTCCGCCTCCACACCTCCTCCGCCGCCGTCCGCATCTGCGGCGCCGCCGGACCCTTCGTCCCCCTTCCCTCGCCGCCTCCGCCATGGCCCCGAAGACCGAGAAGGCGAAGGTGGAGAAGACCAAGAAGGAGAAATCGGAGCAAGCGGCGAGGCTTACCTTGTTGCGGAAGCGGAACCTCGTCTTCTCGCCGAGGCTCAGCGCGCGGGAGCTCTGGAACAAGTACTACTTGTTCTGGGCCAAGAAGACCAAGGCGCATCCCCGCACCCGAGCCTATCCGGCCGCCGCCAAGGACAACTACCCCGGCGGGTACTATTTCTTCGCAGCTTTCTTCCACTGCGGCCTCTGTCCCCCTTTTTCCGAATTTTTCTGCGATATAATGCACACCTACGGCCTCCACCTTCTTGACTTCACCCCCAACGCCATCCTTACGATGGCGGTTTTCGCACATATGTGCGAAAACTATATTGGGATATACCCAAACGTAGCGCTGTTTAGGCATTTCTTCACCCCTAGAGCAGAGGCCGGCGCCCCCTCTCCGGAGGAATATCTTGGGTTTTTCGTCTGAACAAGAAGGAGTCCTACTTGCCGGGGGAGCTCCGCGGCAAGTGGGAGGAGTGGCGTGCTGACTGGTGTTGGATAGTCGAGGACCAGCCGCAATCTTTCACAGCGCCGCGCACAACACCCATCGTGCGCGGCAGGGACTGGAGCGAGCTGGATTCGGACGACAACAAGCTCGACGTCGCCCTCATCAGGATTCTTCGTCTTCGGGTAGCAAGGTTGTCCGTCGGAGAAGTGGGCACAGACTTCCTCCGCCGCCGCATCGCCCCCCTTCAAGATAGGAAGAGGCCAGCCTGGGATTACGGCAACTCGGCGGACATAATGAGGCTGCGCCCCGGGCTCAACTTCAACTTCACGTCGCTGGAGCTGAAGGGGATGGTCCGGGAACTATTTAAGCATGACCCGGCCCACCCAGAATGGTTCAGGGGTCCCCGGGGAGTGGTGCCTCTCTGCAACAGCACGGCCCGGGATTCCCTTCGCGCCATGATGCCCGCGTGTGACTCGCACGGCGTCGACCGCACGTGGATTCCGCCCAAGCCAGACGTCGTCTTGAACTTCTTCGACAACCTGGTGGAGGTGGCGAAGAACAAGGACGAGGTCCGGGAGCTGACACGGGACACCACCGACCAGGAGATAGCGTACATAGCTTCTCAGGTTGAAGAGGCCGCTGCAGCCGCAGCGGCAGGAGAATTCGGCTTCTCGCCCGAGGAGGCAGAGGCTGCGGAAGCGTCCTGCCAGGCAGAGGAGTCGGAGATCCACAGACTGTTGAAGCTTCCTCCCGACGAGCTCGCCGGGGTCCCTTCCCTGAGGCACTCCGGGATCCCTGGAATCTTGACCGAGGCCGCGGCGAGAGGCAGCGCCGCCGTAGGAAACAGGGGCGCCGGAGGGAGCGGAGGCGCCGGAGGGAAAGCGGCCACAGTGGAGGGCGCTGGGCCCAGCAAGCCTGCCGGGGAGGAGGAGGAGGAGGAGGACGCCGGGGCCGACGAAGACTCCGACGGATCCCTGGGGCTCTACGCCGATGACCTCTCCTCGTCGTCGGAGACCTCCCCGCCCCGGGCAAGCCCTAGGCGCTCTCCGCTGAAGCGTCTCCGCAAGACGGCGACGGGGACGAGGGCGCAGGCGCCCCGGCAACAACCAGCTCGCCGGGCGGCGCGAGCTACCCGGGGGAGCCAAGCTGCGACGGGGGCGCCCGGCGCACCAACCATGGCGGAGGTGGCCCGCACGCAGGCCACGGCAGAGGCGCCCCGCCAGCAGGCCACGGCAGAGGCGCCCCGCAAGTCAGCGCCGAGCGTAAGGGAGTCTTCACAGAGCGGAGCGGCGGCTCCGCCCGCTCCCCGGGCCTCGGCTACCACAGGGGCTGGGTCTTCGCAGCCCCCAGCCCCAGGGACCGCCAAGCGCCCGAGGGAGTCTTCGCCTCCCGCTCCCCGCGCGGACGCGCCCCAGGTGGAGTTTGACTTCTCCGCCTTGAGCGACGACGACGGCGAGGATGAACAGGAGTAAGAGCTTGAGGTCTTGCATCTTCTTAAATTTCGTCTTGATTATTGTAGATTCTGATCTTGCTTCTTGTTTTAACTTCAGGACCTTGGCGGAGCGAGTGGCAAAGAAAGCCAAAGTGCCCGTGGTCGAGGTCGCGGACGATTCGCCCATCGCGGCGACTGGGGATGTGCCGGAGCCAAGCCTGCCGGACCCGAGCGCTGCTCCGAGGAGCAGCCCCCAGCGCAGCCCCCAGCGTAAGTCTGGGTTCTGTACTTCCGCTCGTCGGGCGCGCCTGAGGATTTGTCCTTGTGCTAATATCCTGATATTTTTATCTTGTTTTGATTGTCTTGTGCAGAGGAGCCACAACCGCAGGAGCGTCCGGAGGTCGCTCCCGAGGAGCCGCTGGCCCCGCCGTCTCCGCCAAGGCCGAACTCCCCGGCGAGGGAGAGCACTCCGCCAAGGGCGGGTACTCCGCCAAGGGCGAGTAGCCCGGCGAGGGCGGCCACTCCGCCAAGGCAGAGCTCCCCGGCGAGGGAGCCTGCCGCTGAGGACGTTCGCCAAGGTAAGTTCCGTAACTTTGTCTTCTTGGATTCGTCTCTTTTTGGATATTTGCTTGAACTTCTTTTGCTTTTTCTTCTTCTTCTAGATCCTCCTCCCCCTGAGCAGATGGAGATGGAAGTCATCGTCATCGAGGAGGAGGGCGCGCAGGGCGGCGGCGGCGACGCCCCTGTCGCTGAGGACACGGCGGGAGCCGCCGAGCCGGTTGCGGAGGAGACCGCTCCGGCTACAGATGCAGCGGCCGGGGAGGGGGACGGCGACCGCACCGCCGGCCCGGAGGCGGCAGGAGCATCAAGTGCTGCACCGGCCGCCGACCCCTCCGCCGAAAAGGAGCAGGCGGGCTACTATCTTGAAGCTCCCAACGGCGTCTTCATCCAGGTGCCGTGGGGTTCTTCGTCGCGAGCCCCCGCGGAGGGCGAGGCTTTTGATGGAGAGGTCCTCGCCTCCGCGGGCCTGAAGATCGTCGAGGCGCCCGGCGGAAGCGAAGGGCCCGAGGAGGAGAAGCTGCTTCATCAGCTCCTGGCCCTTTACCGGGCCAGGCAGGCGAAGCTAGCTTCTCGGGAGGCCCTTGCCGCCAAGGCCGCCGTCGAGATGGAGAAATGCGCGGCGGAGCTCCGCGCCGCCAACCATGCTGCCCTCCGCGACGTGGCGGAGGAGCGCGAAAGGCTCGTCGGGGAGTACCAGGAATGGTTGCTGGAGAAGGCTGAAGCCGAAGAGCAGCAGCGACTTGCCGGGGTGGAGTTGTCCCGGCGAGAAGGAGAGCTCGCCCAGCGGAAGGTCAACCTCGACTCCCACGAGGATGACCTTGCCGCTCGGGAGCTGGCCCTTGGCGGAGAACTGAAGGAGGCGAAAGCCGCCGCGGCTGCCGCGGAGACCGCCAAGGAGGAGCTTGCCGCCAAGGTCGCGCAGCTGGAGGAGTCATTGAAGGCGAGCGTGGAGAGGGTCACCGCGCTCAACACAGAGCGCGAGAAGGACGCCCACACCAACTCCGAACTCCAGGTGCGTCTCTCCAAGCAGGGCGACGAGCTGAAGGCCGCCAAGGACTCCATCGAGGACCTGGAGCTGAAGGTTTCCACGTTGAAGGACTCGCTCGACGCCGTCCGGGACCGGGAAACCAAGCTGAAGGAGGAGCTCCGCAAGGAGCGAAGCTTGGTGGAGAGCGCCAACACTGCGGCCGAGAACTTCCGCCGGACCGTCGAGGTGTGGACCGAGGACCTGGTGTCTTCTGCATCCAACATCGACCAGGAGCTGCTGGCGCTGAAGTTGGAGCACCTCATCTACTCTCCGGACCCAAACCTCCCTCACAGCGCCAAGCTCAGCCTCTTCTTCAGGGGGATCGCGCCGGCTCTTGCAGATCTTCGGAAGAAGATCCCCGCGCAACTGGCCGAGGAGTCGCGCCGGCTCTGCACGGGAACCTTGGAGCGTGTGCTGACGAAGATTGTATACCGCAATCCCGGCATAAACCTCACCAACGTTCTCCGCAGCTTGCCGGCCGACGCGAACATGGAGGCGCTGAAGGAGCAGGTCGCCCACATCATCGCCAAAGTGAACAAGATCTCCAGGATCGAGGGTGACCGCGTAGATTAGGCCTCCTTTATCTTTATCTCTTTTGTTGCTGCATAGGGTGTTATGAACTCATTAATCATTGCGACAAGTTATCCTTTGTAAGATATTTATCTTATTTTAATCAATCAGTGCAATGTTATCTTCCTTGTCTTGGTCATCTACTTTGTATGTTTTTTACCCTACGCTTCCAGGGAGCTTGCCGGCAAGGGGCCTTTGCCGCGAGCGCTGAGTGCTGGACTCTGAGCAGCCTGCTGGCCAAGGTCTCACCGACAAGCAACCTTGCCGCAGCTAGTCGCAACGCACTCGGCTTGTTGAGTGGAACTCGAAAACGATCCAAGGGCGCGACACTTGTCGCAGCTCACTTAAGTCGTTGAGCGTACTCGAAAACAAGACAAGGGTGCGGCTAGCCACGGGTAGGTTCCTCTGCGCACAGGTTTTCCATACAAAGTGTGATTGTTCAAGGAAGACAACTAAAAATTAAAAATTTGAACTGCTCAAATTCTAATAACTTAGCTTATATATAATGCTTGCTTCTTGGTAAGGCTTCTCTTTCTTGAACAGCACTTGGTTCCTCTTCCATCTCCTTCCCCCCCGGCAAACTTGTGCGCGAGGAATGTTCCTTCTGCTTAAGAGGCAAGGAAAAAGAAAAGGGAAACAAGTATATGGCCTTTCGGCGTGCTAATGCTTACCGGATGTGTATGTTGCACAAGATGCCAAATAACACATGCAAATAGCAAAGAAAAGCATGTAAAAGGCAAATAGCGCAAAACACAAAAACTTTACTGATGCACGGGGTCTGCGCCCGGCTTTGTACAAAGGGTTACATGCAGCAGCGGCAAAGCTTGTACAAAAGGTGGTTGCCGGAGCGGATCACGGCAACCGCGCCTTATGGGTGAAACTTGCGAAGATGCTCTATGTTCCAGGAGTTGCTCACCGGTAAGCCTTCTTCGGTCTCAAGGCGGACTGCGCCGGGCCTCGTGACTTGTCTCACCCGATAAGGGCCTTCCCACTTCGGCGTCAACTTGTTGGAATTCTTGGCGGACTGAACACGCCGAAGAACAAGGTCGCCTTCCTCGAGACTCCTGGCCTTGACCTTGCGGCTATGATAGCGGCGCAAGGCTTGCTGGTATCGAGCAGCTCGTACAGCAGCCTGGAGACGTCCCTCCTCGAGGAGCAATGCATCATCTTGTCGCAGTTGCTCTTGCTCGAGCTCATCATAAGCGAGCACTCGAGGAGATCCGTATACGAGTTCCGTGGGGAGAACTGCCTCTGCTCCATAGACTAGAGCAAAGGGTGTCTGTCCGGTGGCTCGACTTGGTGTCGTTCTGATTGACCAAAGAGCCGCCGGTAGCTCCTCTATCCAATTTCTTCCGCACTTGCGCAGCCTGTCAAAGGTCCTCGTCTTGAGTCCGCGCAGCACTTCAGCATTTGCCCTCTCCGCTTGACCGTTGCTTCTCGGGTGAGCAACAGAAGCGAAACAGACCTTGGTGCCAAGGTCTTGGACGTACTGCATGAAGGTGCGACTAGTAAATTGTGTACCGTTGTCGGTGATGATCCTGTTGGGGACTCCGAAACGGCAAAAAATTGACCTGAAGAACCTGACCGCTGACTGTGCTGTCACCTTTCTCACTGGTTCCACTTCTGGCCACTTTGTGAACTTGTCGATTGCAACGTACAAGTACTCAAAGCCCCCGACGGCTCGGGGGAAGGGGCCGAGGATATCGAGCCCCCAGACCGAGAAGGGCCAGGACAAAGGAATTGTTTGGAGAGCTTGAGCTGGCTGATGAATCTGCTTTGCATGGAACTGGCACGCTTCACACTTGGTTACTAGTGCAGTTGCATCTTGGAGGGCTTCTTGCCAGAAGAAACCTTGCCGGAAAGCTTTCCCGGCAAGCGCCCTTGCGCCAATGTGGTGGCCGCATATGCCTCCGTGTATTTCTGCCAACAGCTTCTGTCCATCTTCTCTGGAGATGCACTTCAACCTGACTCCATTGAGCCTTCTTCTGTACAGGTCGTTATCCACGAACTGGTACATACTTGACTGCCTGGTTATCTTCTCTATTTCTTCTGGGTCGTCAGGAAGTTCTCCAGTTTGCAGAAATCGGACGATCTGTTGCGCCCATGTCGGAGCCCGAGGCTCAACGGCAAGGACTAAAGGCATGAGGGCCGCTGCGGGGACCTCAGCTTCTACGGCAAGAAACTCTGGTTCCGCCGGAGCTGATGGTCCCCCGGCAAGCTCGCCGGGGCGAGGCTTGTCGGGAACACTTGCTTCAACTGCACAGATCCTCGGATCTGCAGGAGCAGACTGTTCCTCAGCGCCTTGGTCGTTGATCTTGGGGACCTTGGCGGCGGTTTCAGGAAGATCCGCCGGCAAGTAGTCGCCGGAGACCAACTTCCTCTTCTTGGACTGCCCAATCGATGGTGTAACGGATGGTTGAGTTAGCTTGAGCAAGAAGGTCCCTGGTTCCACAGGTAACTTCATCGAAGCACACTTTGAAAGGCCATCTGCAATGTCATTCTGAGCTCTCGGGACGTGCTCCATCTGCAGACCTTCAAAGTGCTCTTCAAGCTTCCTCACTTCATCTACATAAGCTTCCATCAAAGGGCTCTGGTAGCTCTTGTTAACTTGCCGGACCACCAACTGAGAATCTCCCCGTACAATCAGTTTCCTTATCCCAAGTTCGGCCGCAATCCTGAGGCCGGCGAGCAAACCTTCATATTCAGCAGTGTTGTTTGTCGCTTGCTCTCTTGGGAAGTGCATCTGGATAACATACTTGAGGTGCTCCCCGGTGGGCGCGATGAGTACCACGCCAGCACCGGCGCCCTGCAGCGAGAAGGCACCATCAAAATACATTACCCATTCGCTCGTCGCTTCTTGTACGGGTGCACTTGTTTCTTGGACTTCTTCATCGGGCGTCGGGGTCCATTCAGCTATGAATTCTGCCAAAGCTCGGCTATGTATGGTTGAGGTACTTTCAAACTTGAGTCCAAAGCTCGACAGCTCCAGTGCCCACTCAACGATCCTGCCTGTTGCTTCTGGATTGTGCAGTATCCTCTTCAGCGGGAAGCGAGTGACCACTGTTATCTCATGTGCCTGGAAGTAATGGCACAGCTTTCTCGAGGCCATGAGGAGGCCGAAAAGCAACTTCTGCACCCCAGAGTATCTTGATCTAGCCCCCTGCAAGAGGGAACTCACAAAATACACTGGGCGCTGCACCATCTTCTTCCGCACTTCATCCTGTTCCTGCGCAGAGTTGTCCTTGTCGGGGCCAGAGCTTGCCGGAGCAGCCCCCTGCTTGTCGCTGGATTCGCTTGCCGGTGGCGTAGACTCCTCGTCGGCCTCCCTCTCCGCTAATAACGCAGCACTAACCACCTGGTTGGTTGCCGCTAGGTATAGCAGCAACTTTTCCTGTGGTCTAGGTGCGACAAGTATTGGAGTGGAGGATAGATACCGTTTCAAATCTTGCAGCGCTGCCTCCGCTTCCGGAGTCCACTTCATGGGACCTGCCTTCTTCAAGATTTTGAAGAAAGGTAGGGCGCGTTCTGCAGACTTCGAAATGAACCTACTGAGAGCAGCCACACAACCTGCAAGCCTTCTGACATCCTTGACGCGCTTCGGGGCCTCGATCTGCTCAATGGCTTTAATCTTGTCGGGGTTAGCTTCGATCCCCCTCTGTGACACAAAGAACCCGAGAAGCTTGCCGGAGGGGACTCCAAAGACGCACTTCTCGGGGTTCAACTTGAGCTGTATCTTGCGCAGGTTCTGAAATGTCTCTTCCAAATCTTGGACCAGGGTATCCTTGCTCTTACTCTTCACCACGATGTCATCCATGTAAGCTTCTACATTTCTGTGGATCTGTGGCTCGAAAGCAGTGTGCACTACCCTTGCAAAGGTTGATCCCGCATTCTTCAGTCCAAATGGCATGCGTATGAAGCAATAAGTGCCACATGGAGTGATAAATGCAGTCTTCTCTTCATATTCCTTGGCCATAAAAATCTGATGGTAGCCTGAATATGCATCAAGAAAAGAGAGTAGCTCACATCCGGCAGTGGAGTCAACAATCTGGTCGATGCGCGGCAAAGGGAATGGATCCTTGGGACATGCTTTATTCACATCGGTGAAGTCTATACACAGTCTCCATTTCCCATTGGCCTTGCGCACGACGACTGGATTTGCTAACCACGTCGGATGGATCACACCTCTAACTAGGCCCGTTGCCTCTAGCTTCTTGATTTCTTCAGCAATGAATTCTTGGCGCTCCACGGCTTGCTTCCTCACTTTTTGCTTGACGGGCCGCGCATGAGGACAAACAGCAAGCTTGTGCTCAATTACCTTCCTGGGAACACCGGGGATGTCAGATGGCTGCCATGCAAACACATCGACATTCGCCCGCAGGAAGGCAACGAGCGCGCTTTCCTATTTGCTGTCAAGCGTGGCACTGATGGTGAAGGTACCACCAGTGCCGTCCTCCTTGGCGGACACCTTCTTGGTTGCCGGAGGAGCGGCCATCCCCTTCTTACACTTGCCGGTGGAGCTCGATGGAACGTCCTCGACGGCAGCGCAGCACTCCGAAGAGGTGCGGTTGCCGGAGTGGGCCCCAGAGCACTTGCCGGACTTGGTCTTCGTCTTCTTCCCCCCGGGAGCTTCAGCGGCAAGTGTGTCCTTTTCAGCTGCGGCTGCTGCATCCCGGTAGATCTTGTCGGCGCAGACAAGCGCATCTTTCTTGTCGCCATGGACAGTGATGACGCTTATCGGCCCTGGCATCTTGAGTACGTTGTAAGCATAGTGGGAAGCTGCCTTGAACTTGGCGAGGGCGGGACGGCCGAGTATTCCATTGTATGGCAATGGAATATCAGCGACGTCGAAAGTGATGCGCTCAGTTCTGAAGTTGAGCTCCCCGCCAAAGGTCACCGGCAGAGTGATTTTCCCCTTGGGCTTGCTCCTTCCCGGGTTGATTCCTTGGAAAGAACCGGTCTCTTCGAGCTCGCCATCTGGGATTTGGAGTTTCTTGATCACAGCAGAGGAGATCAAGTTCAGCCCGGCCCCGCCGTCAACCAACATTTTGGTGACCTTGAGGTTGCGGATGGTGGGTGAGACCAGCATCGGCAAGCACCCGACCGCAGTGGTGCGGTCAGGGTGATCCTCAAGATCAAAAATGATGGGCGTGCTGGACCATTTGAGGAGCCTGCGCGACTCCACGGGCGGCTCTGCTACATTCACCTCGCGCACCCACTGCTTGAGCTGGCGGTGGGAGGTGTGCAGAGAGGCGCCACCGTCGACGCACATGACCTCCGTGGCCTTCTGGAACTCCTGCTCGCTGTTATCCTCATCCTCCATGTCTTCGTCGTCGTCCTCTTCATCCTTGTCGCGGCCCCGGGGAGGTCGATCACCTTGCCGCTGCTTGGCCTTGCCGCGACATCCTCCCCGGCCATTGAATGGCCGCTTCTTGCTTGGTTCTCCTCCGCCACCTTGGGCCTTCTCCTTGTCGCGCCTCTCGTACTCAGCTTTCTGCTGCTCGACGAGGTACTCGACGCGTTTGCAGTTGGAGAGGTCGTGGCCCTTGGTGCGGTGGATTTTGCAGTATTGCTTGTCGGAGCCGTCCTGCTTGTCGGCCGCCGCTACAGGGGCAGGCTCCTTGCCGGAGCCGCCAGCCTGTGTTTGCTTGGCGGGAGCCTCCTTGCCGGACTTCTCGACGGCAAGCACTTCCTTCTTGTTCTTCCTTCTGTTATTCCACCTCCGGCTCTTCTTTGCCGGGGCGGCGTCGTCGCTGTCGCTTCCTCCTGCGCCAGCATCCTCCCCGGGGAGTCTCCTCCCCTCTTCTGCGCGTGCGCACTTATCAGCCAGAGCGTAGAGCTCGCTGACATCCCGAATCTTGGTCATGGCCATTTCTTCACGCATGCGGCGGTTACGCACGTTCTGGTGGAACGCGCTGATAACCGCGGCAGGGTGGACGTCGGGGATGTTGTGTTGTACACGGCTGAAGCGTTGGATGTACTTGCGCAAGGATTCTCCTTCCTTCTGGGCCAGAATGTGGAGATCGCTCTCCTGGCCGTGGGGTTTGTGGCCGCCCGTAAAGGCGCCAACAAACTGGTGGCAAAGGTCCGCCCAAGAAGAAATGGAACCTTCCGGCAAGTGCATGAGCCAGGAACGAACGTTCGGCTTAAGCACTAGAGGGAAGTAGTTCGCTAGAATCTTCTCGTCGCGCCCCCCGGCAGCCTGCACCGCGATGGTGTAAATGCTGAGGAATTCCGAGGGGTGCGTCTTGCCGTCGTACTTCTCCGGTATGTCGGGCTTGAAGTTCTTCATGCTGGGCCACTGGACGCGCCGCAGCTCACGGGTAAACGCAGGGCAACCTGCCGCATACGGCAAGTCGCCTGGTTCACCGGGCGCGCGCGTGTCGACAGCGTTCCCAGCTCTCTGGTCTGATTGTCGCCGAGCTTCTCGGCGGCGCTCGATCGTTGTCCGAGCGTCTTCTTGTCGCCGGTCGTCAAGGACCTGGCGCTGGTCCCGACGAGCCCGCGGATCCGACGACGCCGTGGAGCCGTCGTCGGTGTTGTTCCGGCGGGGCGGCGTCTTCTGCTTCCGCGGCGGGGAGTGCATGGTGGTTGCACCCCCGGCGGTCTTGTCGCCGTCGGCCTTCGTCTTCTCAGCTTGCCGCGGCCGCGAGGTCGCCGGCTGCTGTGGAGAGTCGTTGTTGGCGAAGGCGATCAGGCTCTGGATGGTGGCCCTCCAGTCTTCGGCCTTGTCTGCCGCTGGAGGGAAGTCGAGGAGCAGTTGCGCCCTTGCGAGCGCTTCTGCTGGAGTGGAGGGGAGCGGGGGCAAGCGGTGCGAGGAGCGGGATATGCTCGGACTTCTAACGGCGTTAGAAGGAGCAGGGTCCCGTCCCGGCGACCGCGCCTTGCTCGTGCCTGGACGATGGCCCGGAGCGTCCCGCGAATCTCCGGTTTGCCCTTGGCCCAGCAGGCGGATGCCACCTCCTATGGCATGGCGCTGCTGGGTTGTCGTTTGCTGGGATGGACGCGGCGCGTCCACGGAGACCGAGGCTCGGTCGTCCGTCCTGTCCTTGGATTTGGTGGCGCCGCGAGTGTCCTCGCCGGCGACCACCCTTCCGACGGCGTCTCCCCCGCCCACCGTTGGCTCTGGTGGTGGCGGATGAGACGCAGACGGGCCTCCGACCTCCGAAGCCTTCTTCTTCGGGGCCATGGTGCTGTTGTTGATGAAGCTGACGAATTCGGAGAGGTTGATGAAGAATGCGCCCGCGTGAACGCCGGATCAGGTTTGCACAACCTCGACGCCCCCTACCTGGCGCGCCAAAGATGTCGGGGGAAACTGTCCACCACGAACACCTATGGGACCGGAGCCCCTTTGTTTGTGCGGTAAGAGGGCGGAGGGAGCACGAAGAGCAGATCGTAGTGAACACACGGGCAGTTTACCCAGGTTCGGGCCGCGGTGGACGCGTAAAACCCTACTCCTGCTTAGTTTGTATTGAGTTGGAGAGCTCCAGAGCTTGAAGAACTAGCTACACCGAGCTTATGAGCGATCTAGATTCCGAACCCCCTCTACGTTGTGCATGGGCCTCCTTTTATAGTGCAAGGGGTCACCGACAGGTGTCAACGTAGGAGAAAGGGTAAAAATGTAAAAGAGGTGGTAGTTGTAACAGTGCGGGAATAGTGGGGCTACAGTGTATGAACAGTGGTAGCTACCTACTTTGACAGTGGGGGACAAGAGCATTTAATGCCCGTCGCCGTCGACCCCAAAAGCGCCCGCCCTTGCGTCTCCATTTGCCACGGCGATGGCTTCACCACCGTGGAGTGCCATCGTGTCCCCCAGGCTGCACAGCCATCCGCCATGCGTCCCCGGAATGGCCCCAGTGCGACGCGTGGTTCGATGAGCTGGAGCGCGGGCACACAGCACAACTCTCCCCGGCAAGCACCTTGCCGGGGTCTTGACCTTGCCGGGCCCGGGAGCTTGCCGGGCTCTGAAGCTTGTCGCTCCCCGGACCCTGCCGGGGCGCACGTAGCGCCGAGGCATGTCTTCTGTAATGGAATCTTCTAGTCTTCCTGGCAAGCTCCTCTTGCCAGGGCCTTGCGTGAGTGAGGTAACCTTGAGCCTGGAACGGCCTTCCCGGCAAGCTCCACTTGCCGGGGTCTCGATCTTCTGTCTTGTATACTTTGTTTTTGAATGGTTTTATATGGAGTAGGAAGGTCTCCGGCGAGCACGTGGTCGACCCTGCCGCGGGAAGCTGCTACTGCCCGTGCACAAGTTGGGGTACTGAGGTACCCCTACCTTAGTACACCGACACCATCATATTAGGACTAAATTCATAACCTAAGCAAATTACCATGCTGTTCTAAAAGACTCTCAAAATAATATAATTGAGGCATGCGAGTTCATATATTTCTTCAAAATAAAACCACCGTCGTGCTCTAAAAAGATATAAGTGAAGCACTAGAGCAAATGACGAACTACTCCGAAAGATATAAGTGAAGATCAATGAGTAGTTGAATAATTATGTAACTATGTGAAGACTCTATAACATTTAATAATTTCATATCTTGGGATATTATTCAAACAGCAAGCAAAACAAAATAAAACAAAATGGCGCTCCAAGCAAAACACATATCATGTGATGAATAAAAATATAGCCTCAAGTAAAGTTACCGATGAACGAGGACGAAAGAGGGGATGCCTTCCGGGGCATCCCAAAGCTTAGGATCTTGGTTGTCCTTGAATATTACCTTGGGGTGCCTTGGGAATCCCCAAGCTTAGGCTCTTGCCACTCCTTATTCCATAGTCCTTCGAATCTTTACCCAAAACTTGAAAACTTCACAACACAAAACTCAACAGAAAACTCGTAAGCTCCGTTAGTATATGAAAATAAAACCACCACTTAGTTACTGTTGTGAACTCATTCTAAATCCATATTGGTGTAATATCTACTGTATTCCAACTTCTCTATGGTTTATACCCCCGATACTACTCATAGATTCATCAAAATAAGCAAACAACACACAAAAAAGAGAATATGTCAAAAACAGAACAGTCTGTAGCAATATGTAACTTTCGAATACTTCTGTAACTCAAAAAATTCTGAAATAAATTGCTGGACGTGAAGAATTTGTCTATTAATCTTCGGCAAAAAGAATCAACTCAAAATCACTCTCCAGTAAAAAAATGACAGCTAATCTCGTGAGCACAAAGTTTCTGTTTTTTACAGCAAGATCACATTAACTTTCACCCAAGTCTTTCCAAAGGTTCTACTTGGCACTTTATTGAAACAAAAGCTATAAAACATGATTACTACAGTATATTAGTCATGTGGACACACACAAAAAGTAAGGGTAAATATTGGGTTGTCTCCCAACAAGCGCTTTTCTTTAATGCCTTTTAGCTAGGCATGATGATTTCAATGATGCTCGCATAAAAGATAAGAATTGAAACATAACGGGAGCATCATGAAGAATATGAATAACACATTTAAGCCTAACCCACTTCCTATGCATAGGGATTTTGTGAGAAAACAACTTATGAGAACAAGAATCAACTAGCATAGGAAAGCAAAACAAGCATAGCTTCAAGGTTTTCAACACATAGAGAGGAAACTTGATATTATTGCAATTCCTACAAGCATATATTACTCCCTCATAATAATTTTCAGTAGCATCATGAATGAATTCAACAATATAACCGTCATATAAAGCATTCTTTTCATGATCCCCAAGCATATAAATTTTATTACTCTCCACATAAGCGAATTTCTTCTCATGAATAATAGTGGGAGCAAACTCAACAAAAATAATTATCATGTGAGGCATGATCCAATTGAAAACTAAAATCATGATGACAAGTTTCATGGTTATCATTATTCTTAATGGCATACATGTCATCACAATAATCATCATAGATAGCAACTTTGTTCTCATAATCAATTGGAACCTCTTCCGAAATAGTGGATTCATCACTAAATAAAGTCATGACCTCTCCAAATCCACTTTCATAATTATCACAATAAGATTCAACACCCTCCAAAACAGTGGGATCATTACTTCCTAAAGTTGACAATCTTCCAAACCCACTTTCATCAATATAATCATCATAAATAGGAGGCATGCTATCATCAAAATAAATTTGCTCATCAAAACTTGGGGGGTTAAAAATATCATCTTCATAAAACATAGCATCCCCAAGCTTGTGGCTTTGCATATCATTAGCATCATGGATATTCAAGGATTTCACACTAACAACATTGCAATCATGCTCATCATTCAAGTATTTAGTGCCAAACATTTTAATGCATTATTCCTCTAGCAATTGAGCACAATTTTCCTTTCCATCATTTTCACGAAATATATTAAAAAGCTGAAGCATATGAGGAAACCTCAATTCCTTTTTTTGTAGTTTTATTTTATAAACTAAACTAGTGATAAAATAAGAAACTAAAAGATCCGATTGCAAGATCGAAAGATATACCTTCAAGAACTCACCTCCCCGGCAACGGCGCCAGAAAAGAGCTTGATGTCTACTACATAACATTCTTCTTGTAGACGTTGTTGGGCCTCCAAGTGCAGAGGTTTGTAGGACAGTAGCAAATTTCCCTCAAGTGGATGACCTAAGGTTTATCAATCCGTGGGAGGCGTAGGATGAAGATGGTCTCTCTCAAACAACCCTGCAACCAAACAACAAAGAGTCTCTTGTGTCCCCAACACACCCAATACAATGGCAAATTGTATAGGTGCACTAGTTCAGCGAAGAGATGGTGATACAAGTGCAATATGGATGGTAGATATAGGTTTTTGTAATCTGAAAATATAAAAAACAGCAAGGTAACTAATGATAAAAGTGAGCACAAACAGTATTGCAATGCTTCAAAACAAGGCCTAGGGTTCATACTTTCACTAGTGCAGGTTCTCTCAACAAAAATAACATAATTAGATCATATAACAATCCCTCAACATGCAACAAAGAGTCACTCCAAAATCACTAATAGCAGAGAACAAACGAAGAGATTATTGTAGGGTACGAAACCACCTCAAAGTTATTTTTTCTGATCGATCTATTCAAGAGTTTGTAGTAAAATAACACGAAGCTATTCTTTCCGTTCGATCTATCCTAGAGTTCGTACTAGAATAACACCTTAAGGCACACATCAACTAAAACCCTAATGTCACATAGATACTCCATTGTCACCTCAAGTATCCGTGGGCATGATTATGCGATATGCATCACACAATCTCAGATTCATCTATTCAACCAACATAAAGAACTTCAAAGAGTGCCCCAAAGTTTCTATCGAATAGTCAAGACGAAAACGTGTGCCAACCCCTATGCATAGATTCCCAAGGTCACGGAACCCGCAAGTTGATCACCAAAACATACATCAAGTGAATTGATAGAATACCCCATTGTCACCACGGGTATCCTATGCAAGGCATACGTAAAGTGTTCTCAAATCCTTAAAGACTCAATCCGATAAGATAACTTCAAAGGGAAACCTCAATCCATTACAAGAGAGTAGAGGGTGAGAAACATCATAAGATCCAAATATAATAGCAAAGCTCACGATACATCAAGATCGTGCCAAATCAAGAACACGAGAGAGAGAGAGATCAAACACATAGCTACTGGTACATACCCTCAGCCCCGAGGGTGAACTACTCCTTCCTCGTCATGGCGAGCGCCGGGATGATGAATATGGCCACCGGTGATGGATCCCCCCTCCGGCTGGGTGCCGGAACAGGATCCCGATTGGTTTTTGGTGGCTACAGAGGCTTGCGGCGGCGGAACCCCCGATCTATGTTTCTTTTCGGGGGTTTCTTTATTTATAGGAATTTTGGGCATTGGTCCCATGTGAGGGGGGGGTCTCCGAGTCGTCCACGAGATAGGGGGCGCGCCCAGGGGGTAGGGCGCGCCCTCCACCCTCATGGATGGATCGGGACTCTTCTGGCCCAACTCTTTTACTCCGGGGGCTTCTTTTGTTCCATAAAAAATCATCAAAAATTGGCACGTCAATTGGACTCCGTTTGGTATTCCTTTTCTTTAAAACTCAAAAATAAGGAAAAAACAGAAACTGGCACTGGGCTCTAGGTTAATAGGTTAGTCCAAAAATCATATAAAATAGCATATAAATGCATATAAAACATCCAAGATGGATAATATAAGTGAAGCATGAGAGATCAACAATTTCTACAAAATATAATTACCACCGTGCTCTAAAAGATATAAGTGAAGCACTAGAGCAACAACTATTCAACTCAGAAGATATAAGTGAAGCACATATAGTGTTCTAACAATTCCTAGGCCATATTTATCTCTCTCAAAAAGGTGTCTCCAGCAAGGATAATTGTGGCAAACTAACAAGCAAAGACTCAAATGATACATGACGCTCCAAGTAAAACACATATCATGTGGTGAATAAAAATATAGCTCTAAGTATAGTTACCGATAGATGAAGACAAAAGAGGGGATGCCTTCCCAGGGCATCCCCAAGCTTAGGCTTATGGTTGTCCTTGAATTTTGCCTTGGGGTGCCTTGGGAATCCCCAAGCTTAGGTTCTTGCCACTCTTTCTTCCATAGTCCATCAAAGCAATACTCAAAACTTGAAAACTTCACAACACAAAACTTAGACAAAAATCTCATGAGCTCCGTTAGTATAAGAAAACAAACCACTACTCAAAGGTACTGCAATGAACTCATTCTTTTTTATATTGGTGTTAAACCTACTGTATTCCAACTTCTCTATGATTCATACTCCCCAATACTACTCATAGATTCATCAAAATAAGCAAATAACACACGAAAAACAGAATCTGTCAAAAACAGAACAGTCTATAGTAATGTGTAACTTTCGCATACTTCTGTAACTCCAATTTTTTTGAAATAAATTGGTAAACGTGAGGAATTTGTCTATTAATCATGTGAAAAAGAATCAACTAAATAGCACACTCCAGTAAAATCTGGTGACCATTCTAGCGAGCGCTAACGATTATGTTTTTCAAAGAAAGATCATATAAACTTCACGCAAGTCTCCCAAAGGTTCTACTTGGCAAAAACACTAATTAAAACACAAAACCACATCTAAATAGAAGCTAGATGCAATATTTATTCCTAAGCAGAAGCAAAAACAAAAAATATAAAGTTGGGTTGCCTCCCAACAAGCGCTATCGTTTTAAGCCCCTAGCTAGGCATTGAGATTTCATTGATGCTCACATGAAAGACAAGAATTGAAGCACAAAGAGAGCGTCATAAAACATGTGAAAAACACATCTAAGTCTAACATACTTCCTATGCATAGGCATTTTATAAGAAAACAAATTAGCAATACAAGCAAGATCTAGCATATGCAAGGAAGAAGAAAGAAACAAGATCAATCTCAACATGAAGAGAGGTAATTTAGTAACATGAAGATTTCTACAACCATAGTTTCCTCTCTCATAATAATTGCATGTAGGATCATATTCTAACTCAACAATATAGCTATCACATAACATATTCTCAACACGATCCACATGCATACGAAGTTGACACTCTTCCAAAATAGTGGGATCAAAATTAACTAAAGTCAAGACCTCTCCAAACCCACTTTTATCAAAAAATTCATAAGATTGAACATTCTCCAAATATGTGGGATCTAAAGTTGAAACTCTTCCAAACCATCTTTCAATATTATTACAAAAATTATTATCAATCTCATCTTCATCATGGGGCTTAAATAAATTTCCAAGACCATAAGAAGAATCACCCCAATCATGATCATTGCAACAAGTAGTGGACATAGCAATACTAGCATCCCCATGCTTAGGGTTTGCATATTATTAGCACAATTGACATCAATAGAATTTATAGTAACATCGTTGCAATCATGCTTTTTATTTAAGGAGGTAGCATGAGTCACTTTTTCTTTTAACAATTCCTCACAATTTTCAGATTCATGAATTTCATGCAAAACCTCATAAAGACAATCTAGTGCACGCAGCTCACTAGCAATTGGTTCATCATAATTGGATCTCTTAAAAAGATTAGCAAGTGGATAATGATCCATAATTTAGCAAGCTAATATGCAAGCTGATAGAGGGCACATAGCAACACAAGCAAACAGGAAGGCGAACGGTAAACACACGAAAAAAGAAGGGCAAATAAAACGTCGAGGGTGAAGTGGGGGAGAGGAAAACGAGAGGAAAATAAATGTAATGCGAAGGATAAGGGTTTGTGATAGGTACTTGGTATATGACTTTTGCGTAAGCCTCCCCGGCAATGGCGCCAGAAATTCTTCTTGCTACTTCTCGAGCTTGCGTTGTATTCCCTCGAAGAGGAAAGGGTGATGCAGCATAGTAGCGCAAGTACTTCCCTCAATTTTTGAGAACCAAGGTATCAATCTAGTAGGAGACCACGCGCAAGTCCCTCGCACCTGCACAAACAAATAAGAACTTCGCAGCCAACGCGATAAGGGGTTGTCAATCCCTTTACGGTCACTTACGAAAGTGAGATCTGATAGATAGGACAGTTTGATGTTTTTTGTATTTTTGGATATAAGAACAGAAAGTAAAAACGGATAAGTAAAGTCGATTGTAGATTGATATGTTGAGAATAGACCCAGGGGCTGTAGGTTTCTCTAGTGGATTCTCTCATGATAGCGGAATTCTACGCACTACTAGGAAAAGGCCTACTAATGGCGCACCAGTTTTGCCTACTAATGGCGCACTACTGGTGCGCCATTAGTACCACGCCACTAGTATTTTTTACTAATGGCGCACCACCGGTGCGCCATTAGTATAGACCATGGTGCGCCATTAGTATGCGTCCCAGGGGGTCATATATACCCAGGTGCTTTGGCATACTAATGGTGCACACTTGCGTGATGCGCCATTAGTAACTTTGGCATACTAATGGCGCACTGTGGGATGATGCGCCATTAGTATCCTTTGGCATACTAATGGCGCACTATGATGTGATGCGCTATTAGTATGAATATTAGGTTTTTTAATTTTTTTACTTTTCTGTTTTTTGCACAGGTTACAAAATGTATTATTGGACAGAATATAGACAGCAGCACACAGCAACAACAGATTCATCGAATACAATAGAAGATTAGTCTCTGAATACAATTCATCATATTAGTCTCCGAATTCAAAAGACCGAACAAAGATAGAACATTATATTACAAGTCTCGAGACCGCGAGTAGCGAGTTTGTCTTCACATTACAAGTCGACATCGATCATCTAAACTACCATCACATAGAAGAGAGCTGCGGTCATCACGATGAGCATCATCACGATGAAACTCGTCTTCATCCGGTTCCTCCAACGCTCCCTCCCCTCTCCCTCTAGATAGCGGGCGTATCTAGATTCCGCCTCCGCCCTAGTGGTACCCTTTGTAACTGTTACCGCTGAAACGATGAACCTATCTTCGACACTCCTCCCAGTCGTCGTAGACTCCGGGAACCTTACCCTTGTACACGACATACGACGGCATCGCTATGCACTAGCCAAACGAAACGTTAGTACCAATTCACAGACAATACATAAGCAATATATAAGTATGCAACAGAACGATCGGAAGAGAAAAGCAAGACATTAATAACATCGATTAAATCTAAGTTGAACGACTGTCGAAACCAAAGAGACATACTACAAGTTCATTAAAGTTTAATTACAACATGAGCCAATCGATGTTTCAGAACTAGACACAACATCACTACTTTCGACTCGACTCAAGGGACCGGAGCATGGATGAAGCCGCCGTCTATCGTGGGAGTCATGAAATCGCGGGCGTTGTCAGCCTGCATTTGTAGCATTGTGTCTATGTCACTGTTGGACGGTTGATTTCTGAGGTAGAACTGCCCCGAGGTACGAAGGACATCTTGATGGATGATTTCCGCAAACTCCGACTGGATGCGAAAGAATTCTTGTCTGATGTCCGCGTCCTGGATTGCCGACACGCTCGCTGCCCAATCTTTGAGTTTATTGGTAGCAGAAGGTGATGATGGTCACGTACGATCGCCCTCATGTGATGGATGGCGTAGTAGGCACCCTTCTGACCGCCAGGCAGCTGCTTGACGTAGAAGAATGTCGTATTGTGGGTGAACACGTGCTTGCCGTACTTACGAAGAGGCCTGGTGAAGGTGCCTCCAGATTTGGCGTAGCCGGGGAGAACATCATCAAGAACTTTCTTGACATTTGTGTAGTCTACCTTCGACTGACGGTCCGAGTCGAAATACGTGGCCATGGAATATTTCGGGCTTAGGAGGATGAGTGTGCAATGTGTGTCACTGCACAAAACACGGAATGTTAAAAGAAAAACGATCGAAATCTAAGAATTCATATGTTACGGGGCGGTTGAGGGGACGACTTACTCGGGAAAGTAAGGCACGAGGAAGTTATCCTTATCTCGGTTTGCCAGAATGATGCCTTCGAGGTAAGAACTCGCGACTTGCCGGTCCCCAGCGCTGCCCAAGATCTTGGCACGCATGTAGAAGGGGTCGACTATCACGATGTCCGGGGTCTTGTCTCTAATGATCCGCATCTCCATACTCAGCGAAAATAGCTGAACGAAGGTGTAGTGCAGCGAATGAAGGTTAAACATAGCAAAGATGTCATCAAACCGCAGGACGATCGTACCCCCGATGGAGTTATCCACAAAGCCCTTGCTCTTTGGCACCTTGGCCACAAAAACCGGGTGTGCCACATCCTTCTCTCTGAGACGCCGCTTCTCCAAATAAAGAACACTGTCATGCAGACTCCGCATAGCACCGGTTGCAGCATTGAGCATATTAGTTGGTAGCATCGGCCTACCCGCCACATGCACCCTCCTCATTATATCCTCAGGTGAAGGTGGCCCGTCCTGAGCACGGATCATACTCAGTGCCGGCTGGCTCGCACCCTTGTTACTCTTTCTTTTTGTGCCTTCTTCTTCTCCTGTAATGGGACCGAGTTCTGCTCACAGACCGCCTTCTTGAGTGTGTTGGGGCTGATAATATTTCGCACCTCGGCTATCTGAGGCTCGGTGAAGTCGGCAGCTAGAGGCGTCTCCTGAGAACTGAACGGCAGACGACGCCTGTTGCAACTTGGTTTCTCCACGGTACCAGCTAGATCGCGCACGTCTTTTGTAGGGTTGGGTTCTTGAGAAGGAGGCCCCATGAATTCGCCATCGTACCCATGATCAGCAAAGTACTCATCGATGTTGGCAAATGTATCGTCGTTGTTGTCCTCGTCGTCGTTAGGATCCTGTGCCATATGCATGTTCGGATCCAGTGCCATAGGGATGTCCGGCACCGTTGCGGCGGTCTTGCCATGGCTTGGCGCCGGCATGACTGGCGGTGTTGTCTTTGGGGTGGTGTCCCCCGCCCCCAAACGAATCTGGCTCTTCGGCCAAAGCAGGGCCCAACTTAGGCAGGCGCTGAGGGTCATCACATCATCTTCGTCGGCCCTGACGGGTCGAATCAGAGGTAACAACTCGTCGCAGCCTAGCAGCACCCGAACCAGTTGAACCCTATACAAGGTGGGTGGCATCGGAGTACCGTGGAACACGGGGTTGCCCGGTTGAACGATTTTGCCCTTGGCGACATCGACCAACTCGTTGTTCACGAAGTGCAGGAGAGTGCACGGAACGTCGGCGGCGCCCTGCAAAAACATGTAGGGCATCAGGGATGCCTAGTCAAAGGCAAGGAGATGAAGTCCTCGGCCGAGAGAGGCTTAATTAATTACCATGATGATGGCGTCGAGCTCAGCTAATGTCGAGGCACCGCCAACGGCGGGCATGCAATTGACGGAGGGGCCGCTTGCTGCAGAGGTGCCAGCCGGCGTACACCCGGGTGCATTAAGCTCCCGTGCCGGCGTCGGAGACACCAATGCCTCCTCCGCCGGAGACACCAATGGCCCCGCCTGCGCGTTCTGCGAGTTGCTGGCCGTGAAGCTGGGAATCGGGGGCGGCCCCTATTGGCTGCCCGCAATCCACGTCGTCAGCCCCTGAATCAAGGTAGGCATAATGCCGGTGAGCGTCGATCCCAGTTGTTGTTGCACTTGCTCTTGGACAATCTCCGGAATCCGCGCCACTTGTGCCTTGAGTTCTTGAACCTCGTGCGGCTGGCTTTCCGAGCTGGTCTTTTTCTCCTTTCGGCCACCAGCGTTATAGTATGATGACCATTTTGTGGACAAGCCTTTGCCGGCCACACGACCAGTTGACGACGGCTTACTGAGCTTATCCTTTTTTTCATTACATTCAACGCCCTATTTAGAGTGGTGTCCCAAGGGGTGCTCTGAGTCGACCCCGCGCTACTGCTTTCAGTCGCCTGCGAAAGGAATGTGAACCATTTAGAAATTTGGCTTCATTAATTAGAATGCAACCATATGGAGCTAATTACGCGGGGGTGTATTCCTTACCAGAACAAGCTCAAGCACCCTGGTCTTCGGATCCGTGGTAAGCTCCTTTGTTTTCGGGTCCTTCTTGTACTGGGCCCTGACAAAGTTACTGGTCTGCTTGTCACCGTATTTATCAAAGAGGGGCGGTAGGCCTTGCTCGGCACGCTCCACCTCCTCCTTGTCCCATATAGGCTCCGCCACTCTGTAACCGTCGGGACCTAGTGTGTGTTCCTCTAAGTTCAACTTCTGCATTTCTTTCCCCCACTGACTTGATTCGGAGGTTGCGGTGCTCTCGCACTTGATCTTGAAGTTGTTGTAGTCATCTTCGGTGATCGAAGGATTTTTCTCCTTGATCTTCTCATAACTAAAACCCTTGTCAATCATTCTCTTCACCGAGCTTCTCGAAGTAGACAGGGCCGTGCTCATCCTCGTGAGGGCGGCATTATTCACTTTATTCCCTGTGAGGCTTGTGTTTTCAAATTCAGTGAGGAACTTGTATCGTTCGTGGAACTTCGTGAAGAGGAGGTTGCGCAAATTCCCTCGGTCCTTATGCCTTAGGTTCTCGGTGTTGATCGAGACGGTGCTTCGGAGAATGCACCCGAGCTGAAGCGAGTACCCCTTGACTATTTTTTCGGGCGCCGTTGGATTCCCGTCGGAGTCCACTTCAGTAAATTCCTCCTTGACGGTGCAGAGCACGGTCGGGCGCCGGTCCTTCCGTTGCCTCTTCGGTTGGCTGCCATCCGTGCGTGCGCCGCCATCATTAGTGGTGGCATCCTCGGCGGCACCATCAGTGGTGTCATCCCCGACGGCACCATCAGTGGGGTCATCCTCGGTGGCACCATCAGTGGTGTCAGGATCAATGTCTTTCGCGGCGTCCTCATAGAAGTGAGGTTGTTCCTCCATCTCCTGGGACAGCTCCCAGAATGCCTTGCCGCCCGAACCGCCGGCCTCATCGTTGTGGGCCATGTTTCTCTCTAAATAGGAAAAAAGTTTGGTCAAAAAGTTGGTTATTGTCAAGGAACAAGATCATGGTCTCATCATTTAGGGCTTGTCGACACCGAGGCATCCTAAAAGCTAAGCTTTTATCACTGAGGGTTTTTCGATGCCGAGGCACCCTAAAAGCCTAAGCTTTCATCATTTAGGTTTTTATCGACACCGAGGCACCCCAAAAGCCAAGGTTTTATAATTTATGGTTTGTCGACACCGAGGCATCCTAAAAGCTAAGCTGGGAAGGAGAATTCTAAGTTGGGCCTATTCACTTGGCTCTATTGCCGCCTATGGTTTAATGCAGCAAGAATAAAGGGGCAGTTGATCCTACTTAATTAAGTACTAAGATACCCCGGCCCATGCATTAGTCACAAGTACCCCATATGTCCTATTTTTAGCAAAGTCATGCTAAAATTCACGGAAAATTTCAGCATGACCTTTGCTGAAAATAGGACATATGGAGTAGCCGAATTTGCCGGAACGGAAGTTAATCGACATTCCAGCAAACTCAAGGGCCTCTCGGGGTACCTGCAAAATCATTATCCCCGCGTAATGAAGTCGCCAATGGGTCATTTCAGAAGATCACAAGTAGCATCATCACAAGTACAACATTATCACAAGTACAGCAGCAACAACAGTGAATACAGACATAACAGCAGCAGCAACAGTTAAGAAAAAGTTGCAGAAGCTTGTAAAACTATGCTTTGAAGTTCAAATGGTGAGTCGCTTAGCTTGGCATGTCTCAGACTCATTTATGCACTGGTAACTCAAAACTATTCACTATCTAACACATTCAGAGCTACACCCAAGAAGAAAAGATTATACATGACCAGCAATTTCAATATCATAGAAGGAAACAAACTATATTGGTTACTACTAGCGTGCAAATTAGTATACCAAAATGCCTGGGATTCTGAACTAGAAGTTGAGAAGAGCTTTGAACACCCAAGAAGAAAAGGTTATACATGACCAGCAATTTCATTTATTGTTTGGTCAATAAAGTAGAAAGAGCTGAAAATTCTACTGGTCAAGATGCATGCTACTGGTCAAGATGCAATCAACCAGATACTTCATCTTTTGAGAAGAAACAAGCATAAATAAATGATTCATTCAGCACAGTTGTGGAAATATTGCTGCTAAAATAATCAGTCAAGATCAGCAGTACAACTAAAATTACTTAACAGAAACCGTGTAGGTTGTAGATTCAAGTGTTGAACCTACTTCAGTGCTTAGAACAGGACAATGCTATGTTGAATCATGGAATGTTAGTTGATTGCAAGGGCAATTTAGGTAGTGATAACTATGATACTAATACTCCCAACACTCTCTAGCGCCAAAAAGCACCAAATTACATACCAGGAGGTACAGAGTACATATATAGATGCTAAAGTGCCTTATTGCAGAATATACATGAAGCCACAGAGTCTTCTCTGTCTCAATTAGTAACTGAAACTAGGGTTCTAAAGGTAACTAGAACTACAAAGCACAGTCTGTTTGACAATTTAGTCATCATTGAATTCCAGATCCTTGAGGTCAGAGGAAAGCCGAAATTCCTCCGCACCCGCAATTGCAGGCTATCAATAATGGGGTTTGTCTGCTTTTCTTTCAAAGATGTGCAACTGAACTTATCCAGTCATCAAACAACATGGTACATGTTCATTCCAACATAAGCTGGGTATAGTACTTTATATATTCAAATGTCTAAACCTAAATTGCAGTGTATCTGACCTCATACATGACTGCCGTAAGGGGATTCTCCTTGACTTGTTAATCTTGCAACTGGCTTTCACTAGTCTTTCTATTTACCAGGCCAAGTGAATTTGTCAAATTCAGACAAGTAGAAAATACAGGACTAGAGATTGAAAATCCCCTAACCACACTTAATTGTATTTTCTAGGACCTATTGTATGGGACGCTTCTCTGCATAACCTGAATAGGACCTTGTTTTTGTGGTTATTTTGTCCTTGTATAGGACCTTGTTTCTAGGATAGTAAGATCACCGAATTTGCCATCTTAATTGTTTGAAATGGGTCCATCTAACTCCTATCAAGCATAAATTGGTTTATGCCATAAGTGTGAATAACCAGGACACTAAAACAGGGATGCGATGACCATTCGCGACATCAACTAAACTTGCTTAATTATCCAGTGCATAACCTGATTGTTTCCCGGGACCAAACTCCTCTGTCTAACCCTGAGTATATACTACTGAAGTTTGAGCTATCTATTTGGCAACGATCATGTGTGTATTAGTTGCTGATTTTTATAATTAGTGTGGTTCCACTTAGCCAATACATATATATCAAGAATGGGTCCTTAGTTTAGATAGGAAAGCAGGCAATGCGTATGAACAGAGCAATGATCCTTAGTGAGCTGTTCAAAGCTCTTCTCAACTTCTAGTTCAGAATCCCAGGCACTAATGGTGTAGCTAGAGAGGAGTTGAATCTATTCACCAGAAGAACCAACCATACCTCAAAGACCAACGATGGAGTCGCGGACGGAGCAGAGAGGGGGCAGGGTCGTGACTGCGCGGCAAGGTAGCACGGGAACGTCGACGGCGGCAGAGGCGAGGGGCTCGTCCGGGGGGCGGTGGGGAGGCGTCGGTGGCGAGGCCACGGCAGCGCTAGGGCACGGCGATGGGTGGGAGGACGTCGAGGGCGCGGGCACGGGCAGATGGGGGACGGCGAGGGAGGCGGCGCTCGGCTCGGGAAGGTGGCGCGAGGGCGGCGAGGGAGGCGGCGCTCGGCTCGGCGGGGGTGGCGCGGGGGCGGCGGCGTCGGGGCGGTGGAGGGAGGGAGAGGGACGAAGGGTATCGATCTAGCGAGGAAGATTGGGAATGGGTGGAGTGGGGGACGAAGTATGGATGGGGGGAGATTACTAATGGCGCACCTCCCCCTAGTGCGCCATAAGTACGGCGATTCTAATGGCGCACCTCCCCCTGGTGCGCCATTAGTATTTTGTTTTAGTTACTAGCCCGACTGGTCAGGTTATATTCCACCTAACCCTATCCCCATCAGAACACGCCCACTAGCCCGACTGGTCAGCACGCAGCACACCCACTGGGAGGTCCTAGGTTCGATTCCCAGGCTCCCCAATTTTTTTATGCATTTAAAATGTTGTTTGATACTTATTTGTGTTTAAATATGTTCAAACTTGTTTAAATCATAACGGTAATATTTTTTTATAAAACAGTAATATTTTTTAAAAAAATATCATCAAATTTGTTATTTGAAAATATTTATGAATATGAAAAAATATCATCAAATTTAATATTTGAAAATATCATGAGTTCATGGGTCGGCGGCGGCGGCCGGTGGAGCGGGGGAGGGTGCAGTGGGTCGTCGGCGGCGGTGGAGTAGGGGAGGGTGCGGGGGGTCGGCGGCGGCG
>LR738711.1:204831496-204853441 GCA_902687465.1 Secale cereale
TTAATATTTGAAAATATCATGAGTTCATGGGTCGACGGCGGCGGCCGGTGGAGCGGGGGAGGGTGCGGTGGGTCGTCGGCGGCGGTGGAGTAGGGGAGGGTGCGGGGGGTCGGCGGCGGCGGCCGGTGGAGCGGGGGGGTGCTCGGCGGCGAGGGGGACCGGATCTGGCGAGGTGGGATAGCGATCGACATGGAGGGGGGGTCGAGATCGAGTGTCCATGAAATTTAAAAACATTCAAGAGTTCAAAAAGTGCCCATGAAATACAATCGAGAAATGAAGGCTACGATTTAAATACAATCAATCTTAGCTAGCTATCTGTTCACAATCTTCTTGCCCTTCTTTTTCGCAAATGGAGTTCTTCTGTGGAACGGACGTCCTTTAGGTAGGGTGGTCCTGCTTCTTCTTGTGGTGTATGATGTTACTTCATCATCGTCGTCATGCTCGATCTTCGGGTCGCCGTACTTGTCGAAGTCTTGCTCATTGGCTACTCCATCCATTCCGACGATCTTCCTTTTGCATCTCCTCACGACAACACGACTGGGCTATGACGGGTCGGTAATGAAGAAGCATTGGTCAACTTGGGAAGCCAGTACCCATAGCTCATTTTTCGCGGTGACGTTTGCGCCCGCGGTCTTGGATTTGGCCTCGGGTATAACCATGGTGGTGAAATACCGGTCTTCTTTTAGGACGCTCTTGGCCCATCTGACACGGAACATCGGGACCTTCGCTCCAGCGTAGCTCAGCTCCCAGATCTCCTCGATCCTTCCGTAGTATCCGTCCTTGTCGTTACCGGTGTAGGATTCCATCGTTACCCCGGAGTTCTGATAACCATCGCTCTTCATGTCCTTGGCCTCGGTGTAGAATGTGTAGCCGTTGATATCGTACGCCT
Source organism: Secale cereale (assembly GCA_902687465.1). Classification (NCBI taxonomy): domain Eukaryota; kingdom Viridiplantae; phylum Streptophyta; class Magnoliopsida; order Poales; family Poaceae; genus Secale; species Secale cereale. The sequence goes on from LR738711.1 coordinate 204,832,386, forward strand.
CATAGGTCATCAGGTTGTGCTCAGCACCCTGTGACAAGGCGAATATGAGTTGTTCTTCCGCGGAAGAATCCTCATGTAAAGGGTACGACAGAAGCTTCTGCTTGAACCAACGCGTGAAACATGAGTTGTGCTTTTTGATTATATCTCCGTCCGTCCTCTGTTGGCCTCGGTCATTGTACGTCTTCTCAATAAAGGTTTTGTGCTCTACCACCCAAGGATCGACCACGTCTATGTGTTGTAGCGCGACTAGGTTTGCTCTTTCAAAGTCGGCGAGTCGACCCTCGAAGTCGACATGCATTTCGCGGCGACCCTCACGGTGACCCCATCCAGCGAGCCTGCCGAGGTGCCTGTTGACGGGCAGACCAACGGGGTTCTCGATGCCTAGATAATTCGTGCAGTAGGAGATGCACTCTTCGGTCAGAAAGCCCCTGGCTATGCTTCCCTCTGGATGCGACATGTTGCGAACGTATCCTTTGATGACATCATTCATCCTTTCGAACGGCATCATGCTGTGCAGGAACGTCGGCCCGAGTTGGATGATATCCTCCACGATATGGACCAGCAAATGCACCATAACGTCGAAGAATGCGGGCGGGAAGTACATCTCAAGCTCGCATAGTATCACCACGATCTCTTCCTGTAGCCTTCTGAGTTGCCTCACGCCAACCGACTTCCGAGAGATGACGTCGAAAAAGTTGCATAGGCTAAATAGCGTTTCACGGACGTGCGCGTCCATGATCCCATGGATTGCAACTGGAAGTATCTGCGTCATCAGCACGTGACAATTGTGAGACTTCATCCCGCTGAACTTCTGCTTCGCTGGGTCTAGGTATCTGCTTATCTTCCCCGCGTAACCATAAGGAAGTTTTACTCCTACGAGGCAGGTGAAAAACTGCTCGATCTCCTCCTGACTTAGAGTGAAGCACGCGGGAGGGTAGTCATTTCCGGTCTTCTTGGCCTTTTAGCCTTTGCGACGACTTTCCGTGTCCTGCTTCGCCTCATCATCATCATCATTAGCGTGAAGCTCCTGCCTGATGCTCATTGATTTCAAGTCTGCCCTTGCTTTCGTCCCATCTTTGGTCCTCTCTGGCATGTTGAGCAGGGTACCAAGCAGACTCTCGCACACATTCTTCGTGATATGCATGACATCAAGGCTGTGAGGCACACGGTGGATCTTCCAATATGGCAAGTCCCAGAAAACAGACCTCGTTCTCCATACCTTCAGCAGCAGCTCTGGCGCCTTTCGCTTCTTTCCCGGCTCTGGCGCCTTTTGCTTCTTTCCCGGCAGTGGGCAATCTTTCAAATTTTTCAACAGCTCGTCTATTTCCTCGCCGCTCCTCGTACGGGGGCGTCTTCGGGGTTCGGTTTCACCATCCAATAGATCCTTGCATTTTCTCCATAGGTCATCATCGCGAAGCCACCTTCGATGTCCCATGAACATGGTTTTCGAAGACCCGGGATATCTATCTAGCTGGCGATACGTTGTATCATCCATGCACCTGACGCATCCAGAAAATCCGTGGACTACCTGCCTCGCGACATATCCGTAACCGAGATAGTCGTGCACCGTCGTGAGCAGTGCGGCTCTCATACGGAAATATTCTTTCTCTGCAGCGTCCCACGTATTGGCTGGCGTTTTCCACAGCGTGTCTAGCTCCTCTTTCAGCAGCCCCAGATATAGATTGATGTTGTTCCCTAGTTGTTTCGGTCCTTCAATTAGCATACTCATGTGAATGTACTTCCTCTTCATGCACAACCAGGGGGGAAGATTGTACATCCACACAAACACAGGCCAGGTGCTATGTGTGCTTCTCTGGCTGTCAAACAGATTGACTCCATCGGTGCTCGCGCCCAGCACGATGTTCCTTGGATCGTTCCCAAATTCTGCGTCTTCGAAGTTTAACGCTTGCCACTGGCTCGCATCCTTAGGGTGACTTAGCATCTTGTCTTTTTTATCTCCGGATCATTTGGGTCATCTTCTCGCTTCTTCTCCTCCCTATCCGCGTGCCAATGCAGGAGCTTTGCTACCTTAGGGTCCGTGAAATACCGCTGCAGACGAGGAGTGATCGAAAAGTACCACACCACTTTTCGAGGAGCTTTCTTCCTATTCTTGTATCGAGTGACGCCGCACACCGGACATATGGTAGACTCCGCGTGCTCGTCCCGATAAATGATGCAATTGTTCATGCACACATGGTATTTCACGTGCGGTAAATCCAGAGGACACACGATTTTCTTCGCCTCCTCGAAACTGGTTGGGCACTTGTTCCCCTTGGGAAGACGTTCGTGCCAGAATGGCATGTTCTCGTCGAAGCATGCGTCGGTCATTTTGTGTTTTACCTTCATCTCCAAAGCCATGAGAGTTACTTTCAGGCGGGTATCCTCGGGCCTGCATCCTTCATACAATGGAGTAACCGCGTCTATCTCCAGTTGATCCATCTTGGCTTTCTCTCGGGCGGCAGCTCTTGCGTTATCCGTCTGCTTGAGAAGCAGCTCTTGAATATGAGGGTCCTGCACCCAGCCCATCGATGGTCCAGCGTCGTCTGCTCCGCCGGCATGATCATCTTCATGATCATGCCCGTCGTCTACTCTGGCATCTTCCTCATCATCATGTCCTACATCTTCTACATGATGACTGTGTACAGCATCACCGTCGTGATCATCTCCTCGAGATTCTTCGTCTTGCTGCTCTTCCTCATTTCTTGCCCGGCCCCCATGAACGATTTCGTAGTCATCTTCATCACCTTGCCACCGATAGCCATCCATGAAACCACGCAAGAGCAGGTGGTCCCGCACCTGCCCGGAATCCGGGTCCGCAATAAGGCTCTTCAGCTTGCATCTTTGACACGGACATCTTATCTCCGTCTCGTTCTTTTGAAGCATCTCGGCCTTCGCAGAGCTCGAAAACCTATTCACGATGCCTTCGGTCATCGTGCGGACCATGGTCGCCTGTGGGGTAGAGCAAAACGATATTTTAGAACCAAAATTTTTTTTGGCATGACTTTCCCTAAAAATAGGACCAAAAAGAATGCATAATGCCAAAATTCTCGCCGAAACGGAAATGAATCAACATTCCGGCAAAATATTGGCAACTATCGCATTTCAAATACCGGTACCTACAAACACAAACATATATGCAACACCACAAACATATGCAACACCACGAACATACATAGATCTAGCTAGGCCATAAAAAGTGCATGTGCACATTGTTGGAGGGAGAACAACATAAAGATAGCTTGCCCCCTTACTTACCTATCAAAAAAGGTAATTTAACCACTTAATTTGAATGAATCTATGGTGGAAATGAGGTGACAAAGAGGAGGCAGCCGAGACAAGCTTTGGAGGAGGAGGTGGAGAGAATGAAGTGGGGAGAAAGTGAGTGGGTAGGAGTAGCTGTCCAAAATATCTTGTTGGTGCCCAGGTTACTAATGGCGCACCATCTCCAAATGCGCCATTAGTAACCCAGGTTACTAATGGCGCACCTGCTGGTGGTGCGCATTAGTAGTTTTGCAAAAAAATTACTAATGGCGCACTGTGGGATAGTGCGCCATTACTAGTTTAAACTAGTAATTGCGCACTGTGGCACGGTACGCCATTAGTAGTTTTGCAAAAAAAGAATAATAAATATAATAAAAAAACAATAGTAGTGGCGCACTCTGTGGCTGGTGCGCCATTACTAGTTACAACTAGTAATGGCGCACTGTGTCTGGATGCGCCATTAGTATGTTTGGAAGAGAAAAAAATTGTTACTAGTGGCGCACCACGAGCCCGGTGCGCCATAAGTGTATTCCACACTAATGGCGCACGAGCACATGGTGCGCCATTAGTATATACTAATGGCGCACCGCATGTCTGGTGCGCCATTAGTGTCCATCCCATCTATAGCCCTTTTCCTAGTAGTGACGGCGGGAAAACAAATTACTGTCGAGCAATTGATAAAAAAGCGAATACTTATGAGAATATCTAGGCATGATCATTATATATATAGGCACCACATCCGAAACAAGTAGACCGAAACGATTCTACATCTACTATTATTACTCCACACATCGACCGATATCCAGCATGCATCTAGAGTATTAAGTTCATAAGAACAGAGTAACGCCTTAAGCAAGATGACATGATGTAGAGGGATAAACTCAAATAACATGATATAAACCCCATCTTTTTATCCTCGATGGCAACAATACAATACGTGCCTTGCTGCCCCTACTGTCACTGGGAAAGGACACCGCAAGATTGAACCCAAAGCCAAGCACTTCTCCCACTGCAAGAACTATAGATCTAGTAGGCCAAACCAAACCAATATTTCGAAGAGACTTGCAAGGATATTATAATCTTACATAAAGAGTTCAGAAAAGAATCAAATATTTCTCATAGATAATCTTTATCATAAACCCACAATTCATCGGATCTCGACAAACACACCGCAAAAAGAGATTACATCGAATAGATCTCCTCGAAGACCGAGGAGAACTTGGTATTGAGATCCAAAGAGAGAGAAGAAGCCATCTAGATACTAGCTATGGACCCAAAGGTCTGTGGTAAACTACTCACAACTCATGGTGAGGCGATGATGATGATGTAGAAGCACTCCGTGATGGATCCCCCCTCCGGCGGAGCTCCGGAACAGGCCCCAAGATGGCATCTCACGAGAACAGATGGTTGCGGCGGTGGAACTAGGGTTTTCTCTCCGTTTCTGATGTTTTCGGGGTACGTAGGTATATATAGGAGGAAGGAGGGCACCAGAGGCCAAAAGTGGGGCCCACAAGGCAAGGGGCGCGCCCTGTAGGGGGGTGCGCCCCCACCCTCATGGACGCCACGTGTGCCCTACTCCATTGTTCTCAAGTCTCCCGTGCGTATTTTGCTCCAAAAATATCTCTCCCGAAGTTTCATTCTGTTTGGACTCCGTTTGATATTCCTTTTCTGCAAAACCCTGAAATAGGCAAAAAACAGCAATCTGGACTGGGCCTTTGGGTTAATAGGTTAGTCCCAAAATAATATAAAAGTGTATAACAAAGCCCATTAAACATCCAAAACTTCATAAATAATAGCATGGAACAATAAAAAATTATAGATACGTTGGAGACGTATCAGCGCCCGCCAGGCCTTGGTCGTCATGTCTCACGTCATCTCGCGCCTCATGAGACGGGAGCTCGCATAGAGATCTCCGCTCCCCGGGAGGCAGGCTCAGGAAGCTGCCCGTCAGGAGGTCTTGGTCTCGTTCGCCTCGCGAGGCCAGGGGCCCTCGTGAGGGTTGTCCTTGGGGTCTTGCAGTTGGGCCGTCCATGAAGCCACGTGTTGGCCCACAGGCAGGCAAGTATGGGTACCCCCAATCCCAGAACGTCGATAGTGGTGAGTTCTTGGACACGACAGGAATGGAGGCTAGAGGAAGAGTGCGAGGGCAGAGAGAGAGGGGGAGGAATAGGGGTTCACATAGAGCCTATAGTTGAGCAAAGTGGGCTCGGGGAGGGCTCGACGACGACGAATCGAGTGGCGAGGTCCGATGGGTCCAAGGAAGAAGAAGACGGAGATTCGGTGATGCAGCGGCTCCTAGCTCGAAGTGGTGGTCGTAGAGGAGGCAGTGGACGACGTCAGTCCTAGTAGACACGGAGCGGTGACGAGAGGGAGCAACGGTGGCTACGGGGCGGTGAATCCATGGCGACGGCGGCTCAGTGCAGCGAGGGGAAGAGAGGAGAGACGTGGGCGGAAGGTACAAATGGGCTAGGGTTTGGTCGAGTAGACACATCGGCATTCTTATCCCCTCGGCTGTCCTGTAGCATCGCCGAGGCGAGCATCGAGCCAGGGTGGCCGCGAATGCATGCCACACCATGGCCTCTGCTCTCACTGCCCTGGGGTAGAGGAAAGGCCGGCTCGACTGGGCTAGGCCACACAGTAGCCACTAGAGGCCCACTCTAGCAGTAAGTTTAAGTCTTTCCTTTTATTCTTTTTTGGTTTATTAATTACTCACTGTTTGCATTTTATTTTTCACACTAAATGAATTTAGTTTAATTTCATAATTGGCACATAAATACAAAGATTTTTTTTTTGGGCTGCCACAAAAAGTTTGGAGTCTATTTGAATTCATTCAAATTATGTTTGCATTTAAATGGGGCTAAAATGATGTTGTTTGGTCATGTTTTAATTTCCACGGGCAATTTGGGGATTTTGGTGACGTTGCTTTCCTTAAAATAGTTACTTATGGGTATTTACAATTATGAACTATTTTGCTGGCATGTTTGAAGATGTAAATATTTGACTTGAATTTGAATTTGAATTGGTTTTCAACTAAGTGACAAATAAGCTTAGCAAAAATGAGGTGACATGGCATCATTAGTCAGAGATCACTCTAGCTTAATTATAAGGGTGTTACAGGTAGTACCACTTAGGCGCCCCTACCATCTCGGGACGCTCTGCACATGCATTTAGACTGCGTACTACCGCTAGAGCGGTAGTACCTCTTGTGTGCGGGTTGAAGGCATAACAGTTGGAATTTTTCCCACCTATAGAAGGGGGTCTTCTTCCACAATGGTTCTTATCCTTTGAGGTCATGTCCCTCCCCCCCATTGTTGACCCTCTTCGAGCGTGCTAACTCTCAACCTCTCCAATTATTCTTGCTAGTTCTTGAGGGAAAAGAGAGAGGAAATCTAGCTCTACGTTTCCACCAATCACTTTCTCCTCTATGAGGGGAACCCCTTAGATCTTGATCTTGGAGTTCTTTCTTCATTATTCCTCTCATTTTTCTCCATAGCATTAGTTGTTGTGGTGGGATTTGGGAGAGAAGGACTTGGGAACTCCATGTGCCCTTGCTATTGCATTTGGTGCATAGGTTTGAGTTCTCCGTAATGATATGTGAACGTGAAGTTTTTAGAAGCTTGTTACTCTTGGGTGCTTGGTACCCTAGAGCTTGTTCCTCTTGGGTTCTTGGGCACCATAGACGATTGGTGGTGCTTCGAAGCTCAATCATTATGGTGTAAAACTCGGGGCAAGCGCCGAGGTCTCCAATTAGGTTGTGGATATTGCCCCAAGCAATTTGTACGGCTTCCGATGACCGCCCCCAAAGGTTGCCAAAGTGTATGGGTTCGGTGACCGCCCCCAAGGGTTGCCAATTGTACGGGTTCGGTGACCGCCCTCAAGGGTCCCTTAGTGGAATCACGACATCTTGCATTTTGCGAGGGTGTGAGGAGATTACGGTGGCCCTGGTGGCTTTTTGGGAAGCATACTGCTCCACACCGCTTCAAATGGAGATTACCATCCGCATGGGTGTGAACTTCGGGATACATCATCATCTTCGCGTGCCTCTGTCATCTCTTACTCAAGCCATTTACTTATGCACTTTACTTTGTGATAGCCATATTATTTCATGATATATATACAGCCGGTCTATTCTCATAATATTATGAGAATAATATTCTCATAACACTTCCGCACTGCACGCACAACGCGAGGGCACTGCAACACAACGAAAGGTGAACTTTCGTTTCGAAAAAACTGTACGTGTTGTTTTTTGTGTACCTTTTTTGCTCTAGTTTTTTATCTGTTTATCGGAATTATGCGTGTAATATACCGTTGAAAAGCTATGGAGTAGACGCAACTTCGCCATGTTGAACACTTTTCAAAATTCATCATAGTTTAAGAGCAGTTTCGAAAATCGTGCGGCTCACAACGAATGACAGCGAGCGTTTTTTCACATTTTCTTCTAAACCGCTCGTCGGAATGAAACGCATGATAAATCGTTAGAAAGATATCGTCGAGGCGCATCTTTTTCATATGTATTGTTTTCTCTAATTCGCAACGGTTTAAAAAGCAGTTTTAAATTTAGTAAATCGCGGAATTCAGTTTTTTCGAATTTTTTGCAATTTTCGGTACTGTTTGAACTTCAGTCTTTTAACCGTTTGTCGAAAGGATGCGTGTAATATACCGTTGGAAAGCTACGAACGAGGCACAACTTTCATATGTTGAAATGTTTTTGAGATTCCTTACGGTTTTAGTTAATTTTGAAAATCGTGTGGCTGACCATGATATGCAGCGGACGTTTTTTGTGAATTTTTTTACAAACCGCTCGTCGGATTGATTCAAATGGTACAACGTTGGAAAGATATCGTCGAGGCGCTACTTTTTCATGTAGAACACTCCCTCTAATTCATTACGGTTTAAGAGCAGTTTTGAAATTACAAAACGCGGACACTCTGTTTTTCGCGACACCAAAATCGACCAGTGCATTGCATCAGACAGAAGAACGCACTGCTTCAGACTAACAACCGCACTGCATCAAAAGGGCAAGCGAGCTTGATGATTTTTAATTTGAAGCAGTGCGGTTTTTTACATAGCGAACACTACCGAAAGTGAGGCACAGCAGTAGCGAAAGTGAACCACATTATTTTTTTGCTAGTTAAATTCGAAACCTTTTATTTTTCAATCGCGCCACAAATGAAACGAAGTGTGTTAGAAAAATAAGATAACCGCTCGTGGGAATTTTTTCTCTTTTTTTGTGAAATTTTGCTTCGAAACCAATTGCATTAGGAAGGGAAGTGAACTTCTCCCGAGTGTTTTTATGTGTTTTCCTTTACAAAGTAAACCACTTGAGGGTTTACAGCACACTGCGTCTGTTTTTCCCCAATGTGACACGTAGGTTCCTGTATTTGATTGAACATGACTCAAAACAAAAAATACAAATGCAATCAGGTCGCTATTCTTTTAGTACCAAAGCGTACTGCCTGTGGAGTCAGCGATGGCCGCGTGCCCCCATCGTATGGACTGCTCCAGCGAATGACCTGGTCCTGTGCGTTGGCATTGGCAGCGCCGTGAGTATAGTAATGAGATGCCACCGTTGCCCGGTCACGCCAAGGTGCTCACTTGGGACTGCAAACCACGGGTGTGCGAGCTGCATTGCTGTTGTCACCACCTTCGCCGTCGACAGGGAGTTGACCGCAACCACGCGAGCCGATGGCCTTCACCCTGTGTCGGCGACGTGCTGCAAAGGCCCACGGTGCGGACTGCAGGGACGCAGGCAGTTGACTGCATGAGGTGAGGGGCGTCGACGGAAACCAAAACAAACTACAGCATGGGGCGGTGCATCGCTAGTGAACTGCATGAGGTGAGGAGGAAGACCCGCAGAGCCAGTCGAACTGCACGGCGGCCTTGCGCCACCTGGGTTCGAGGAGCGAGATGCACTGGTAGCAGGTGGGCTTGCTGTGCTCCATGGCCGCGGCCCCATCTCCACTGGCAGATGAGCAGGACGGTGCAGATAGGAGAGCTCCACTGCGGGACTATCGAAGGGCGGCGAGGCAAGCAGGGCCATGGCGGATCTAGTCGTCGGGAGGGTGGATCCGGCCGCGGCGACCACTCGGAGGAGAAGGCGCGCGTCGGTGGCGTGAGAGCTCCTTCCCCTGCCGACGCGGGGTCGGGGAGCACGCCTGCGAGCACCGGATGCGGGCGTCGCAGGGCGAGAGGTGGTGCGGCGGCGCGAGGCGGAGGAGGTGGTGCGGCGGCGTGAGGCGGAGGAGGTTGCGCGGCGGCGCGGGGCGAGAGGTGGTGCGACGGCGCGAGGCGGAGGAGGTGGTGCGGCGGCGCGAGGCGGAGGAGGTTGCGCGGCGGCGCGAGGCAAAGGAGGTTGCGCAGCGGCGCAGGCGGGAGGAGGTGGCGTGGCGGGGCGCTGGGTGGGAGGTGGTGTTGCAGGCGGGAGGAGGAGGGCTCCGATAGCGCTGGACGAAGGAAGAGGCGGGGCTCCGGCGGTGGAAGGAAATGGAGAAGGAGGGGGTTCGATTGGGGGTGTTATGAGAATAAGGTCTTAAGGGTGTTATGAGAATAGACCCACCCTATATATATATATATATATATATATATATATATGACTAATTTTCTGTACTCCTGCGAGTATGTACTCCCATCGTCAATATACCTCTTGTACGCATGAATTATACCCCTCTATTATTCTCAATATACTTCATTAAATATTCTTAGATACCCTAATACGAGTTTGGTTAAAAAAATATCATTTGTGACGTACTTTTTGTAATATACCCTTTTCACGTACGAACAAATCAGTATGTACGTAAACCTTCAAAAATATGTAGACTCACATGATTTTTTTCATGAAACTCATTTTGAGGTATCTAGTAATTATTAATAAAGTATATTAAAAATAATAATGAGGTATGAAATATTTTCATCTATGTGGTATATGAGTAGCGGGAGTACGTACTCCCAGAAGTACGCAACCATTTTCCTATATATATATATAGGAACACGATGCGTAAAATCCATGCGTACACAACCATTTCCTCATATACCATATATATATAAACACGATGCGTAAAAAAGCTAATTCTACGCTCCGGCCAATGTCGCTCGCCCAAACTAACTAATCATCTTCCACCTCCTCGTAAAATCCTTAGAAAAAAAGTAACGGAATTTAATTCGTTACCAGATGGATGCACAATTCCCCGCCCCGCCCGTACTAGTTACTCATCGAAGGGCCAATGGACGATCTTTATTAGATAGGGGAGAAGAAGTTCAGTACAACAAGGAACAGTCTAAGAAGACTAGACTGAACCAAAACAAACCCTAGAAGGTCCCCAGTCGAAACAGCCCTAGAGGAACCAACAGAAATACACATGTACTAAAACCAGACGACCCTGGCTAAGTAGGAAGATCAGCGATGCATCCCACAGCCCTCCACATGGCCACATCCTCAATAATCCGATCCAAAACCCTGTCAAGTGAGCTGGCCGTCTGCTCAAAGATCCTGGCATTCCTTTCCTTCCAAACCCTCCAGTGCAGCAGAATAATCACCGTGTCAAAGTTTTTCCTGATAGCCTTGGGGATCGCGGCTCTAGCCCGCAGCCACCAGTTCTCAGTGGATGTAAAACTAGCATCAGGGATTAGAAAATCCGCCTCGGACCAAGATTTGAAGAGCATCCAAAGCTGCTGAGTATAACGACAGTGAACGAAAAGGTGAGTACAATCCTCCAGCGCAGACAGACAAAGAGGGCAGGATCCATTGGACGGCCAATTTCTGCGTTCCAGGTTATCTCCCGTCAGACACCTTCTATGTATGGCGAGCCACATGAAGAATTTGCAACGTGGTGGAGCCTTGGACTTCTAGATTGGTTGCGAGCAGGCGAAGCGAATATTACCGAGGAAGAACAAGTTGTAGGCACTCTGGACGGAGAATTGCTGGTCGGCCGTCAACATCTAGCGTGGTGTGTCCATGGCTCCAGCATTCAGGGTTGTGGCCTCAGTTAACTCCCAAACCTTGAGGTACTGTGCTATGGCAGGAAGTGATAGCCCGCCCATGATGTCTTTGGTCAAAGCTTGATTATGGATTGCCCTGCTTGAGATAGGGTATTAGATGCTTGCAGCGTCGCCCGTTAGCCTTCATGTGGAAATATGTGGAGTCTGCATCTCCTTCCTTGAGATCTCGCACCCTAGCTCGCTGTCGCAATCGAACACGCTCCAGCGAAGCAAACGCCAGGCACTTCCCTTTCAGGAATGCGCGCAGGTTTCTGTCCTCCGTAGAGAGTTGCATCCTCTCCTGCGCGCAGTCCAGACGCCAGATCACATCACTTGCCATCTAAAACTGAAGGTTAAGCTCACTCCATCGTCTCTGACCCCAACTTCTCAGCGCTTTAGCAGCGCGGTGCAGTTTGATATTCAAGATCTTCATTGGGTCACTGCCCGTACAATCTTGTGTCCATGCCTCCTTGACCGTGTCGACGAATCCTGGCAGCTTGCACCAGAGGTTCTCGAAGCGGAAGCGATAGGCACGTGGTCGTGCGGAGGAGCAAGAGAGAAGGAGGGGACAATGGTCCGAAATGTTGAAACTGAGTGACAGCAGATCGCTAATTGGATATAAGTCCTCCCATTCATTATTGAAAAGCACCCGGTCCAGCCTCGCCAACACCGCTTGCTCCTGATTATTGCACCAAGTGTAACGTCTCCCAATCATGGGCATGTCATGGAGACCCAAGATGTTGATCGTGTGCCTGAATTTATTCATGAGCCTTCTGTTGACTCTCCTTGAGCTGCGCTCCTCCTCGCTGCATACAATGTTAAAATCACCGTTGAGGATCCACGACAGACGCACCTGCTCACCAAACTGCACAATAGCCTCCAGAAATCTAACTTTGTGCTCTTCCTCTTGTGGCCCATAAACAGACGACACCAGCCACTCCTTGTCATCCACCAAGGACAAGACTTGAGCTGAAATCATGAATTCACCTTTCTGAACATTCAGCACCCGTAGCCTGTCAGATTTCCAGGCTAACAAAATACCTCCTCTAGTACCTTCAGCAGGCAAGAAATCAAAACCATCAAAGCCCGGACCTAAAGTCTCACGAACCACAGATTCATTCACCAGCGCCAACTTGGACTCTTGAAAGCAAACTAGAGAAACATCGAGGGATTGCATGAACATCCTAATTGAACTCCTCCGGGCCGGGTTATTAAGCCCCCTTACATTCCAAGCCAATACACCTAAAGACGAAGACATGGAAAACATATTAGAAGACCTCTGAGAGCGGGCAGACCCGATTAGGCACCGCACGGCTCGACCTCCTCCGGAAGAGAGAAAGCACCAAATCCTGCCTGTGGAGGTTCGTCGAAGTCAGCCTCGTCCGGAGCGAAGATTGCTGGGATCGCCTTGACATGGTGTGGAGCGAGCGGCTTGTCGAACAGTTTCAGGTACTCATCAAGTGCCTCCTCCGATAGCCGTTCTTCCGTTTGGATGACCCCCATTCTCCTCACCAGGACAGTCTGCCCGCTGCACCGGGCCTGTGTTGTGTCCCGTACTGTTCTTGCAGATGCGAGCGCTCCTCCAGAGCCTTCAGTTCTGGGTCTGAGACCAGCCGCATCAGCTCCAGCCCGTACTAGTTACTCGCCCTAATAACCTCTAGTAAAATCCTTGACAAATATAGTACTCCGTCCCACCCTGTACTAGCTTTTCATCTAATTACTTGTAGTAAAATCCTTCATCTACTACCCCTATAAAAGAAAGAGAAGGCAGATCCAAGTCAGCGTATCTACTACCCCTATAAAAAAAAGAGAAGGCAGATCCAACTCAACGTATTAGCCGTCTAATCATGAATCTCACGGTCTAAAATCGTCGTTAACGAAAACAATCGCTAACGAAACCCCCTCGCGTGATCCCCCTGCCTATCGATCTCTAACAAAGAAAAAAAATGCAAGCCCCACGACCATCCCGCACGCCCCCACGCCGCTTTTCACTGCCCAACCCACGACGCCTGCCTGGTCGCGCGACCTCGCCGCCGCCGCGCCTGCAAACGCCGCCCCGCGCCTGACCCTGCCGTCGTCGCCCCGCGCGACGTCGATGCCGCCGCGCCTGCCACGGCTGCCCCGCGCCTGACACCGCCGCCGTCGTGTGACCTCGCCGCCGCCGCGCCTGCCACCGCCGCCTCGAGCGACCCCGCCGCCGCATAGAGCACGGGGAAACCACGGGTCACCGTCGCCATGGCCGGCGAGAGCGTCGAGACTGCCTCCTGTACGTTCAGGCCGCCGGTCGGGCATCCAGCCAGAACAGAGGGCCGTTGTCTCTGTACCGCACGCCTTCCGTTCTCGGCGCGAGAGGGCTACGTCACCAGCGTAGGAGCCGGGAGTCAGGGGACTGTGTTGTTCGATGGTGCAGAACCGTGCTCGCCTGCGCGGTCGTCCCTAGCCAGCCGTGGCTGTAGGTCGTGCCGACGGCCAGAGGCGACCACCCGTGCAGCTGCGTGGGGGACTACGCGGTGCAAGCCTAGAAGCGCAAAGGTACGGCCACCAACCTGGGACCTTTGTCGCGTGATGTTGTCGCTCGCCGCCATCCTCGACCGTCAGCAGCGGCGAAGCTGCAGCGTCACTACCGGGGCCGGCTACTGCCGAGTTCATCCGGCAAGAGTTTCTTCTTTCTATTTAGTTCAATTATGGTATACGTAATAGTTCTGTAGTTACTACTTTGTCTACTTAGATGATTTCTTCTTGCAGATTGACTGCCTGTAGCATCCTGTGTGTGCAAGGAGATTCAAAGCAAGAAAACTATGAGCCTGATGTAACGTCTCTTCCCTTTTATTTTTCTCTGCACTAAGAAGGAATCAACAAATGTGTTCTGAGCATCAAGTACAATCCCAAAGGAAATTAATGAGCCCAAGAAATATGCCCAGTAGGTCAGTACTTTTTTAAAAAACTGAACTCTGCAGCAGTGGATGTATACCATCGTATGTGCCAAAAGTAATTAAGTGGACACTAATACTTTTTGAATCTCAAATTTTATACTCCTGAACAAACTACTGTATTATATATGAGGAAAAGTTGAAACAAAACCCCTATCACCGCACCATATGTATTTTTCTGTTGAAGTGAAATAGTGGACTTATTCAATTGTTGCTTTCAGGGATAAGATTTAATTGAACTTCAATGATGAATATGTTTTCAGTTTTTCTTCCGGGCCGCTGCGGGGAGCAACACAGAGTATGCAGGAAGTGGTTTTCAAGACACGATGGCGCTTCTTCTCCAAGGCAACCAAGGCAACCTGGTCTTCTGGTCCTAGGACCTTCACCATCCTGTTGTTTTCCGTTGCTCTCTCGTATTATTAACGAATGCCTGGATCTTTAAAAAAAATGACGGATATGTTCTCTAAGATGTGGTAGTTTGGAGAATATTTGTGTTCCTCTGAATGTCTGAGCGTACATGTGTGTCACTTTATTTCATTAGTTCCTTCTTCCTTGTAGAGAACTAGAGATTCAATCATGTTAACTGGAGTTGTTTCTTTTTCCCAAGTGAGCTGAATTGGATAAGAATAGGTATTACTCTCATTCTTGTGGTGTTAGTTCATCTTTTTTGGGGTCAAGGGAGTCTTGTACATCGTAATTGCTTGATGGATTAATTTTATGTCTTTCAAACCAAGACTGTATCTTCATAACCTACATTTGTTTGTTGAATCTTTGCACCATGGCATCAAGAATGCTTGTTTGCCACACTAACCAGGTTGGACTAGAGCTTCCTCGTCAGTGTTCTTTTGTTGAAAAAGTTTTGTGTTTACATAAGGTTACTCTTTCCCTTTGTGGGCATAATGTTGAGATAATTATCTCCAGAAAAGTTGTTGTTTTAAGGAAACTGCTAACTCCATATGTCTGACCCATATCATTGTTCAACACAATTGTGTGCATATTGTTTGTACATCATTTCTAAGATATACTTTTTTTCCTGAGTAGTCCTAATTTTATCCATGTACATTCTAAATGAACTAAAAATAGATTTTTACCACATGTTTCAGAATATTCTTAATATGAAACAGTTAGAGATGATGGTTGGCATTTTTTTTTGCAAGTTCTAACTGACGAATAATGTTGCAGTTGATAAGACATGTGTTTGAGTTACTTCCTTCTGCAACCTATTTGCTAAAGTGATTCAAGGTATGTTTAACTGCTCATTTAGGGTTAATAAGGTGTGTGGAACCCCTGCTTCTTGTATCGTTATGTACATGCCAAAGCAAGAAAGGAACACCAAAGAAGCTACTTTGAAAGATGCTATAAGTGTTGATAGAATTTTTCAAAACATGTTTTTGTATTTAAAAACACAAGTGTATTTTAGAAAAAATGAACAATTGTATGTTTTATGGAGTAGCAATCCGATACTACCACGAGTATCTGGTCATTCTAATGAAAGTTTGTCTAAGAAACTGAATGCGGGAATAGTTTCAATACATACATTAGCATATATACATACTCGGAAGTGTGCAATGCATCTTGTCTGGAGTAAGCATGTTTAATATGCACAAGGCAAATTACTAACATTTTTTTGCATTGTAGGGCAAAAGCCCCACAACCTTACTTTACTGTTGAGTTATGGTATTTGAAGAGCTATTTTGTTTCGTGACATGCAGCAGTTTGAACTTCTTTCATTGTAGAGTTTGACTAATGCTTACTATTTTGGACAAAGAACTTAGTTGTTTCATGATAAATAAAAATTTAAATGATTGTAATGTTTGATTATTTATATTTGCTAAAACGTGCGTTGCACGTGCGTGCTTACTAGTAACCATAGTAATAGAATTAATTTTGTTACAATCAGCATGCACCAGACCTACCGCACCAATACTACCTATTCACCCTAATTCTTCCTACTACTCTCTCCTTTTTTTTTGTATACAAAGCCACAAACTCATATTACAGGTACCAAGATAAAAATTAATGTGTATTGTATAAGCCAGTTTGTTTTCTCGTTTATCGGGTTAATTAATAGGGTGCATGCACATTAGAGAATATTGAGTGGTCGTAAGAGAAAAAATAGATGAGTGTGTCATTATCATCCACTACATGCATGCTAATAATTAAGCCATGGGTTACTAGTATGAGAAAACAACATTAATATTTGCCTCGATTACCGTTGGTGGCCTCGTATTGATGCAAAACGTATTTTTCATAGTGGCCTTGTATAAAAAAATGAAGTGAGTACTAAAATCCCTGCAAAACATAGTAATCAATTTTTAAAATCACTAGACACGCACCAGGTTTTCCTGCACTCTCTCTCCTAATTACTCTCGAATTTAAAGATTTAATTTGGTTACTAGTTCAGCAATGATTCACATGGTAATCGACCTTGCAAAATATAGTAATGGAAAACAACCTTGGTAAATATACTAATGGTTTTTTTTTTACTGGATGCATGCAACGGTTCACCGGCTCACCACCATTTTCCTAGTGTTCCAAATTACACATAGTAATCAATCATGTAAAACATCGTAACATAATTAATTTGTTACTAGGTGCATGTAATAGTTCACCGTCCACCATCATTTTCCTGTACTACCTACTACTCCCTCTGTCCCAAGATTCTTGTCTTAGATTTATCTAGATACAAATGTATCTAATTCTAAAATGTGACTCGATACATTCGTATTTAGACAATTTTAAGACAAGAATTTTGGGATGAAGGGAGTAATAATCAACCATGTAAAACACAGTAACATAATTAATTTGGTTACTGGCCGCGTGCACCAGTTCTATGAGGCGGGAAGTTGTGCACAGTAGGTAGTAACCAATTTAATTTTTTTGATCTTCTCTGCCATCAATTTTACCATCATTACTGTCCCTTTTGGATGAGTGATGCGCAGAGCGGTTGCATGACGACCGGAGCGTAGGATTAGAGCTATTGCGCGCACGCTCAGTTTAGCAACCCTAGGTGATCCTAGTTGTTTATCTTGTTTATCATAAGTTGTTGATGCACATAGATGATCCTAGTTGTTCTAGGTTTTATGTTTGAAAAATTAAACACTAGTTTTATTCCGCATTTGTTTAAACCTAAACCGTAATTATTTTAAAAGGCCTATTCACCGTCGCCCCCTCTAAGCGACATCCACGATTTTTCATGGGGCATCTTCAACATGGATCCCTAAACTGCCCGTAACCGTATGGATCGAGCAGCCACAACACGATTTGCCATCCAACGTGATACCCCATAAGTCCACAGACTGGTCTGGATGTCCGTTTTTCCGCAAACTAGAGACAAACCAAGGGGCTTTGTTGGCGTCTGGACAGCTACCACGCACACGTCCGACATGTCGGTCCACCCAAAACCCCTCCCACCAGAAAATCTTTCTTCGCGCGAAGAGGTTGTCGCACATTCATGCCGGCTAGCGCCACTCCAGAGTGGATGTGACTCCATGGCACTGATGCCGGTTAGAGCGACGCGATCAGGCGAGCGGACGGTGATGCTTCAATGCAAGTGCGGCGACCGAGAAGTCTACTCTGCCCATTGCGCCGTGTTGCAGCCGGCTTCCCGTCTCTTCGGCTGGCCGTCATGCCTATTTATGCCATGCCCCGGTGTTGCCCACGTCGCATCACCAAACTCCTCCACTCTTCTCCCAGTCGCGTACTCACTCCAAGCCTCACTGACCACCATGCCCAAGTCGTGGTTTTTCGTGTCGGCATACAGCGACGGCGGTTTTGGATTTCCCTCTAGATCTTGGCACCGCTGTTGTTGCTTTCCGATGCCCTCTTCATCAAAGGATGTCTCCACCAACAAGGAGGAGAATGTCATATGTGGTGAGGAGGACTAGGCGGCGTCGCATCAGTCGCGCCTCCACTGAGAGGCCGGGGCCACGGACGACGAGTTCCTGCTGCAGATCCAGCTCCTGACGAAGCGGTCACTCCAGGACCATAGTTCGGCGTCACCCTCGACGTTGCGAGCACACGTGAATGACGAGCACCCTCGCCGCCACGCTACTCGTCAAGCAAGAGTCGGTGTCGTCGCCCCTTTGTTGTGCTAAGGCGGAGCCGGCGTCCCACCCACGCAACCACGGCGTCCAAATCGAGCATGACATGAAGAAGGAGTTGTCCTCGCTGCCACACATCCATCACACCCGGATCAACGGGTCATTATCACCACCACGCCGCGCCTGGCGCGACAAGGTCTACAAGATGGAGGTGTCGCTGGCTATCGAGAAGGCACACATGCGCCTCATCCTCTACCTCAGTGGCCACGACGGTGGTGGCTCCTTGTCGTTGCGGGCCATCGTGTCGATCTAGGACAGGGCGGCACAACATGACATGGCATGGGCGGCGCAACACGATGCACTACTCCGCGTTCGCCAATCCGGACGAGGCGCCGACGTGGGTCCGTGAGGACCCCCAACCTGGCAGAGCCTGGACCCACAACTGGCTCGTCACCACCGAGGAGATGGCCGCGTGGTACCGTTGCCGCCTTAATGATGAGCTCGCCAAGATCGATAAGGATGGCCGCTAAGAGCATCTCCAGCCGTTGGCCCCCCAGGGAGCGCCTAAAATCGCCGCCTGGGGGTGAGCCGACGCAAAAATTGGGCCTGGGGCAAGTTGGTCCCCAGCCGCCGGCCCCAGGGCCGCCCCGAGGCGCATTTTAAAATAAAAGAAGTATAGCACAGTTTGGCAAAGTTCGGCTAAAAACACGATAAATTTCGGCCAAACACGATAAATTTCGGCACAGTTCGGCGAAGTTCGCGGATTTTCATTAGATATCACATATATATAAACTAATCTCATAAAACTGGTTGGAGTCGCCGCCGTCGCCACCATCGTCGTCGTCGGCCTTCTCCTCCTTGACGCGGGCACCCCTGCTGGACCCCTGCCCGGTGTCGCCATGGCGGACTGGTGGCGGCGCGTCGTCGTCGTCGTCGTCGATGTCGTAGATGATGACGACTCCGCCTTCGTCGTGGCCGCGTCGGCGCTTCGCGAAGCGGCGCAGGGCGGCGCACTAGCGCTCCTTCGTCTTCTCTAGCCGCTCCTTTTCCATCGCTATGGAGTCCCTGCGCGCCCATTCCAGGGTCGCGTCATCGTCGTTGAGCTCCTCGTCTTCACCGGCGCGGCCGGCTCCTTCTTCACCGGCGCGAGCCCCGACTCCGTCTTTGGCTTGACGAAGCGCGGAGGAGGAGCCGACGAGGAGGCGCGCCGGCCGCCCTCGTTGATGATGATGCCGGCGCTCCGAGTGCGCCGGCCGAGCGGCGACTCCGCCGCGGGCTCAGCCTTGATGCCGAGTAGGGCCGAAGTACCGGAGGAGTGCGATGAAGATCGCGAGGAGGAAGAAGAGGAGGAGGACCCAAACCTCCTTGGCGCCCATGGCCCGGCGCGTCGGTGCTGCGTCCGGGCGGCCACCCTCGCCGGGTACGCCAACGGCAGGTCGTTGCCGCCCTCGAGGTACGTCAGCACGCCCTCGAGTGTGCGGTCGGGGACGCCCCACCACAGGTGGCACCCCTCGCTGTTCTTCAGACCGCCGATCACCGGCGCGCCGTTGGTGGACGCCAAGCGTTGCTGCTGGTGGCGCTCGAAGTACGCCGCCCAAGCCGCGTGATTGTCGGTGGCGTACTGGAGGAGGGAGAGTTGGGCGTCGGTGAGGGAGGCACGCACGACCTCGACCTCCTCGGCGAAGTATTTGGGCTTCGCCATGGTGTCGGGCAATGGGGGAATGGGCACTCCCCCATCGCTGAGTCTCCACCCCGTCGGCCCGGCGTGCATGTCCGGCGGCGTCGGGATGTTCGCCTGGAACAGGAGCCAAGACTCATGTTCGCGGAGCGAACGGCGACCGGAGCCATTGGCCGCCGCCTCATCTCCGGGGAAGCGCTCTGCCATGGCGATGGGCTCGGGAGAGGTAGAAAGGGATTGGGAGGGGCTGGGCAGCGGCGCTCGGGAGAGGTAGACGGAGAGGGAGGAGCTGGGCGGCGGCGAGGGGCGAGGCTGGTGTGGGCACAGGTGATTGAGGCCACCGGCTATATAGCCGCGCCGCTCCCGTGTGTATGCGTGCAAGGGAGGGGAGGCGTCGGTGCGCCTTCCCGTGACGCGCCGCCCGTGAGGAATCACGGACAAGGCTGACCAGCGGCAGCCTTGCCATTGATTTCCTGTGGGAACCGAGGCCGTTGGGGGAAGACGAGGTGCCATGTCGTTGACGCGGCTGGCCCGCGGCTTTTTCGCGCCAAAACAGCTCGCCCCAGTGCCCCCGGCCGCCCCCAACGCGCCGAGTTCGGCCTGGGTCCGCCGGCGCTGTTTTCGGCCAAGGCCGGTGAAAATCGGGCTCCTAGGGACGCGACTGGGCCGTTTTTTCGGCGCCGGCGCGAAAAAAATCGCCTGGGGATGCCTTCCTAGGGGTGCGGCTGGAGATACTCTAAGTGACACCTCCGCTGCCGGCGGCAGGGGCAATGTCGTCGCGAGGGCACCATGACCGGGGTCGGCATTGGCCACGGCGGCGCTCCGCACCCTCATGGCCTTCGGTCGCTAGAAGGACAAGGATGACCACGATGGTGCGGCCAGCCAAGGCAGCCACTACGAGGTCATTGTCCGCTGCAAGTTAGTCAGAATTTTGTTAGTTATTAATAGAACGGAAATTAATCTGAAATTTAATGAACTTCATCGTGTTTGAGGAAATTCATTCGGCATGTAAAAAATTGTTTTAAATGGATGTGGGAACCATCAGATAGCCGGTTCCTGCATCATTACATGTGGACTGGTTCGGACCCGTTCGTAAACAAGTGCATTCATTTTGAGGTTAACGTAGGAGATGCCCTTATATATATATATATATATATATATATATAT
>LR738711.1:204853739-204898497 GCA_902687465.1 Secale cereale
CTCCCCTCCCCGCATCCTAGCGCGGCAGCGCCCCGGCGGCCGGCGGCGACCCCCACCCCTCCCCGCATCCTAGCGCGGCAGCGCTCCGGCGACCCCCACCCCTCCCCGCATCCTAGCGCGCCCAGTACCGCAGAGCGCGCGCCGAGCGGCCGGCGATGCAGTCCGTCGGCGAGGATACTTCCGCGGCGGCGTTTAGGAAGAGACGCCGCACCTCACCTTCGCCCCAACACCACCTGGGGAATCCGCCGCTGAAGCATCCAGCCTCGGTTATGCATGATAGGGGAAAGAGAACTGCAAGGATGCCTTCTCCATCGCATTCGTCGTGGATGCGAACTGCAATGGTGCACATCCAGCCTTCTCCCGCAACAATGGCGAAAGTTGAAAAAGCCCATGAGTTCCTGCAGCGGAGGTGGACTGCACGCCAACAGCAGCCAGAGCTGCATCTGCAGAAGGAGGGAACTGCATATAATGTAAGAAAATCACATACCCAACCCCCACATCCAGTTTGCAGTGCCGTTTTTATCCCCATGCAGTGCCCCTCTTGCGTTGACTGCAGTCCCATGTGTCTCCAAGTAGAAAATAGAAAAAGATACTTCAAAAAATAAAAAATGCTATATGGCTCAAAATTGCAGTCCACCATGACTTACATATGTAGAGCGCTGTGCCTAAAACTGAAGTGCATTGTTTCTTCATGTTAACTAACAGTGCCCCTTCTATAGAATGACAAATTGAAGTGCAATTTCTTACAGTTGCAAAATATAATGATATATAGTACGAAAGATGCAGTTCATTTCACTGTTGACGTGCATAAAAAGCTTTGGCTTAATACTGTGCAGGAAATTAATATGCCTGCAAAACAGAAGATGCCTCGAATCATTTACGACCCAAAGCCCCTGAACTGCATTGGAAGAGAAGAGTGGGAGATGCCTGGATGGATAACACCTGAAATACCTAGGGGTTTATTTAACACAACAAACAGAACTGCGTACTCCGTGGAGGAAGATGTAGAGGATAAAGATGAAAACAGTGAACCAAACATCATTCGAGATGGAGAAGGCAGTGAAGAAAAAACCCGCAAAATGAGGAGGAGGACGACGACGATCTGGTCTTCATGGGGGAGCACGCGCAGAAAGATGATGAGGAGGATGATGATGAAGAGCAAATCATAACAGTTATGCAGCCAAAGTACACGCGTGTCTTTGAAACATTTGGCCAGCAGATCAGAACGGATGATATAGCACCTCCACAAGCCAATGTTGAAACCCAGCAAGTTCGGCAAGTTCATGAGCAAACGATTCGTCGACAAAGAGACAGTGGAATTCCACCCAGGCCGCCTACTGCCCAACAAAAGAATCGGAAGCAGAATCAAGGAGAGCCGCAAGCAACCAAAAAAGTAAAGTTCTCAACACTTCTGCCTCCTCGCGATCCTAAATTACACAGATCTGTTGTCACCCCTCCATGCCCAATAAACATCGGTGAGCTGCAAACACCGTTAGAAAAAAAACAATACACGCATGTAAGCATCCTTTCCTAACTACTGCAGTTCACTTACGCATTCTTTCAGCTTGTGCATTCTCATTAACAAAAAAACATTCCATATTGTGTGTGCAGGATGAGAACATGCTCCAAGAACTTGTGCCTGTGAAAGGTATGCAATTCACATCACACGCTGCGGTGCGAGAATTCTACAACACGTATGCGAGGCATGCAGGCTTCGGCACACGCAAAAACGGGGGATACAGAACAAACAGATACATAGTGTGCTCAAAGGAAGGCAGAAGCAAAGAAACTGTCACTGATTATGACAGAAAGCGAGATAAAACATCAAAGAGGACTGGTTGCAAGGCGGGAATGAGATTGAAAAAAAATCAAGGATGTGTTTGTGATAGCAGAGATTGAGCTCAATCACAACCACGGGATGATGGACAGCCCGGCTATGCTTCTGCACATGCACTCGCATAAGACGGATGATCCGTTACTTGATAAACTAGTGAAGGACATGCAGAGCGACAACCTGACGCACACGCAGATGATGTCAACCCTGTCAAGGATGTCAGGAGGGCTGCACTTTATGGGGCGCACTAGCCGTGACTGGGTGAACAGGTACGTTCACTAAACAAAAAACGATATCTCGTCTATTTCATGCAGTTCGCTTTGTGCATTTTCTGTATGTCCCTAATGCTGCAAGTATATTATTATTTCGAACTGCAGGACGCACCAATTCGCGAGGGAGGAAACAGAGGACGATGTGAAGAAACTCCTGGCTTTCTTTGAGAAGATGCAGCAAATAAACCCGGAGTTCTTCTATGATTACGACAAAGATGTCGATAACCGTGTGCGGAACATATTATAGGCGAACGCGAGCTGCAGGGGATCGTATGAAGATTTTGGAGATTGTGTCACATTTGACACGACCTACAAGACCAACAAGTTCCACATGCCTCTGGCCGTCTTCGTTGGAGTCAACCACCACCTCCAAAGTACAATATTTGTTGTGGCTCTCATCAGAGACGAAACAATACCGACTTTCGAGTGGGTGTTCCGAACGTTCTTGCGTTGCATGAACAACAAGCGGCCAATCCGCATACTCACAGGTATGCTGAAAAAAGAATGCGTTTAAATAACAATGCAGTTCACTGCCAAGTTTTGTAGTCCATTTCTTCCATCCAATGAAAAAAAAAGAAAAAAGCAGAAAAAGGATATGTCGTTCTCTCAATAACTCACTGCTTGGTTTTTTCAAAAACATGCAGATCAATGCCCCTCCATGGATGCCGCGATAAAAAGTACGCTAAAAGGCACGCCGCACAAGTTATGTCGTTGCAATATACTTAAAAAATACAAGGATCACCTGTCCTTGCTGTACAAAGCGTATGAGACATTCAAGGATGAGCTGACCTCCGTTCTCAACCACCTGCTGATGCCATCAGAGTTTGAACGCGCTTGGCATGAGCTCATGGAAAAGTATAACATGCAAAATGATGAGATTATGAAGGCGCTCTGGACAGAATGAAAAGATTGGATATCAGCTTACTACAAGGAGGTGTTCTGTGCACGGATGACGTCGACACAGAGAAGTGAAAGCATGAACCGGATCTTGAAGAGGAACTTTGTCAAGGAAAGACACGACCTACACATCTTTGCGTCGCAGGTGGACAGGTGCATCCAGACAAGGAAGGGCGTCGAGCACGCGGAGACCATAGCTAATGAGGTATATAAACAGAGCAAATTTTTTAAGCTGGATGAGCAATTAATAAAACACTACTCGCTTTCTTGATTTTTGCTGCGAAAGACAACTACTTAACTGGTTTTCTTTGTTTCACAGACGGAAATAAAGACTACTACTCAGTTTGGTTTCGAGGTTCAGCTCTCCAAGATTTACACCAAGGCGGTCTTTGCTGACTTCAAGCAAACGCACTACCGCAGCACTGCATTGAGATCACAGCAGTCCACTGACAACCCGACGAAATATTTGGTGCGCCACTACAACCGGTCTGATGATTTTGATTGGGCAAGACACGAGTTCCAGGTAGTTGCTGATGTGACGAACGGTATCTACGAATGCGAATGCAAGCTGTGGACACACACAGGTCAGTGAGACAGGAAAACAAAAAAATAAGCACACAGAAAACATAATGAAGTTCACTTATTGCTGGTAGCAAAAAAGAGATGAAAACAAAAAAAAACTTAGTGAATTTCACTAGAACAGTAGACCCAGGACCTATTTATAATGCAGTTCACAAAACAAAAAATTGAAAAAATGTTGCATATTTATGTGAAGTTTGCTGACACGAATAACCAAAAAAAATCTTTTGCTGCAGGCCTGTTCTGCGTGCACATCATTTGCATGTTGGATCAGCTGCTGGTGGACAAGATACCTGAAGAGTACATATTGAAGAGATACACACGGAACGCACGCCAAAATCCAACTTTTGACCGCAGAGACTATGAGCAAACTGCTCCAGATGGGAGTTCGATGTTCTGCCGTAGGAGACTACTTGCAGAAACTACTATGGACCTGGCGAACAGGGGTGTCAAATCGGATAGAGGGTACAACAGAGCTTTAGCTGGGATGAGAGAACTCATACAAGAAGTGAACGTAATAAACGAAGAAGAAGAGGCAGAGAAGATCATGGATGCGCGGGGTGAAGAACAAGGAAAGGAGCGCGAACATGCTGCTGATGGTGCAGTTCATAATATGGATGACACAATTCTTCCCCCGCCTGTTTGAAACACAAAAGGGAGAAAGAAAGAGAGCAAATCAGCCAATAAAAAAGCTGCAGCAAATGAAAAAGCCCTGAAAAAATAGCAGGCCTGAGCCAGAACTGGACAGCGGAGGAAGACCAATGGGGGTAAGGATGTGTAAATCATGCAATAAGATTGCGGGACACAACTCAAGAACATGTAAGGAGAGGCTGAAACAAATCCAGGCTGAAAATGCCACCACAAATCACCGAGCTCACCAACAAGATGATACGACAAAGAGAAGACTATGTAGCGTCTGCAACAAGAGAGAGAAGCATAACGCGAGAACTTGTCCAAATAGAACAGAAAAAAAGATGAAGAAGATGACGAAGAAGATGCTGACTGAGAAGAGAACGAGGAAGCGAGCGAAGCTGATGAAACCGAAGAGGAAGATGAGGAAGAAGAAGAAGATGATGAGGAGGAAGAAGAAGAAGATGAAGACATCGAAGAACCATCATCAAAAACGAGGGGGAGAGACAGAATGCAGAATCCAACGCATAGGCAAGCATCGCAGTCGCACGGTCGCGTTACGAGGGGTAATGCGAACAACAAGAGCAAGACAGAAGCAGCAACAACCATTGAAACAAATGCAGGGCACAATCTGAGAAGAAGCAGCAGGAAAAGGACATAGATCAACACATATGCAGTTTTACATTTTAAAAATATATTAACTTCATCCTTTATATATATCGTATCGTATATAATATATATAGCTTGTGTTCAGTGGACTGCAAAAAAAAAGAATTCAACATGTAATATTGAAGTTTAAAATGAATAGATATAACATATGCTATATATACTTTGTGACCAATGTGCTGCGTGGGGGGGGGTATGCTTGATAAAATGCAGCTCTCTTCTATATGAAAGAAATAAGATGAGAATGTCATTCCCAGAATGCGGTTCTCTTGTGTATGAAAACCCTGAGATCAGAATGTCATTTTGAGAATGCAGTTCTCTTCGTCGTATAGAATCTGAGATGACCGTGAATCAATATAGAATGCAGTTAGAAAGAAAAAAATATAGAGTCAGACTAGGCTTCACGTACAGTGCAGTGCGTGTGTGGTGCGTTTAAAGCTTACAGTGCAGTACGCTTCGAGTACACAGTGCAGTGCGCTTAGTGCAAAAAAATTGTAAAAAATTGAGCTCTCCCTTAGCAGATACGATTGATTTTCTGTCTTCTAATACAATTTTTCCAAAATTTTGAAACTCGACGACAAACACATTGAATTCATCTTTGCAGTCCCATGTGATAAGGTGAGATGCAGTGCGGATGCGTATATTTAAAAGAAAACTTGGCTGCTACTCATATGAGTGAATGAAGTGCGCTGCGAACATGTTACAATTCACAAGGAGGAGTTGGCTGAAAGCTCCATTATGTACATATTTGACATTGTCACTGTCTGACACGAAAAGAAAAACACAAAAACTAACTAGACCGGTATATACAAAAGCACACAGCATGGTGTGAACAGTTTTGCAGATCGAGAACTACACACAGCGACCATACATTACTGTTTACAGAAAGTTCTGGAGCACACACGAAAAAGACATCAACACACATAGAAAAAGATCTGCTATCATTTATGCCTCATCCTGCTCCTGCGAATCCAGTTTTGGAGAAAAGCTAAGAGAATGCAAAGATTTCTTAGATCCTCCGGGAACTCGGTGACTACGACCATGTTTTCAGGGTGGAACAGGATCTGGAACAAAAACTCAGCCTTCCAATCCTAAAGAAAAGCTTCCTGCGATGAAGAAAAAAAAACAAATATACAACATCATCTACAAAAAAGAAACTGACAAACAAAATATCAAGGAATGAGGGGTTATTATTGGGTTAAAAGAAGATACTTACATTACGCTTTGCGAATTTCACAACAAAGCTTTTGCCGTCATAAAACTGAGCCATCTTCAGAACAAAAAAGCCGTACTCATTGGGGCCCTGCTCAGGGGAGCCCAAAAAGCTAGCTTTCTTTGAAACATCGACCCAGTCTACCGACTCCTTTCTCTTGTACTTCTTTTCTCCATAAACCTTCTTCAACAATGCAGTCATCCTGATCATCTGGTGGAAATAAGAAAAAAACAAAAATACACATCACATCAAAAATTGTTCAACACGCGCACGCATGAAAACAAGAAGAAAGGTGAAAAAGGAAAATTTTTACCATTTCAGTACGGTCGCTGTGGTATTCAGACTTATGCCACCTCGTCGTTTGATCAACCGGTCCGCTGTACCTCCTAGTGTCATGAATGTCAAGGGTCTCGCGGTGCCTATTCATCGTGTATAGCGAATAATGCTCGTCTTTCAT
Organism: Secale cereale; assembly: GCA_902687465.1. NCBI lineage: Eukaryota > Viridiplantae > Streptophyta > Magnoliopsida > Poales > Poaceae > Secale > Secale cereale. The sequence goes on from LR738711.1 coordinate 204,860,288, forward strand.
CCATGGTAACAGAATCTGATTTTGTTTCATCAAATTTGTTATGGGTTTGATGAGTGAAAAAGGATTACTGGAAAAAATTAGGAGAGAAAATAAGTACATAAGGCTGAACAAAAGCAAATTTGATAACTTACTAATTTGCAATCAAGAAGGTTCTCGTCATCACGAACAGAAAGTTTGAACTGCTTTGCTGCATCTTCAACGTTAAACTTGCCGTGGACAAAAGGCAACACAACATTTCCATCTTCATCTCTATCCGCGTGATCATTCATTTGAAGCACATACTGCGTGTGTTTAATTCACAAAAGAACGTTAATGCAGTTCCCCTTAAGATGTTCGCTCCGACACTTAATAAAAAAACGGATCATGCTTATCTAAAAACAGTATGCAGTTCACAAATTCTCCCCATAATTTGTTTCATTTAAGATGCATGGGTTAAACACAAAATAAATAAATTTATGCAGTTCAGTACATTCTAAAACAAATTATTATACACTATTTACTGCAGTTCACTCGAGCAGAAAAAAGAAAAAAATAAGAAAAAAGAGAAATACCGTGATAAACAAAGGGGACAGCAGAACGCGTTCGCCAGATCGATAAACCACATTCATATGCTCGTCATTCTTCCAGTACCTGATGATATGATCCATCAATTCCGAGTCCATAAAACCACCTTTGGTGAAAGTTAAGAACATGTAGTCCACATTCACAGTGTAGACTTCAATAGGATTCCTGTGCATGAAAAGCGCGCACCTGCACAAAAGAAACGGCGAAGGTGGGGGGGTTAGGAGCACAAAAGCAAAAACACAGAAGAACATTACACACATTAAAAAGCAAAAAGCGAAAAAACTAACGAAAAAAGAACTGACTCGCTGTATTTCTGCCTGAATGGTGTGCTCGTGATGAGTTGCAAGACTTTCCTCATCTCCGCAAGATAGCTAAATCTCGCAGGATTCAACTTCTGTACAGGAGATCGAAACTTTGATGGCTTCTGCACAGGCCTCTTATTTGATAGAATTAGTGCCTCGCTATCCGTCGGGCGTTCCACAGCTGCGCTCCTGGTCCTCCTAGGCACTGCTGGTGGCCTCTCAAAATCATCATCACTATCTTCAGCATTCGGAGGGCTCACTGCTTTCTTCCCATGCTTGACATTGTCAGGAGATTCTTCAAGAGCTTTTTCATTCGAAGTGCCGGCGCCACTCCTCAACCTCTTACACACAGGTTCTTTCACAAGCTTAACGGGGGGGTGGTTCATCAAGGACAAGTTTCTGAATCGTTGGAGTGTGAACCTGAGTTTCAAACAAGGAAATACCACCTTGGTGTGCGCCTTCGTCAAAGCCTGCAAAAAAAATGGATAATGAGCAAAATGAAAAAGAATCATCAAGTTCCCTAAGGAAAAGTCATTTTAAACACGCGAACGGAGTTCTACTAAAAAGCTTAACAAAAGTAGTGGACCTCCCCTCTCTGTATCAATGAAGTTCACTTAATAAAAAGGGTGTGTGACTGGAAAAAAATGTAATAACCTTCTTTAAAAATTAAAAGTGATGTCAGGTCCAGACAGCAATGCGACGAGGTCAGCCAACTATAGAGCATCGCCTTCCTGATGTAGCCAATGTGCTCCTTCCCAAACTTGGCAATCGTTTCACCATCCCAGGTCTGCATGAATTGGAACATGTAAAATCCACAATCATGCCTGCAAGAAAACCAACACAAAACACATTACTAATGCAGTTCACTCAATAATGAAGTGCTACTGATGTTAGTAAAACAATGCAGCTCCATACACACAAAGAAACCGAGGGAGAACAACCAATAACACATTAGTAATGCAGTTCGCTCAAGGAAAAAGGTGCTTCTAATTTAGTAAAAACAATGCAGCTCACTTACACAAAAAAAACTGAAGGAGGAAAAAGAAAAAAGGAGAACAAGTACAAACCCGTTTCCCTGTTGCGGGACATTAATATGAGTCAGCGCAAAGCCGTCAAGGGTGGGAGGGTTCAACGGCTCATCGCAGCTTGCGCTGCCATCTTTCCAAACTTTTTTGATGTTCCTGACCATTTTCCGGAAGACAAGATTTGCAGGAGCACTGTCGGCCTCGTTCAGTGAGTCGAGAAACTCAAAACGCTTCTCTCGCAGGTTCAAAGTGACCAAGCAGTAGTGGCCTATCACGTCCTTCATTGTTGCGAGAGGAGGGTCAAATGTTGCAAACATAATCTGAAATAAAAAAAGAATAAAACAAACCAGATGAGAAAATAGAAAAACAAAAAACTTATTTTCAAGATGACGAAAAATGGTCAAAATGCGTTACCAAGTTTTTCTTGTCCACACGATCCTCTGCGCTTGAGGAAAACATCTTTTTCAAAGCCCTATTTGTGGCACCGCCATTCCAAATGGAATTCTGCAAAAAAGACAGAACCAGAGAGTTAATGAAAATGCTTATAGCACAAATAAAAATTGGACGAGGGGATAAAATATAAATTAATGAAAATGCTTACACATAGGTTGTACGGGACAATCATCGTTTGAGATCCTTTGAACCTCTCAGCTAACATAGAGACGCCAATGTTTGCGAGGCGCGTGCTCAGTGTTCCATACGACCAAAAAGACTCGCCAACATGACCGATAGTAATATCACCAAACTCGCCCTTGAACGCAACTAGATGCCTTCAGACAAGAAGAAAAAAGCCCAGCAAAAAGTGATAAGATGGGTGTGCCTGAAAAAATAACATATTAAATAACCGGGGCGTAAGACAAAAAATGTCATACTTCTTCTTCTTATCCCTCCTAGCCCTCGTAACAGCGTCATATAACTCATTGTATCTTCTCATAAGAGCTGGATCAACACTTCAAGGAGTAACAACAGGTAATTCCTCATCTGCATACAGAGTGGGAACGATATCATATGATAAAACACACACGGTGCATTTCGCCCCCGGGAAAGAACAAAAATAATGCAGTTCGCTTACCTTCGGTTTCAGAATAAACTTCCTGCGGCTGCTCATGTACATCTTCGCTGAGCGTCAAGTGATCTAGCCCGGTAATATCATCGTCAAGCAGCGCTTGATTGCTCATGTCCTGAGAGAGTCTTGGATGTTCCTCTTTAGAAACAATCGAAACTGCCTCAGCTGGGACTTTTGTTGTCTCGGCTGGGAAAGCCAGATTGCCAACAGATTGCTCGGGGGCGCGAGGGACAACACAAAATTTCTCAGGCACCTCATCGCCAAGCAACAAAACAGTAGGCCCAACAACACCATCAATGCCAGCGGATGTCCCGGCATCGTCAAATCCGACTCTAGGAGTTCCTTCTGTCTCTTCTGCAAGTTCAACTGTAACACCAAGAGCTCCTTCTCTCTCTTCATGCTTATCACAATCCACGATATCCTCCCTTCCTTCTCTCTCTTGTGCCTTATCAGCCTCAACAGGACACTCCCCTCCTTCTCTACCTTCTGCCTTATCAACCTCCGCATCAGGCTCCTCCCCTCCTCTCCCTTCCACATTATCATCCTCAATGTTGCCCTCCGCTTGGATTTCAACATTTAATCCGCAGTTCTGATGAGTTAAAAAATAAAACACATTACACAAAAAAGATAGAATGCAGTTCACTAATAAAACGGACCATGAAGCTCCCATGAAAAATAAAAAATAAAACACAAAATGCAAAAATTCTCTATACTCACCAGGGAAGCGTCGCCTTCCATCTCTTTACACTTGTCAGCCTCCTCGTCCTTGCCAGCGTCACCCTCTGCCTCCTTCCCATGTATTTCCACGTTTGATTCGGCATCCTAAAAAACATTAAAACATAAATAAAACTATTATCCAAATCTGCAGTTCTACAACTAAAAAACTAACACCAGATCATGCAGTCCACTTCTAAAAAAGATGATGCTTCTTCTCTAAACAACAACTGCAGTGCACTACCACAACTGGTGCACAAAAATACAAAAAAGTTAAAAATTGTAGTTCGCTGCCACTGCTGGTGCAAAAAATATAATTGTTTGTTTTGGACACTACAAAAAATCAAACAATGAAGTTCACTGTAACAAAAAAAAGGAAGAAATCAAACCTTGTCGATGACGCCTTCGTCAATAGGATTGTCTTTGGCAGCTTCGTCAACGGGGGACAATGGCATATCGAACAACTAATCAGAATCAACACCGTCGTGGTCCTGGTGGTCATCATCACGACAAGCGTTAGCCTTAGAAGATTCTCCTCCACACTGCGAAAAGAACAAAAGGATCCGAAAACAAATAGTCAATGCCACAAACACACAGAAAAAATAGATAACAAATATGGGTAAAAAAACTGTTCACATATGAAAAAAAGACATACATCCACATCTACGGGGTCAGGCAAAGAAGGTCAGACAACATATTCATGCCTGTCCATTTCCTTCACAATTGCATCAGCTTCCTGCTCATACGTAGCACACCTGTCGTCCTGAGACTGCTTAAACTGAATGAATGAAGACCTGATATTCGTAACAATCTGCTTAAGGAATTCAAGCTGCCCACGGTCAAAGTTATGGGCGGCCTCGATTTCTGCTTCAGAAGGGCCTTTGCCTTCAGGAAACAATCCAGCTATATTCCTCATCCTGGAACCAGATGTTGGGAAATCACTAGTTATATTGATGACCCTGTCGAGAAGCTCATCGACCTGAACAAATTTATTGTGATCACCAGAAGCCTGGCCAGAAAAACCTCCAGCAGCCGCCCTAGCAAAACCATGAGCCCGTCGAATTGGAGCCGCCCTAGCAAGAGGCTCACAAAACATTTCAGGCGCTTCGGCAACTGCAGTCCGCTTGTACACAATGTCCGCTTCCGCCTTCCACTGAAAAAATTAACAAAAAAAAGAGATGCAGTTCACAAAAAAAGTACATAAGAGGTTCACATTTAGCATGCGTGAAAAAAAGGAATAAAACAAAAACAAAGGCTGGCTATGCACTCACCAGCAGCTTGCCAAACTTGTAAGAGTCCAGGTGTATCTTTCCCCTGACAATAATGTCGGCGTTGTGAAACTTCTTCAACTGCACATGGGACAGTATTGCGGCGCGTGGCGTGCGTCTATCCATAACCGATACTTTTCGAAGATTCAACGAATCCAGGTACATGAACAGGGGCACGATGGTGCAACCCTCAGCGCAGTTCTGCTTGCTCCCTTTAGAATTCCACTTGTACACAGCGGCATGTGATACGTCCATAACGTATCTATAATTTCTGCTTGCTCCATGCCTCTTTTGGGTGATATTGCTATGATATTTATACACTTCCATACACTTTTGATCATATTTGGACTAACCTATTAACTCAGTGCACCCCAGTGCCAGTTTTTGTTTTCGGCTGTTCTTGTATTTCAGGTTTTCACATTACGAGAACTGCCAGAAAAAATCCAGAAAAATTATATAAAAAATCAGCGTTCGAGAAACTACCGTGCGCCCGAAAGATAGCCAGGGGGCACCAGGGCTCCAGGCGCCCTGGCGGCGTGCCCCCCCCCCTTGGCCGCGCCGGGGGGGCGCCTGGGCCCCCCGAGGCTCCTTCGATGCCCCCCTTTGGCATATATTTAAAGCGTCTCGCAGAAACCCTGATTCCAGACCCCTTTTCTCCAGACGCGATTCCGATCTCCGCCGCCATCGCCATCAAGCTTCGGGGGACCAGAATTCCTGCGCCGGCACCCTGCCGGGACGGGGAAGTGCCCCCGGATTCATCTCCATCGACGTTGCTTCCTCCCTCCATGATGCGGGAGTAGTTCCTCCTCGGGGCTGAGGTTCTTACCAGTAGCTATGTGGTCAATTCTCTCTCCCATGATGTGATCTTCGTTGTGATCATAGGCTATGTTAATCTAGGGTGATCCCATGATATTTCCCCTTCCTCTATGTATTGGATTGATGTACTCACTTGTCTTTATCTAGTATAATCCCCGAGACCAAGGTGACAGCGGTCTATTGGACATGGATTAGAAAAGTATTTTCATGAGTGATTTCCTCTCTTGTGTGTTGATTGAAGATTGAGAGTCTCTTGGTGATTGTGGGACTCTCTTTGGATGGCCGCGGTGACATTGGGAAATCCTTAGATTGAGAACTACGAACTTTGAGGTGTGCTTTTGTAGCCCTACATAATTCTCGTCCTCTCTTGACCACGAAGGAATGACCTCCGAGTGTGTCCCCTTTGCATGTTTTATGGGAAATATCATGTGATTCGATTATGTTAATGTTGTTGGGAGTTGCCACTAGTGAAAGTATGAAGCCTAGGCCTTGTTTCCACCATTGCAATACCATTTGTGCTCACGTTTACCACTTGTTTGTTTGCTGCACTTTTTATTACATATTTATATTACTTTGTTTTGCCATCCATATCACTTGCCATTTAACATCTCTTCGCCGAACTAGTGCACCTATACATCTGACAAGTGTATTAGGTGTGTTGGGGACACAAGAGACTTCTTGTATTTTAGTTGCAGGGTTGCTTGAGAGAGACCATCTTCAACCTCTACTTCCCTGAGTTCGATAAACCTTAGGTCATCCACTTGAGGGAAATTGCTGCTGTCCTACAAACCTCTGCGCTTGGAGGCCCAACATAGTCTACAAGAGTAGAAGCGTGTGTAGACATCAAGCTATTTCGGGCGCCGTTGCCGGGGAGGTGAGCGCTTGAAGGTATATCTTTAGATCTTGCAATTAAATCTTTTTGTTTCTTGTTTTTATTTCACTAGTTATGCTTATGGATAACCTTGCTATTGGATCGTTGCTTGCGGGAAGACGCCCCACACCTGTGGTGGTTGCTCCTCCCCCTACTGAAATTGTGCCATATAAAATACCAGCTGGTATTATCGATTATGTTTTGGCTGATCGTTATGCAGGAGACAGACATCCCGGTGAACACTTGCTATATCTGTCACAACTATGTTCATTATTTAAGCTTGCAGGTGTATCAAGGGAGTTTGTCATGAGGAAATTATTTGCCTTGTCACTGAAAGGAAAAGCATTGGAATGGTATAGGCTACTAGATGACTCTCACCTGCTGGAGTGGGAAGAGATCCAGTCTCTCTTTTACTCCAAGTTTTATCCTCTTCATGAAGTCCATGGGAATATGAATTATGTTTATAATTTTTATCCGCATGACGGAGAGAGCATAGCTCAAGCTTGGGGGAGACTGAAAACGTTAATGCTAAAATGTCCTAACCATGGGCTCCCCAAAGATATGATTATTACTAATTTCTATGCGAGGCTTTCTCGACAGGATAAAGATTTGCTCGGCGCTTCCTCTATGGGTTCTTTCACAAACAAAAAGATTGATGCTAAATGGGAACTCCTTGAAAGAATTCAACGCAACACTGAAGATTGGGAGATCGACAAAGGTAAAGAGTCAGGTATAATTTATGAGTATGATTGCATTAAGTCCTTTGTTGAAACTACAAGTTTTAACAAGTTTAGTGCTAAGTTTGGGCTTGATTCTCAACTCCTTGTTGATTTCCTCAAATCTTTTGCTTCACATCTTAATATGCCTAAGGAGGATTGGATCAAGTATCATAAACCTTTTAAAGAGACTTGCAAAGAAAATGAAATTGTTCATGATGATTGCAACATGCATGATCCAATTCCTAAAAATGAAGTTTTATATAAGCATGTTAATTTTTGTGGAGTGGATAGACCTTGTGAAAGGCCTATGATTGAAGAAGAGAAGTATTGTAAGCAACATAAGCATGAAAGAACAATCACTTGGGTCAGAGATTTAAATGAAATTGCTAGAGAATTGTGTGACCTTTATCCTTTTACTTGTGAACTTTGCCGTATAGAGGGTCACTTTAATTTTCAATGCATGAACTTTCAAAACATAACTGTTAACCGGTTGTGTGATAACATGTTCACCTCTGATCTTTATGATGAGCTTATGTTATTTTTGATGTGTGAAGAGTTATCAGAAAAGACTTCATGGCTAGATGTTAATGCCATAGGAATAAAAAACACTTTGCAAAATTGCCATCTCTATTGTGTTGTTAATTGCCATGAAAATGATTACATAGGTAAGATTATAAAGGAGGGAACTTTAACAAAGTATAAAAATGTCTCTTATATTTCTGCTAATAAAAAGGAGAGTTTCTCCCAAGTTTCCCCTATTGTTTCTAATGATAAACCAGGATATGTGGAGAAGCTTCATCTCCAACCACTCCCTCCTAAGGTTAAGAAAAAGAAAAAGAAGAGGAGGAGGAAGAGGAGCAAGAAAGAAGAAGAATGGGTATCAACCTGGCCTGAGCATATTCCTCCCATCAACTTTTATCCTAACGGTTGTAAGTTTAAAGAAGAAGGTGAAGTTTATTGCCTTAATTATCATCTTGATGATACGTCTGTAGGTACTATTGAAGATGATTTTGATTATGATATGCATGTTACTTATTGTGATTGGGAAAATGATGATAATGCTACTTATGATCTTGAAAATCTTTTTGGTACCAACTCTGAAAGTGATGATATGGGAAGCTCTAAGCTTGGGGATGATAGGATTGCAAATCCTTTACCCACTAGTGATGTGATAATTGATAATTCTTTTGCCAGTAAGAATAAAGACAACATGATTACAAATATAGTTGCTAGCAATGATAATGCTCTTCTCTACTATGATGATGTCATAACTCCAACCTATAGTGATTATAAAGGTACCTATGAGATAAGGAGAAATTATCCTTATGAAACTTGTCATAATCATGGAGGGAATTACTCCCTTGTTGAACACCACCCTCTTAATACACAATTAATCTATAGTGTTCAAGTTGTTTATGATAGTCCTACTCCCACTATTACCAATGAGAAAGATTATGCTTATGTGGAGAGTAAGAGTACCTTTTTGCATGTGGATCATGGTAACAATGCTTTATGTGATGCTTATATTGTTGAGTTCATCCATGATGCCACCGAAATTTATAATGAGAGAGGTAGACTTGGTTCTAAATATCTTAATAATAAGAAGTTTCCTCTCTTTATGGTGAATATTTTGAAGTTATGCTTGTTTTGCCTTCCTATGCTAGTTGCTTTGTGCTTCAATGAATTATTCTATTGTAATATTCCTATGCATAGGAAGCATGTTAGGCTTAAATGTGTTTGGTATTTACTTCTTGATGCTCTCTTTTGTTCTTCAGCTCTTATTCCTACGAGAGCATCATTAAAGTCTTAAGCCTATCTTTATGGCTATAAAGAAAGAGCTCTAGGGAGACAACCCTTGTTATGTTTACTTTCAGTTTTAGTGGTCTTGATGTTTGTTACTACTGTAGCAACATCATTGTATCTTTATTTTTCAGCTTTGTGCCAAGTTTAGCCTCTGATTGCAAGAAAGTTCAAAAGTTGTGACGTGCTGTCCAGGAAACAGATTCTGTCCTTGGATAGAAAAATTCATATAAAATCACTAGATCATCTTTTTGGTCTGAATTTTTTCGACAGCATGCTCTATATAATTTTCTTTCGTGCGTCTGTTTTGAGTTTTTTTATTAGAGTTGCAGAAGTGCCCCGGAAAAATCATTTACTACCTGCTGTTCTGTTTTTCACAGATTCTGTCCTGTTTTGCCTTTCCTTCATTTTGCAAACCTAGAGCTTGCTTTTTCTTTGCAAAAACCTTTTGTCAATCTTGAGAAACAGTAGAACTTCAAGAATATCTTTATTTCCAGCAAGGAACAATTATTTTATTATGGGTACTAACCTCGCTAATCAGATTATGATGAGTTATGTATGAAGGGAGTTTTCAAGTGTGCGAGGGAAGATGATAAAAAGATTCAGGAGTGTCAAAAGCTCAAGCTTGGGGATGCCCCCATGCACCCCCAAGAAATATTCAAGGAGACTCAAGCGTCTAAGCTTGGGGATGCCCCCGTGCATCCCCTTCTCCATCAACATTATCAGTTCGTCTTTCGTTCCACTATATTTTTATCACTTCATGTGTTATGTGCTATGCTTGGAGCGTCTTGCTTTTAGTTTTCCTTAGCTTTTCATAACGAGTCGGAACTCAGCTTTCTTTATGTGGGAGAGAAACACGCTCCACTTCTACCTAGAACATAACATAGAATTTTCATGTCTATCTCTGCTGTGTGTGTTCTTTGTCCTTTAATAGCTACTATCATGCTTAGCTCTTAACTTTCATGCTTATCTTTTTAAAGAGCTTTTGTTTAGTTGGTTGCTTGAACTCTCTTTAGTTATCATGCTTATCTTATTAAGAGAGTTTGCTTCCGTTGCATTGGTTGATATGTCTATGATAAGGATGCTACGTGCATAATGGCGCTTGGTAGTTCATGTTTTCTTATGGTTAGTCTCAAATAGCTGGGGGGGTTCCCAATGTGTTATTGGAGTACCAACATGATTTGTTTGCCTATGATGTGGTATGGTTTAGTAATATCTTCCTTCAAAGAATTTATTTTGATTGACTTGGCGTATGCTCACGCATATTTAAGACTGTAAAGAAAGTCTGTCAAGCCTTGATGATCTTTTGTTTCTGAGTAGCGATATAACTTCCATTCCTGATTCAATGTTGCTTTGTCGCTCTGCATGATTATGACCATCATTGCTCTCTTAGTTGGTCGCTCCCAGTCTTTTGCTAACCTTCGCCTGTACTAAGCGGACTGACTGCTTGTGCATCCACATCCTTTTAATCCAGTTATGCCATATGAGTCCATCATATCTTCCTACATGGTATTTACCTGCCATTCCTAACGGAGACTTGCATGTACCATCTCGAAATTATTCAAAGAAAAAGCATTCCTATTTTGTGCCTCTGTTTTAAGTTCATGAGGAAGTAGTAGTTAATTCATGATCTTTTTAAGTTGGACAAGCTTCACCCCGGGATTGCATGTATAATGTGCAAACCCATAATACAAGAAGGAACTGGCATTGAGTGCGCCCGGCTCAAAAAGATAATATAACAAACAAACCCTCCTTCACGCTTTGTTCATGAGAAATCAGAAAACTTTGGCAGTGATAAACAAAGGAGATTAAGAGGATGTGATCGTCCTCATTCGGGAGCCGTTCCTCGAAACTTGTCCATCTCAAGAAGTGATTGAGTTGTCTTCTAGCATTCGTTGACGAAACATGATGATCTAAAAAAAATTATTACCTCTGTTTTAAAACCAAGAGCTCTGGTACATGTTTTGTCTTTGTTTCCGACTACGGGTTTTCAACCTTGCCAACAAAAGCCACGGTTCGAGAGTCTCCACCTTCTTTTAAAGCACCGACTACTGAGAGCATGATTGTCATTCTGAGTGTAATGTGCATTGTCCCAAAGTAGCATTGTCTTTTGCATGATTGTGATATCGTTTATTCTGAAATCATTGTATCTAGTCATCACTTAAACCTTGGAGGTGCCCCTGCATTTATGTTTTGCTTCACTAAAGGGGCAAGCTAGATATCACTTTATCATATTTGCACATCATGTTCATTGCAAATCTATTTGATGTTTCAGTATCATATTGTAAAACTTTTAGTCCTTTGTGATTTTCTCATGAGGCAACTTAATTACTATAGATCCATTGTCTCAGTAAGCTTTTGTCATATGACTATGAAAAAGTCCTATATGGTTAATAGCATGTCACCACAGAAATTATTCTTGTTATCATTTACCTACTCGAGGACGAGCAGGAATTAAGCTTGGGGATGTTGATACGTCCATAACGTTTCTATAATTTCTGCTTGCTCCGTGCCTCTTTTGGGTGATATTGCTATGATATTTATACACTTCCATACACTTTTGATCATATTTGGACTAACCTATTAACTCAGTGCACCCCAGTGCCAGTTTCTGTTTTCGGCAGTTTTTGTATTTCAGGTTTTCACATTACGAGAACTGCCAGAAATAATCCAGAAAAATTATATAAAAAAATCAGCGTTCCAGAAACTACCGTGCGCCCGAAGGACAGCCAGGGGGGGCCACCAGGGCTCCAGGCGCCCTGGCGGCGCGCCCTCCCTGGGCCGCGCCGGGGGGGGCGCCTGGGCCCCCCCGAGGCTCCTCCGATGCCCCCTTTGGCATATATTTAAAGTGTCTCGCAGAAACCCTGATTCCAGACCCCTTTTCTCCATATGCGATTCCAATCTCCGCCGCCATCGCCATCAAGCTTCGGGGGACCAGAATTCCTGCGCCGGCACCCTGCCAGGACGGGGAAGTGCCCTCGGATTCATCTCCATCGACGTTGCTTCCTCCCTCCATGATGCGGGAGTAGTTCCTTCTCGGGGCTGAAGTTCTTACCAGTAGCTATGTGGTCAATTCTCTCTCCCATGATGTGATCTTCGTTGTGATCATAGGCTATGTTAATCTAGGGTGATCCCATGATATTTCCCCTTCCTCTATGTATTGGATTGATGTACTCACTTGTCTTTATCTAGTATAATCCCCGAGACCAAGGTGACAGCGGTCTATTTGGACATGGATTAGAAAAGTATTTTCATGAGTGATTTCCTCTCTTGTGTGTTGATTGAAGATTGAGAGTCTCTTGGTGCTTGTCTTTGACTATGCTTTAGATATGTTGTGGTGATTGTGGGACTCTCTTTGGATGGCCGCGGTGACATTGGGAAATCCTTAGATTGAGAACTACGAACTTTGAGGTGTGCTTTTGTAGCCCTACATAATTCTCGTCCTCTCTTGACCACGAAGGAATGACCTCCGAGTGTGTCCCCTTTGCATGTTTTATGGGAAATATCATGTGATTCGATTATGTTAATGTTGTTGGGAGTTGCCACTAGTGAAAGTATGAAGCCTAGGCCTTGTTTCCACCATTGCAATACCATTTGTGCTCACGTTTACCACTTGTTTGTTTGCTGCACTTTTTATTACATATTTATATTACTTTGTTTTGCCATCCATATCACTTGCCATTTAACATCTCTTCGCCGAACTAGTGCACCTATACATCTGACAAGTGTATTAGGTGTGTTGGGGACACAAGAGACTTCTTGTATTTTAGTTGCAGGGTTGCTTGAGAGAGACCATCTTCAACCTCTACTTCCCTGAGTTCGATAAACCTTAGGTCATCCACTTGAGGGAAATTGCTGCTGTCCTACAAACCTCTGCGCTTGGAGGCCCAACATAGTCTACAAGAGTAGAAGCGTGTGTAGACATCAGCATGCAGCTCGTCAACAACAAGCTGACAAAAGTCCATGCTAGCCATAGATGAAATATCCAAGTTTTCAACCATAGCAGCTACCCTGGACAACCGAGTTGCGGGGCTGGGACAAAGCAAGCACTAGAAAACAATGAGAAAAAAACCTTCACCGTCTTATTAACCTTCGGAGGGTCCGCAGCCAGCGTGCGAAGTAAAATAAGCAGGTCCTGCGCATCTATGCTCCGAGAACGGTTGAAACCAAGTTCATCCTTCAGATTAGTCAACGAATCATCATGGCCGCTGGCAGCAGGCCTGGGAGCAGTGTGAGAACCCATAGGGAAATCAAAAATGTGATGGACAGCCTCGTGATTGATTTCCAGAACCTTGTTTAGCCCACAGTCCAATCTCATCGTATCAGGATCGATTTTTCCCATCAGCTTGCACATCAAAACACGAGAAACATTCTTCTCTAATTTCAGGTCAAAGACAATGCCAAAACCTGCTTGCCGCACCAAAGTTCTGTGCACCTCACCCAACAAAGCGACAGCTTTGATTACGTTTGGAATGGATGGCCGAACAGTCTTGTTAAAATGCCATTCATGCGCAACATCATCTTCAGACCTCTTCCTCTTGGTACTCTCAGCAGTCTACAAAAAAAGAATAAAAAATGCAGTTCACATCAGCAAACTCATGCCGAACAACTTAAAAACAGAAGAAAAAGTAAATAAACAGCGTATACCTTACTAACATCAACATCCTCCTCATCAGAATCACTGTCCAGCGCTTCTTCAGCTGCATTTTCCCGCACAAGCTTAGATCGACGCTCAGAACCAACACTAGAGTAATCGTCCGCGCGTCTCCAGTTTCCTTGAATCCCATCCACATTAACTTCGGCACAATTAGGTCTCTTTGAGTAATCCACACGCGGGCTCCGGCGTGGAGAACTTAAACCTTGCTCTGCAGCAGTGTTGAGTTTTCTCTTCACAGGATTCTTTGAGGGGGCAAACTTAGCGGACTTCTTTGAATCTGCAATCCTCCTTCCTATCTCCTTACCCTCCTCAAACTTTACTTGCTTCGCCTTATGGGCCTTCACGAAAGTATTACCGAGCGCAATCGCTTTCTACCTTTTCCTCTCAACATCAGCTGCAATCTGATCAGGGAGCATCCAATCCTGTGTAACTGGCTCTGTGCCATCAACAGATTGCGACTGGGTTTCACTCAATTCAGGTGGAATGCTGCCCTGATCAGATGTACCGCCACCGACAACATCGGCTGTGAAATAACGTGTAATCAAATAGTTAACACCACCACCCCCTGACCCACCAGGAGATAAAACTGTGGGTGAGAAAAACATAAGAAAGATATGTGTGTGAGAGGCAGACCTAAACTTAATGTAGCTCATACAACTTGGAAACACAAATGTAGAAATGCAGTCCTCTTTTCAGCGGTTTATGTTTAACAATTAAAACATAACAGTAAACCTAAAATGCAGTTCATGTCGCTTGAATATCATATTGACGCGTGTCTGAAAATGGACATTGGTAAAGGGATATATGATGCAGTGCACTAATTCGTTCAGTGACCAATTGACCACATATAAAAAGAAGTGCGCTTAGATATACAAAACAAAACAAATTCATGCAGTTCTGTAAAGAGGAAAAAACTAAAACTTAATGCAGCTCATATCAATTTGGCAACCGCATAGTGGATAGACAAAAAAAATACAAAGCAATGTCCAAAATGCAGTGCTCTTTTAGCAGTTTATGTTTAACAATTAAACATAACAAGTAACTTAATGTCATTCCAAAAAAGTAAAAACAATTAACTTGAGGCAGTTCATATCAGTTTGCCACATGTCTGAAAAAATGGGCCTTGCTAAAAAGGAATCTAAGATGCAGTGCACTATTTCGTTCAACAAAAGAAGTAAATTGACCCTGAATGAAAAATGCAGTTCACTTTGATGTAGTACCAGATGGGGAAGCCGTTCTAACTGGTGACGCATCAATTGGGAAGGAAGAAGCCATGTTGTGTCTGCAATCAGAAAGGGATAATAATTAAACCCTAGACAGCAAACCCCAAAAGCAGGCAGAGAAAAACTTTCAATCCATAGGGCGTTGTAATTTCAAGCATACAAAACAAGCTTAAGAAGAGGATGCTGGCTCAAAAAATAACCCTAGCACAAGATGTGGAATGGGTTGGGGGCGATTTGGGGCTCACCGTGAGACGATGTGACGGCCGGACGAGGCGGGTGCGCACGGGGACGGCGGAGGAAGCGCCCTACGGACGGCGGCGGCTGTGGGCGTCGTCGCTGTCCACCACGAGAGAGCCCCTACGGACGACGACGGCTGCAGGCGTCGTCGCTCTCAACCACGAGAGCACGAGGGCGGGGGGACTTCTGTGCGGGTGCGGGGGAGAGGAAGCGGAAGGGGCCAAGGGGGCTGCAAGAGAGACTTAATGAATAAAAGGCTAACAGGCCCACAGGTCATAGACAAAAAATAAAAAAACGTCTCGGTTGTAACACGATGCAGTTCGCTTACGGAAAACGACTCGGCTTCTGAAGCGATGCAGTTCGCTTACGGAAAACGATTCGGCTTCCGAAGCGATGCAGTTTGCTTACGGGAAACGATTCGGTTCGCGTGCCCTAAATAAATGCGCCCACTATCGCCCGAAGCGCCGCGCCCCTGCTCCTCTATCCGGCCGGTTGCAAGCCGCGCGAAGGCCACGATCATCACGAACCCATGATCGCCAACACGGTTGGGGGACGAGATTGTGGCCTCGGCAGAAGTTGCTGCCCTCCACTTTAAATCCCGTGCTCCATCAACCTGGTCGTCCGCACAAACACACGACGCTGCCCTTCCTCCTCCTCTTCCTCCTCTTTGCAGCCATGCCGTTCACCAAGACCTACGACGAGGTCCATGCGCACGGGAAGACCAAGCTGAAGGTGATCTACACCAACGACGTGGACGCCATGGCGACGTACGTCGAAGAGTACAAGGCAGTTCTCCAGCGGCGCCGCCA
Source organism: Secale cereale (assembly GCA_902687465.1). Lineage (NCBI taxonomy): Eukaryota > Viridiplantae > Streptophyta > Magnoliopsida > Poales > Poaceae > Secale > Secale cereale. Next base: position 204,876,359 of record LR738711.1, read on the forward strand.
GAAGATCGTCGGCATCGACGTCGAGTACACACCCAACAAGACCAGAGCGGCCCTGATGGCTTCTCGCCCCTCGTTGGTTACCCCAAGTGGAAGGTTTAAGATGCAGTGTAGCGGTAGTTTTCCCTTGGCAAAGATACCAAGGATCGAATTCCCCTGAGACTCCGACGGTCAACAAGAAGGTGTCAACTGCTAGCGGCGCAACTAGCGATCGACCGGACCTGCACACAAATACAAATAACTTTGCTCCCAACGAGTACAGAGAGGTTGTCAATCCCTCCGGCCTTGTCGTTTACAAAGGATCAAACACAAGAGATAATAGTGATAGGTATGACTGCAACTAGTAAGTAAAAATTGAAAGTAAATAGCGGATGTGATCAGTGATGGTAATATGGACCGGGGTCCCATGATGTTCACTAGTGATGTCTCTCTCCCAAAAGACGATAAAACAGCTAAGCGAGGTAAACGAATTACAGCTGGGCAATTGACAGGATTATGTGCGCAAACCAATGCTAACTATGCTGCAAAGAAAGGTAGAGGCTCAAAAGCATGGGCGGTACGCCAAGGTAAGTAGACCGAAATCCATCTGCATCTACTACTAATCATCCACCTTGAGATATCTATCCAGAACATCTCGCTGGTATTAAGTTGCGAGTCCCACCCATAGTGTAAACTCAAAGCAACAGACAACTGCATTAAAAGAACTTTGCGTAAAGTAAACAATCCTTGCACCCCGCGAGTACAAGCACTGTTGTTTTCCCCCTTGTGGCAACAGCACATCCCCTAGACTCATGTTTCTGTCACTCAAGCTAGTCATCGAGGGGCATGAACCCACAATCAAGCATAACGTTCCCTCTTGGAGTTACTACCTACTACTTGGCCAAAGCAATAAACAGCAACGGAGAACATGCTAGAATTACTCAAGAACATAAATATAAAAGAGGTAAATCAAATATATTACTCACACACAATCTGAACATAATCTCATAATCCATCGGATCCCAGCAAACTCATCATAGCAACAACATAAGGATTACATATGTGCCTCGATCATGTAGGGCAGCTCACGAGGTCTAATCAGTGAAGAACAAAGAGGGGAGGAGAACATCACATAGCTACTGGTCATGGACCCATGGTCCAAGGGAGACTACTCACAACTCATCCGGGAGGCGTCCATGGTGGTGGAGAGGCTCCCGGTGGTGATCCTCCCCTCCGGCAGGGTGCCGGGAATAGTTCTCCTGGTGCTCCCGATCTTGGAAGCGCGGCGGCGGCGGAACAGAGATGAGATCGCGAAAAAGGGTTCCGTCCTCGAGGGTTTCGGGACACGGTGTAAATATATGCCAAAGGGGGGCGTCAGAAGAGGCCTGGGGGGCCCAGGCGCCCTGGCGGCGCGGCCGGGAGGGGGGCGCGCCCTCTGGCCGCCTGGAGCCCTGGTGGCCCCCTTCCGGCCCTACTTTGGCCGCATGGAAGCTTCCGGAACGCTGATTTTTTATATATTTTTCCCGGAATTTTTCTAGCAGTTTACGTAATGGGAAAACCTGAAATACAAAAACAGCAGAAAACAGAAACTGGCACTAGGGTGCACTGAGTTAATAGGTTAGTCCAAATATGATCAAAAGTGTATGGAAGTGCATAAATATCATAGCAATATCACACAAAAGAGGCATGGAGCAAGCAGAAATTATAGATACGTTTTGAACGTATCAACATCCCCAAGCTTAATTCCTGCTCGTCCTCGAGTAGGTAAATGATAACAAGCATAATTTCTGTGGTGACATGCTATTAACCATATAAGAACTTTTCACAGTCACATGACAAGTGCTTACTGAGATAATGAGTCTGTAGTAATTAAGTTGCCTCATGAGAATATCACAAAGAACTGAAAGTTTTACAATATGATACTGAAACACTCAATAGATTTGTAGTGAGCATGGTGTGCAAATATGACAAAGTGGTACCTCGCTTGCCCCCTTTAGTGAAGCAAAACATAAATGCAGGGGCACCTCCAAAGTTTAAGTGACGACTAGATACAATGATTTCAAAATAAATGATATCATAGTCATGCAGAAGACAATGGTACTTTGGGACAATGCACATTACACTCAGAATGACAATCATGCTCTCAATAGTTGGTGCTTTAAAGAAAGAAGGTGGAGACTCTCGAACCGTGGCTTTTGTTGGCAAGGTTGAAACCCCGTGGTCGGAAACAAAAACTAAACATGTACCAGAGCTCTTGGTTTTTAAAAACATAAGTAATAATTATTTTTGGGGTATGCATATTTCGTCAACGAATGCTAGCAGATAACTCAATTACTTCTCGAGCTGGACAAGTTTCGAGGTACGGCTCCCGCATGAGGACGATCACATCCTCTTAATCTCCTTTGTTTATCACTGCCAAAGTTTTCTGATTTCTCATGAACAAGGCGTGAAGGAGGGTTTGTTTGTTGTATAATTTTTTAATGAGCCGGGCGCACTCTATGTCAGTTCCTTCTCGTATTACGGGTTTGCACATTAGACATGCAATCCCGGGGTGAAGCTTGTCCAACTTAAAAAGATCATGAATTAACTACTACTTCCTCATGAGCTAAAACAGAGGCACAAAAGAGAAATGCTTTTTTGAATAATTTTGAGATGGTACATGAAAGTCTTTGTTAGGAATGGCAGGTGAATACCATGTATAGGAAGGTATGGTGGAGTCATATGGCATAACTGGTTTAAAGGATTTTGGATGCACAAGCAGTCAGTCCTCTTAGTACAGGCGAAGGTTAGCAAAAGACTGGGAGCGACCAACTAAAAGAGCAATGACGGTCATAATCATGCAGAGCGACAAAGCAACATTGAATCAGGCATGGAAGTTATATCGCTACTCAGAAATTAAAGATCATCAAGGCTTGATAGGCTTTCTTTACAGTCTTAAATATGCGTGAGCATATGCCAAGTCAATCAAAATAAATTCTTGGAGGAAGATACCACTAAACCATACCACATCATATGCAAACAAATCATGTTGGTACTTCAATAACACATTAAGAACCCCCCAGCTATTTGAGATTAACCATAAGAAAACATGAACTACTAAGCACCATTATGCACATAGCATTTTTATCATAGACATATCAACCAGTGCAACAGAAGCCAACTCTCTTAACAAGATAAGCATGATAACTAAAGAGAGTTCCAGCGACCAACTAAACAAAAGCTCTTTAAAAAGTAAGGCATGAAAACTAAGAGCTGAACATGATAGTAGCTATTGAAAGACAAATAACACACACAGCAAGGATAGACATGAAAATTCTATGTTATGTTCTAGGTTGAAGTGGAGCGTGTTTCTCTCCCACACAAAGAAAGCTGAGTTCCAACTCATTATGAACAGTAAGCAAAGCTAAAGAAAACTAAAAAGGAAACTAAAAGCAAGACGCTCCAAGTATAGCACATAACACATGAAGTGATAAAAATATAGTGGAACGAAAGACGAACTGATAATTGTGATGGAGAAGGGGATGCACGGGGGCATCCCCAAGCTTAGACGCTTGAGTCTTCTTGAATATTTCTTGGGGTGCATGGGGGCATCCCCAAGCTTGAGCGTTTGACACTCCTGAATCTTTTTATCATCTTCCCTCGCACACTTGAAAACTCACTTCATACATAACTCATCATAATCTGATTAGCGAGGTTAGTACCCATAATAAAATAATTTTTCCTTGCTGGAAATAAGGATATTCTTGAAGGTCTACTGTTTCTCAAGATTGCCAAAAGGTTTTTGCAAAGAAAAAGTAAGCTCAAGGTTTGCAAAACGAAGAAAAGGCAAAACAGGACAAAATCTGTGAAAAACATACCAGCAGGTAGTAAATAATCTTTTCGGGGCACTTCTGCAACTCAAATCAAAAAACTCAGAATAGACGCCCGAAAGCCAATTGTATAGAGCACGCTGTCGAAAAAATTCAGACAAAAAAGATGATCTGGTGATTTTATACGAATTTTTCTGTCCAAGGACAGAATCTGTTTCCTGGACAACACGTCACAACTTTTGAACTTTCTTGCAATCAGAGGCTAAACTTGGCACAAAGCTGAAAAGTAAAGATATAATGATGATGCTACTGTAGTAACAAACATCAAGACACAACAAAAGCAAAATAAAAATTTATTCATTGTGGGCTGCCTCCCAAAAGCGCTTTCTTTTATGCCTTTAAGCTAGGCATAATGCAAAGAGATCAAGTTGTATCAATTGAACCATCATCAAGATCATCAAAAAGCTCTTCAATAGTACAACTAGTCTTAAGAGGACTTTCAAATAAAGGCCTAATAGAGATACTTCTAGGGAGAAGACCAAAAGGAAAAAAGTCAAGGAAGATTCATTTATAAATTTATCAAAGAGAGGTGTTTCTTCCAAAGTCTTCACAGTTTCAACCCCTTTGGCAATAGATGGATTACTTTTGGAGCGGGGAGCCTTTGGAATGTAAACGAACTTAGGCTCCTTCTTTGCCGGAGTTTCTACCTTTTTGGTTTTGATTGAGGAGAAAGTAGTTCCTAGAGTATCAAAGATTTCCTCAATATTGTCTATCCTAGAAGAATCCAAGTCATGGGATTTGATGGTCTCCAAAGTTTTGAGAATTTTATGCATGGAGCTATCAAGCCTATTCAAATTCCCTTGGATCTTACGATCCAACTCATTTATCTTATTAATGTTTGCCATCTCTAGCTCTATCTTTTCAAGTTTTTTCATAATGTGAGCTAGGGTGATGTCCTCTTGAATGCTAACAACAGGGGGATTTCCAACAAGATTTTCAATAATACTAAGAGATTCCCAAACTGGGGCTTCTAGGAAATTTCTATTGATAGCAGAATCTAGAATAAACCTATTCCAAGAAGTAATTCCAACATAAAAATTTCTAAGCAGGATAGTAGTAGATTGCTTCTTGGTGGCTCTTTTATGAGAACCATTAATTCTATACCAAGCATCTTTTAGAGTTTCTCCACCTCTTTGTTTAAAGGTGAGAACTTCTGCCTCACCAAAGGCAAAAGGACCAGACATAATACCAACTAAAAAGCGAGATAACTATTTTTGTGATTTTTGATAGAAGACACTAAAGCAAAAACTGAAAGGTTAACTAACAAGACTAAAAAGCAAAGGTAAAAGATAGCGTGCAACTCCCCTATCTTGAAGAGTGGAGTCCCCGGCAACGGCGCCAGAAAACTTTGCTTGATGGCTTCTCGCCCCTCGTTGGTTACCCCAAGTGGAAGGTTTGAGATGCAGTGTAGCGGTAGTTTTCCCTTGGCAAAGATACCAAGGATCGAATTCCCCTGAGACTCCGAGGGTCAACAAGAAGGTGTCAACTGCTAGCGGCGCAACTAGCGATCGACCGGACCTGCACACAAATACAAATAACTTTGCTCCCAACGAGTACAGAGAGGTTGTCAATCCCTCCGGCCTTGTCGTTTACAAAGGATCAAACGCAAGAGATAATAGTGATAGGTATGACTGCAACTAGTAAGTAAGAACTGAAAGTAAATAGCGGATGTGATCAGTGATGGTAATATGAACCGGGGTCCCATGATGTTCACTAGTGATGTCTCTCTCCCAATAGACGATAAAACAGCTAAGCGAGGTAAACGAATTACAGCTGGGCAATTGACAGGATTATGTGCGCAAACCAATGCTAACTATGCTGCAAAGAAAGGTAGAGGCTCAAAAGCATGGGCGGTACGCCAAGGTAAGTAGACCTAAATCCATCTGCATCTACTACTAATCATCCACCTTGAGATATCTATCCAGAACATCTCGCTGGTATTAAGTTGCGAGTCCCACCCATAGTGTAAACTCAAAGCAACAGAAAACTGCATTAAAAGAACTTTGCGTAAAGTAAACAATCCTTGCACCCGCGAGTACAAGCACCGTTGTTTTCCCCCTTGTGGCAACAGCACATCCCCTAGACTCATGTTTCTGTCGCTCAAGCTTGTCATCGAGGGGCATGAACCCACAATCAAGCATAACGTTCCCTCTTGGAGTTACTACCTACTACTTGGCCAAAGCAATAAACAGCAACGGAGAACATGCAAGAATTACTCAAGAACATAAATATAAAAGAGGTAAATCAAATATATTACTCACACACAATCTGAACATAATCTCATAATCCATCGGATCCCAGCAAACTCATCATAGCAACAGCATAAGGATTACATATGTGCCTCGATCATGTAGGGCAGCTCACGAGGTCTAATCAGTGAAGAACAAAGAGGGGAGGAGAACATCACATAGCTACTGGTCATGGACCCATGGTCCAAGGGAGACTACTCACAACTCATCCGGGAGGCGTCCATGGTGGTGGAGAGGCTCCCGGTGGTGATCCTCCCCTCCGGCAGGGTGCCGGGAAGAGTTCTCCTGGTGCTCCCGATCTTGGAAGCGCGGCGGCGGCGGAACAGAGATGAGATCGCGAAAAAGGGTTCCGTCCTCGAGGGTTTCGGGACGCGGTGTAAATATATGCCAAAGGGGGGCGTCAGAAGAGGCCTGGGGGGCCAGGCGCCCTGGCGGCACGGCCAGGAGGGGGGGCGCGCCCTCTGGCCGCCTGGAACCCTGGTGGCCCCCCTCCGGCCCTACTTTGGCCGCATGGAAGCTTCCGGAACGCTGATTTTTATATATTTTCCCGGAATTTTTCTGGCAGTTTACGTAATGGGAAAACCTGAAATACAAAAACAGCAGAAAACAGAAACTGGCACTGGGGTGCACTGAGTTAATAGGTTAGTCCAAATATGATCAAAAGTGTATGGAAGTGCATAAATATCATAGCAATATCAGACAAAAGAGGCATGGAGCAAGCAGAAATTATAGATACGTTTTGGACGTATCAGGCCCTGATTCAACTATCCATCGACAAGTACCACCCAGTGCTTCTTTTCCAGGTATGTGGTACAATGGGCGAGAGATGCATCCCCTTCGACAGGTTCCTCGGCGACCCAAGGTAAGCAATTATGTCTTCCGAGTATGTGTTGCAGTTCTATATGCCTATGTATGCAGTTCCGAAAGGTATAACTTGCGGTTCACTTTCCTTAGGTTCGAGTTCGCTGGCTTCTCCATCGAGCAGGACAAGGAGAAGCTTTCACGCTGCAACCTCCACATCCCCAACTTCGTTGACATTCAGGCAAACTGGAGGGTGCCTGATGGAACGAAGCCACTGGACTCGCTTGGCGATGTAGCTGCTGCCATCATCGACGACGAGTATGCAGACATGAAGACAAAGATGACAGACCACGACCACAGCATGTGGACTTCGATTCTCAGCACGAGGCACGTCGAGTATGCTGCCAAGGACGCCTACACTGCGTTCGAGGTATGGAACCGAATCACCACAATGCAGAAAGGCCTCGCGCGCGCTGAAAAAGAGAAGACCAGGAAGCGCCCGAGGTCATCCTGGAGGGTGGGGGCAAGGGGGGATCAACTTCCACCTCCAACTCCAACGGGTGGAACTGGTGAACCAGGCCAGATGCTGATAGCCAAGGATTCCTGTCGCAAGTGCTCGATTTGTTTCCTTCTGCTTATGTAGATTAGTTTGCTTTCGTTGTAGTTTGCTTTGGCACAATGTTTGCTTGTGTTGCATTAGTTTGCTTAATGATGTACTTTGTTAATTATGAGCGCAGAACCTTGGTTTGTATCTATCAACAATATGCAGTTCTCAGTAGTCTGTTTTTAGTATGTATATTGCTTCAAACTGCTTATGTAGCTAGGATACACATAAAAAACAATCTATCAAAGCAGTTCACAAAGAGTATTCTTTCACAAAACTGATGTTGTTATAATGGTTGATGCAGTCCTCTTTTATTAAAAAAAAACTCTAGTTCCGTATGTGGATTAAAAAAAGCTAAGTGAGTGTTTCCAGTATTTATATTCTTCAACTGCTGCTGCTGATAGGATGCACATGAAAAACTATATGGGAAAAGCAGTTCATTTATACTCAGAATTCTTATAGGAACTACACTAGAAGCCACACAAAAATGTCAAATTATTACAACAAAAAATTTCTCATGCTGTTGCTGCTCAAGCAAGACTGATCTAAAGCAAATTTAACTTGATTTCCAAACACTTTGCACGCCTATAAAACATAGCCATGACAACATCCCCAGCCTGAAGACCAGCTTCCTCCACAAATTCCTTCCAGCCATCTTTGAGAACCAAACAATCATCAGAGCCAACAGAATACATAACTTCAACATCATGATATCCATTCTTGCTAACAAAGACCAAATTAACACAGCTTTCTATTACCCTGACTAGACCAGAAGGGAATTTCTGCAAGCAAAACAACAAGAATAGAAAAAATAAGAACAAATAAGAAAAAGATTACAATCTTCAAAAAATAAATTGCTGCTACAATCTTCATAAAAAATATTAATGTCAACATATAATAATATTGACTAGACAAAATTGTTGCTGCTCCTACAATGTTCATAATAAAACTTCTGTGTGAAAAAGTAGTTCACTTATAGTTAGTGCACTTATACCGCTACAAAAAATTCAGATAGTGTTAACTACAAACAACACATGAAAAAGAATATGCGAGAAATACATACCCATGAATCACTGACATCATCGTCAGTCATCTGATGGACGAATGGAGCCCGAAATCCAATACCTGAAAAATAGAGAAGGGAACAGAGCGCGCTGTGCCGCTGCCTCTGGTTCAGAACCAACCCTTTAGAAAAAACGCATGTCTCCAGCATGGGCTCCAACCTTGCCAGGCAGCCGCACGCGCAATCCATTTCCAGGCGTAGGGATCTGGTTGGGAGAAAAACTGATCGAGGAAGAGTGGCACCGCCAGGGATAAGGTGAGATGGGAGCCGCCAGGGATAAGGTGGGAGGGGAGCCAATTGACCCACCAATATATATATGTGTAAAGACACAACACAAAAAAAACGACAAATAAAGCAGTGCGGTTACATAACAATGTGCATTTCGCATTGCATATTACTGCAGTCCACCGCGCTTGACCAAGCAAAAAAACTTATTAAACTAGTCCCCCACACCCCGGTGCCTGTAATGCAGTTCATACAGGCTCGCATTGCATATTAATGCAGTCCACCGCGCTACAAATATTCACCGCGCATTGCATATTACTGCAATTCACCACGCATTGCATATTACTGCAGTCCACCGCGCTTGACCACGATTCGCAGATGAAAAACACAGCCTGCAATGCAGTTCTAACAACTATATAATGCAAACAATCTCAAAAAACATCTTGAGTAACGAGCAGAGCCAGTGACGCCCACAAGAACACAAAAAACATGGATAAAAGTTAGATTCTTCAAAATTAACAACTTAATCCGCTGCAATTCATACGGATAGGATCAAGGCAGCACATAATTGCCGAAAACAACAGAAAATTACATAAAAAACACAACAATTTAGATCCGGACGAGGAAGGACACAGAACTGACGTTTTTCCACTAGAACAGAGAGACACTCGACGAATTATACTAAAATTTCAATCCTATTAGCAAATTAATCTATCGCGGAATAACACAAACGTTAACGCGAAATTAGTAACACACTAGGACCATGCTATAAAATCGAATATGAACAGCGAGCAGGATGAGAAACTCCTGCACGAGCGGAAGAACAGACGCAGATCCGCCAAATCAAACGATTTTCGTTGTTTTCTCGCTGAATTGCGTGTTAAATCACATATTAAACCAGCGCACACACAAAAAAACAATAGAAATCGATCAAACTAGCCAGAAACGCTGCTCCATGAAGGTTTCCTACTGCCCCTCTATGTGGTTCGCAACAGAAGAAGGAAGCAGTGCGCATAGCTTTCCAATGCAGTATTACAATGCAGTTCCAAAGTGTTATGAGAATATTATTCTCTTCATGGAGAAGCGTTTCTGGCTAGTTTGATCGATTTCTATTTTTTTTTGTGCGTGCACTTATTTAATATGTGATTAAACACGCAATTCAGCGAGAAAACGACGGAAATCGTTTGATTTGGCGGATCTGTGTCTGGTCTTCCGCTCGTGCAGGAGTTTCGCATCCTGCTGGCTGTTCATATTCGATTTTATATCTTGGTCCTAGTGTGTTACTAATTTCGCATTCATGTTTGTGTTATTCCGCGACAGATTAATTTGCTAATAGGATTGAAATTTTAGTATAATTGGTCGAGTATCTCTCTGTTCTAGCGCAAAAACGTCAGTTCTCTGTCCTTCCCCGTCCGGATCGAAATTGTTGTGTTTTTTATGTAATTTTCTATTGTTTTCGGCAATTATGTGCTGTCTTGATTCTAACCGTATGAATTGCAGCGGATTAAGTTGTTAATTTTGAAGAATTTAACTTTTGTCCATGTTTTTTGTGTTCTTGCGGGCGCCACTGGCTTTGGTCGTTACTCAAGTTGTTTTTTGAGATTGTTTGCATTATATAGTTGTTAGAACTACATTGCAGGCTGTGTTTTTCGTTTGCGAATCGTTGAGGGGTGAACTGCAGTAATATGCAATGAGCGGTGAATATAGTAGCACGGTGAACTGCATTAATATGCAATGCGAGCCTGTATGAACTGCATTACAGCCACGAGGGTGTGGGGGACTAGTTTAATAAGTTTTTTTTGCTTGGTCAAGCGCGGTGGACTGCAGTAATATGCAATGCGAAATGCACATTGTTATGTAACCGCACTGCTTTATTTGTCCTTTTTATTGTGTTGTGTCTTTACACATATATATATATATATATTGGTGGGTCAATTGGCTCCCCTCCCACCTTATCCCTGGCGGCTCCCATCTCACCTTATCCCTGGCGGCGCCACTCTTCCTCGATCTATTTTTTTCCCAACCAGACCCTACGCCTGGCAATGGATTGCGCGTGCGGCTGCCTGGCAAGGTTGGAGCCCATGCTGGAGACATGCGTTTTTTCTGAAGGGTTGGTTCTGAACCAGAGGCAGCGGCACAGCGCGCTCTGTTCCCTTCTCTATTCTTCAGGTATTGGATTTCGGGCTCCATTCGTCCATCAGATGACTGACGATGATGTCAGTGATTCATGGGTATGTATTTCTCGCATATTCTTTTTCATGTGTTGTTTGTAGTTAACACTATCTGAATTTTTGTAGCAGTATAAGTGCACTAAGTATAAGTGAACTGCTTTTTTCACACAGAAGTTTTATTATGAACATTGTAGGAGCAGCAACAATTTTGTCTAGTCAATATTATTATATGTTGACATTAATATTTTTTATGGTGGACTGCAATTTTGAGCCATATATCATTTTTTTATTTTTCGAAGTATCTTTTTCTGTTTTCTACTTGGAGATACATGTGACTGCAGTCGAGGCAAGAGGGGCACTGCATGGGGATAAAAACGGCACTGCAAACTGGATGTGGGGGTTGGGTATGTGATTTTCTTACATTATATGCAGTTCTCTCCTTCTGCATATGCAGCTCTGGCTGCTGTTGGCGTGCAGTCCACCTCCGCTGCAGGAACTCATGGGCTTTTTCAACTTTTGCCATTATTGCGGGAGAAGGCTGGATGTGCACCATTGCAGTTCGCATCCACGACGAATGCGATGGAGAAGGCATCCTTGCATTTCTCTTTCCCCTGTCATGCATAACCGAGGCTGGATGCTTCAGCGGAGGATCCCCCAGGTGATGTTGGGGCGAAGGTGAGGGGCGGCGTCGCTTCCTAAACGCCGTCGCGGAAGTATCCTCGTCGACGGACTACATCGCCGGCCGCTCGGCGCGCGCTCTGCGCTACTGGGCGCGGAAGAAGGCGGGGAGGGGTGGGGGTCGCCGCCGGCCGTCGGGGCGCTGCCGCACTAGGAGGCGGGGAGGGGAGGGGGACGCCGCCGGCCGCCGGGGCGCTGCCGCGCTAGGAGGCGGGGAAGGGAGGGGGACGCCGCCGGCCACCGGGGCGCTGCCGCGCTAGGAGGCGGGGAGGGAGGGGGACGCCGCTGGCCGCCGGGGCGCTCCCGCGCTAGGTGGTCGGTAGGGAGGGGACTCCGCTCCCCGCTGGCCACCGGGGCGCTCTGCGCTAGGAGGTCGGTAGGGGAGGGGTGTTATGAGAATAAGGTTTTTGTTAGGATAATAAGGTCTTAAGGGGTGTTATGAGAATAGACCCACCCTATATATATATATATATATATATATATATATATATATATATATATATATATATATATATATATATCCAGAATTTTCACGAAGATGCGAGCATGTAGTAGCTTGATTTTTACCTCTCTCAACGACGGCATAGTAAAGGACATAATGCTCTTGAACATGAGGTACTTGTTCGCGACTAAATTAATTTAATTAACTGGTTAGTTAGCACTTGAGAGTGGAGGAAGAAGAATCGCACCCACCCACCTTTCGCCGCCTATCAAACTTTCCCACATCAACCATCAGGCCGCCGGTGGCGGTGCTGATTTGTTGGCTGGCCCTCGACGTCCGGTCCACCCAGCTTGATCGTCTCCCACTGCGCGCTTTCTCCCCCAAGCTTCCATGTCTCTCCCCACCTAGCCCTCACTCCTCCTGGATTCACCGCGGGGGGTTGGGATGGTAGACCCGGACGCCGGCGTTGCGTTCCGCGTGTGCCAGCTTCCATCCTATCCCTCTTCACCGCAGTGCGCGTTGGTAAGTGCTTGATGAACCCATTTAGTTCCTGGATCATGATTATGACAAAATGGGCACATCCTATCTCAGCAGGTCAATGAATTATTTTTCTTATTTTTTGCCATCGAGTTCATAAATTCAATTTGTACGTGTAGCTACACATTTATGAAAACCTTTTCATTCTCACTGAAACATGGTTCTCAAATATTCTCACTGTTAGTCACTTCTTTATAACTTCTTACTACTGGTGATAATAGTTGCACATTTATGAAAATCTTTTCATTCTCACTAAAACATGGTTTTCTTACTGCTGGTGATAATAGTTGCACATTTATGAAAATCTTTTCATTCTCACTAAAACATGGTTCTCAAATATTCTCATTGCTAGCCATTTATTTATAACTTCTTACTACTGGTGATAATAAATGCAAATTTAATTGCAGAAAATCTTTGTCGCGAAGGATTGAATTCTCACGTATGCACAAAAGTCTTGTGTACATTGCACAAAAAATTGCCTACTCAAATGGAAATCCTTACTCTTGAGGATTGACTCCCCAAGAAAATAAGGGAGTTTTTCTCGCTTGGCTCAAAGTATGGCTAGGCATGATCCTCGCTTGTGGAGAATTGATCCCTCCACAAAAGCGAGAGGATTTTGCTCATTTTTCTCATAATAAGTATGGCTAGTCAAAGGCAAGACAAGCCTTGCCGGTGGAGGAGAGAAAATTTTGCTCCTCATCAAAAACAATGATTGCCTTGTTCACTTGGCACAAAGATAAGGCTATGCAAGGGGCAAAGTAATTTTTTCTAGGTGGAAGAGCATATTTTGCTCCTAAAATTAAAGACAATCTTTGCTCAGTTAAACAAATTTAAAGGAAAGCAAGGGGTAAGGTGATCCTTGCTAGTTGAGGAGAGCCATTTGGTCCTCACTCAAAATCAAGGAAATCCTTACTTGCTTGAGGCTACTTAATGGGGCAAGTCAATTCTTGCTAATGGTGGAAAGCAAATTTTGCTCTCCATCAAAAAGCAATGATTGCCTTGCTCATTTGACAAAAAAAGATATATGCAAGGGGAAAATCCTTGCTACTTAATGCTACTTAAGGGGCGAGGCAATCCTTGCTTGTTTTGGAAAGCAAATTTTGCTCTCCATCAAAAGCAAGGATTGCCTTGCTCATTTGGTAAAAAAAAAACATATGCAAGGGGAAATCCTTGCTTCTTAATGCTACTTAAGGGGCAAGACAATCATTGCTTGTTTTGGAAAGCAAATTTTTCTCTCCATCAAAAGCAAGGATTGCCTTGCTCATTTGGTAAAAAAACATATGCAAGGGGAAATCCTTGCTGCTTAATGCTACTTAAGGGGCAAGGCAATCCTTGCTTGTTTTGGAAAGCAAATTTTGATCTCCATCAAAAGCAAGGATTGCCTTGCTCATTTGGAAAAAAAAACTATGCAAGGGGAAATCCTTGCTTCTTAATGCTACTCAAGGGGCAAGGCAATCCTTGCTTGTTTTGGAAAGCAAATTTTGCTCTCCATCAAAAGCAAGGATTGCCTTGCTCACTTTGGAGGGTGGGTGGGTAACTCTGCCTATGCTATGCATAGCCGGTCCCAAGCCCGGATAAAAAGAGGAGGGCCCACCATGGCCATTTATATTGCTGTAATGTTTATTGTGTGTTTTTGTTTTAGAACATAAAAGCAAATAATAATTAGTAAAAGACAATGTCTTTAGGAAATGCAAAACATTTCCCTTTGTTTATAGCTGGATTGCATTGATACTAACAATTGTATTGCCAACCCCTTTTATGTCTTGTGAGCTACTTTTACACATTTTTCTATCTATGTCTGATAAGTGAAATGCTAGATCTCCTACTTTTTGAAATTAAAACTTTTAAATTCATATAGTTGTAGCTTTATCTCTTTCTCCCGCTCTACACTAGCAACCGTTGAGATAAAGCGCGTACTCTTTGCTGACGCATGGTTTTTTTCTTGCTTCTTTGGACTAATTTGATCCTTGTTTTATGTTCTGCTTTTTTGCTTGCTCTCAATTCAAGAATCATTACTAGCCTGAATACTTGTTTGCTCATGAGAAACCTTTCTTTTTTTCCTTCTGAAATGAGCTTATGACACACTGCTAGGAAAATTCTTTGTACCATATTTTGGACTCAAAAGTAAGATAAATAAATGGACCAGTATTTTTTAGTTGCCATATTGTACTATGCGATGCAATTAAATTGTGTAGTACTGCATCTCCAATAGTAGCACCACCTAAAATGCACCCCTGCTGGTCTGCCTTTTGGAGCAGACGAAGCTTTGTCATGGTCGGCTCATTGCAGAGGATACATGTGAACATATGGTTTGGTAATTGGTACTTTAAGAGTTAGGAGTCTATATAGTTTGGTAATTGGCATTTTAGGAGTCTACGAGTTTTTATCTTATTGACAGAGATGGTTTGCTAGCAACTAACTGAACAATCAACTGCAGCTTTGTTTTTGGTAGAAAAACTGTTGCTTGGTGGTCTCATATTGCATCATGTGCCTATTCTGTGATGTGTAAAGCAATGTTTTGAATCTGTGTCTAACTGAATCCTTGTTTATTTTCCTTTGTTTCACTAATTTCAGGTGGTTTACAAGATCTGGCCCAGGAGACAAAAAGGTGGCTACCAATCCTTTAAATTCGTCATATTGGACCAATTTCATTTAATTATTCTTCCATTGCTTCTGTGTGTCAACGCCCGAAGTTATTCTTGCATGCTTTGTTGCGGCGCTCCAACTTGTTACTGGAGTAGTGGAGTTCCTGGGTAGCTATCTTGCTGAGATGAGTCTTCTCGACTAGAGCTATCTCCTGTCCTTGCTATTAGTGAATTCTGCTTCATCAGTTTTTTCTTGCTAGGCTGACCATTGGATCAGACACTAATCCTTGGGTAAGAGCGGAGAAGTAGATTCTCAAAGCTGAAAATGTTTCCTTGATATTTCAAGTTCTCAAGGTTAAAACTATCATGTGATTATGTGGTTGCAGAGGAAGGAAATCCAGAACTTGACAAGCTACAGGGCATCAGAGCTGAAGGACTGCATTATAGCCATACATGATTTGCAGCTAAATATAAAGGGTCCATTGTTACCAGCAATTCAAGACAAAAGTATAAGCAATGCAGGGTATGCGCAATTCTAACAGTTATGTAATATTCCACTGATATTGTATTGCTGGTAGTGTTGGTCTAAATCTCGCGGCCTCGTTTGGAGCTTTTCAAATTTATTTAGGAGCTAGTCTATCACAAGTAAGAGGCCATGCATCCTCTTCTTTTGTAGAATCGTACTTCTCTATTACTATCTTAGAACATTGTGCCTTGTTGGTCTGTTTAGCCACATATCTGCAGTGTGGTTTATATATGCTGATCCATTGCCTTCGCTGATTCTTTTTATTTTGATCTGTTACCTGTGTGTGCACTTATAGTACCTACGACCTACCTTTCTACCAATGGGATGTACTAGACATTGTTGGGGATACACATAACAGGTAGGCCCACAAAGGGTCAAAATATCATAAAGCATGGGGTCCACACAGCGTATGGGTCCAGATAAATTTCATACAGACATACTATCCACTCGGACAAGCAATGTACTATCCACTCAGACAAGCAGCATACCATCCACTCGGATGACAGTCGACCACTTGATCGTACAAGTCACTCGGATATGCAAAGATCAACGGTCGACAAGGCACTGGAAGCATCACCTTAATAATAGGATGACATTATGGCATCAATGCCCACTTTGTAACATATGAGGTGAGGGGGTGACGCACTCTATATAAGCCACCCCCACCACTAGACTAGACAGGTTCTCATTCTTCCCCCCTCTCTCTCTATCGCCATTAGTCTTAGGACTACATGAGGATCGGTTCCTCCCTCTCTCACACATTGTAATCTCCGGATACATACACAGATAAACAAAGCCTCTCCGGAGCACGAGACGTAGGGCTATTATCTCCACCGTGAGAGGTCCGAACTCGCTAAAACTACCGTGTCATCCATATGCATCTCGATAGATCATACTCCTTTACCCTATCCCTTGTTATTGTCGGAATCGTTCCCACGACAGTTGACGCCCACTGTGGGGCATGGCGTTTATCGAGCCATGATGCATATGGTTCTTTCTTCACTCACGGTCCTGGCCATCACACAAAACACTCCTCATCATACGAAAGGATCAGGGACTTGCTCATCTCAACTGGTCCTCTTTACAATCAAACATTGCAGTGATCTAACTATGGTTTGTTCTTCTTATGTATGCATACGAGCTCATACAAAAGGACGCCTCCCTTTGTTCCGATTGATGGCTTGGCTCCCAGATGGTGAAGCACCGCGGTCTGCCCATCGTCGTCTCCGGCTACGATGCGTCGCCGAGTGCCCACATATGCACAGCCGCTAACGATCGGCCTGGTCCCTCGGCCGGCGGAGCAAGACGACCGGCGGTCGACCCGGCTCCTCGGGCGACAAGGCCCGGCAGCGGGCACTCGGCCCAGCTCCGCAGTCATCGAAGCGCTACTGCGACCAGCGCATGGCTTGGGCTCCCCGAGCAGTGAAACGCGGCCAGCAGTGCTCGCATTGGCCTCGCTCTTGGGTGCGCCGGCCCGCATCTCCGACGCCTAGGCTGCAGCCAGCCGCTCATCCTCCTCAGCGCCACCTCTTGGCTGCCGACCGATTCTGGCCAGACTGGCAGTTCCACTGCAGCGGAGCTCTCCAGGCTCCGGCCTGCCTCCACAACTCACCTTCCATGTTTCCATTCCGGCTTAATTAACACTGACGCCATTTACGTTTGCATGCAGATACTGGACATGGGGGAACTCCTTCAATGCATTGAACGTGGGGCAACTCCTTCAATGCATTGGACGTTGACAATTCCTTCAATGCGATCGCCCGACCTGGAATGCTAGGCTCAGGTTCATCCAGCCCACCCGGTGTCGTGGTGCTTGTAGACGTGCTGCTCCGTGTCGAGTGCGCCCTCGGCGACCGCGACGTCAGCCGGGTCCACGTCACCCTTTCTGTCTTTCTGAGCTGTTCTCCGCTGCTCCCGACGGTCCCGTCCACGGTGAGTTCGACGCCTTCCGGGGCCGCAAGAATCAAATCCGCGAAACCCCACGGGGCAGCAATAAAACTGCATACAGTGAATGGCCGTGGGAAAAGGAAACCTCCTTCACCTGCGAGGACGGTAACACCTCTTGCTTAATTACCGCTAATTAACGCCTCCTGCATGCGCGTACAGGCCCAGGACATGGGCAACTCTATCAATGCATCCTAACGTTTTCTTCATCTTGCTTGTGCCCCGACCGATGGTCCGGCTCCTCGAGCGGCGAGATGCAGCGCGGACGTCATCTGATCGACGAGGACAAAATTACTGTTCCGACCCTTTGTGCTAACAAAATCCGAATTTGACCTTGTTTTAAAAATATATTCGTTTTTAACCTTTTTAGGTGACGCCAACATCCCTGGCGTCTGGGTTGCGAAGCAGACGCCACCTACCCTGACGTCTGGCCCCTGGCCCGCACGACCCGCCTGCCCGTTGACCCTGCTGACATGGCCGGTACCCAGACGCCAGGGACCTTGGCGTTTCCTCCTCGCGACCCAGACGCCACCATCCTTGGCGTCTGGCCCTGGTAAGTGGATAACCCCCCAGGAGAGTGTGTGGGACTCACCCCACTCACTCTCCCTAATCCATCCCGAGCTGCAAAGAGATTTGCTGCTCTCCTCCTCTCTCCCACTCCCCAAGCTCCCCCTCAAATCCTCTCCAAAAGGTGGTTCTCTTAAGTGGATCTTTCCATCACTTTGTTGCTTGTGGTAATCTCCCCCAAAATCCCTTTTTTTTTGTCAAATCTTGTTATTTTGGTTGCATTTTTAACATGTGGGTGGAACCCTAGTTAATGTTTGAATTTCTTGTTTAACTTTGGAAATATAGTGATATGCAAGGTGTGTAGTAGGAATATTTGCTTGTTGAGTAGAAAGATTGGGGGTTAGGGTTAGCTAGTGTTATGGGTAAATTTTGCTTACTGTGTGTTAATTAATGACACCTTTGTGGGCATCCAACAATTTAGTGTTTGATATGATTTGGATATAATGAAATGCTTGTGGACAAACACCATTTCTCATCGATGCCTTAAATGCATTCATGTTGTTTTTAGATGGGGAGACTTGTTAATGTTCATTATATGGACAAGGAGGCATTCTTGAGTAACAATGCCAACACGGGTGAGGAAACAATGGTTTTTGATACAAACCCTAGCTATGAGGATGTTGTTGCAAAAGTGAGACATATCTTAAAATGGATGCACAACAATGTTGATGTTAAGTTAATAGGAAGGTATGATGTTGGAGTTGGAACCAAATCTCAGTTGAAAAGTATGCCCATCACCTCGGATTTGCATTGGGATGTATACGAGGAAAAAGTTTCTCAATCGGAAGATAAGTCACTTGAATTGTTTGCCACCAAGGTTGAATCTCCGCGGTTTACATTTGATTTGAACCTTCATGTGTCTTCCCCAATGAATGACATGACTGAGAGAACAATTGTGCCACTTGGCAAAGGGTTTTGGTTGATGTCCCCAATGCTTATCGCCAACCACATCCCCGTCTACCATTTACTGAAGCAAATGAGGTTGAGTGGTATGCCCCCAATGCTTCTAGCCAACCACCAACTAGCCAAGCAAATGCAGTTGAAGTGATTGATAGTGACAAAGTAATTGAAAAGGATGGAGATGCTCATGATGATGATGAAGAGCAAGAGGAAGGCTTTCATGGGAATGATGTTGGTGACTTGGATGCGTACATAGCGCAAAAGGACATGGATCGTGAGTTGCAAACACATCACTGGACTGAGCACCATGGCAAGAAAGCATATCTGCCATCTTATGGAACCGCTTTTTGAACTTCTGCGACAACACAAAATATGCTATGATATGAGATGCAAATAACTAATCCGCGAAGAGAAGCTTTTATAATATATTGCTCACACCTCCATCGTGCTCCTAAGAGTCCTCTTAGATAATGCACCACCATGTGGATGACTCAGTGCTACGTTGGCATCGTTGACGCATAGAAGCAACTCTCTGCCCTGCAATTCATGAACACACCAAACTTATGTATTTGAAAGAAGAAAATGTAGTGGAAGTATGTTAGATTAGGTTCATTAGCCTACCATTCCGTCATGCATCGGTGCATAGTCAACGTGAGCCCCTCTGGTGTCTCTCACCGCCGTGTTGAAGGTATTATAACCTTCTGCAGTCTCCGGGTCTTCGGACGCCAACTCCGACCACTCCTCCTGAGTCCAACCAGGCTTTACCTTTAACCGGTAACGATCCGCATACCAGACTTGATACTTATGATATGCTGATTGATTGTGAGGTCTATTCTCTGATTCCACTAACGTGTCTCTTTGATTCCAAATTTGTATCCACTCACGGTGTTTGTTTGCCCAATCCGATATATCCTGATTGTTCCTTCGATCGAACCTACAAATGATGCACGGTAGAAAGCATTAATAAACAACGACTCATTCAATGCTCTACTACATATTCAAGGACATGCTTGCTTACCGATGCAGAGATAGCATTCCCTCGTTGCTCTCCTCAATTGGAATACCTTGTCTTCTTCCAAATTGTCTTGCCACACGGTCTACGAAGTGCCACTCGACTGCGAAGAAGCATAGCATTGGGCACCTCGCCCGCCAAAGATGGCTATCACGCGTGCACATCTCGTTATGAGAGAAGCCACGATCATCCACATAAGGCAACCAATGGACCTGCAAAACAAAGAGATACATTGTTAGATACAAATTTCACTCTTGACTAAATTTTGTCTCATTGAACTTCTCAATACCTGCTCAATAGTCAAGGTGTCTAGCTCGTTCATATAGCACTTGTATCGCACATGCGAGCTTCCTGTGTACACTGTCACTTGTTCCCAATAGTACGCAAGTGTAGGGCGTCGATATGGATGAGGATCATGCACCCCGTCATGATTACCCCGTGGGTTTGGCATGCCGGGGTTCTTGAAATCGGGTCGTCCAACCGGGATCCGCTCCCGCATCCACACGGATAGGCTCCAAACAAACCCAGACAATGAGGATGTATCTCCCTTCCTGCGACACGCCAAGTCAAGCTGCAATCAAACAAACATGTTAGATATGGAGGCGCATGACAAATGTAAGATAGATGGTTGCAAATATCTCTTACCTGACGATACAAATATGCTAGTGCGGCCGAACCCCAACTATACTGGGTATCCCAGTTCCTGAGTAGCTCCAGGAACATCCAGAGGGCTGAGTTTCTTGTTGCGTCTGAGAAGACTACCTTGGTTAATACATACCAAAGATAGGCCCGCACGTACTGCTGCACAACCACGTCATTGACACCCTCAGGGCACGGATTGGTTGCTCCCCTGACTAGTTTAAGCCAAGAATGCCTCACTTTCGAGGCATCGGCCTTGCCTGGCAGAGGGTCGTCGGGATGAACACCAATAAAAATGCCAGTCCGTTCTCGCCAATTAACGGCGCTGACACGACCGGTAACAGCTTGTCCGTTGATAGGAAGGTCGCTTATCATAGCCATGTCCTCTAGGGTCATCGCCATCTCCCCACATGGAAGGTGGAACGAGTGAGTCTCGGGCCTCCAACGATCCACAAGTGCGGTAAGCGCCGCGTGGTTCACCGGCGGAGCGTGTCGCTTAAACTACAACCCGAATGGGAGAAGACCCAATCTCCGAATGTACGGCTCGTACCTCGCGTCATAAGGAAAATCATCAGCGAAATGACCCCTCATGCGCATAGCAACTACAAGCTGCAAATAAAGTCATGTTTTGATCAATACAAGAACACAAATGGAAAACGACGAAAATTTTGCACAAGTCTTGCTTCTTACATTTCCGTTCTCAATGGCACGAGCACGATGTTCCTTATCCCAATCCACGATTAATCCGTCATACCAAGGTCCATCATCATCCGCCATCCTACCAAACAAATCACAACATGAACTACAATTACAAACAATAGAATTTGCTTGTCCAAGTTATGAAAAATTTCTTCATATGCAATCTATATATGGAACATTTCTCCAAATTTGCTTCTATAAAATCATGTCACACACAATCATCATATTTCATCATCTCTTTTGCAAAAAAAATTATGCCATCTATATATTCAACAATATTGTCATACCACTTAACACATATAATATTTTTCCCCATATATTTGCTTGCCAAACATATTCTTCTCAGATTCAAACAAATATTATGCCATCTATATATTCAACATATAGCTAATTTAGTACCACATGCATACATCATATATAATTCAAAAAAAAATCACCAACTAAGTCTATTGGTGGACAACTACAAACATCTACCAACTACACTACCTACATAATCATCTAACAACTACAAACATATTCCTAAAACATATAATTCATCTACTCATCTAACATCACCTATTGTGAAACAATGCATCCAAAAAGAGAGGGGAAAACCAAAACAAATTGGAGGGAATGGGGGAGAATACCTCAAAGATGCTTGGGGGGGGGGGGG
>LR738711.1:204902855-204937047 GCA_902687465.1 Secale cereale
TCCGCGCGTCGCCACACGGTTGGTCACCTCATCACCACTCGGCCGCTCCGTGCGCCGCCTAACGGTTGGTCACCTCATCACCACCCGGCCGCTTCGTGTGTCGCCACACGGTTGGTCACCTCATCACCACTGGGCCGACCCCCGCGTCGCCTCTTGGTTGGTCACCTCATCACCACTCGTCTGCCCGCCGCGCCGACACTTGGTAAGACACATCTACATCAACCGACCGCCCCGCGCATCGCCATCAGTCGAACACATCTTCACCACTCGACCACTCGCGCGCCTTCAGACATATAACTCATTCTACATGCACTACATTCTGTTATTTCCGCGTTCCCGAGTATCCCGTAACTCACACATCACGTTCACTCGGAGGCCACGCCGCCGAGTGTACCTCTATGCTCCGTTGCTTATTTTGACATACTTGCTTAGTACTGGTTATTTCACTCCCGAGTCCAACTTTCATTTTAGTGCATTCTTCACTCACGAACACCATGAGTTCTTGCATCGGTCCTCGGGGGCTGCAATTCAGTTGAAACACTACACTTCCGTTTTATTTGAGCCAGTACTCCAATGAGTTCAGTCAGATCCTTCACTTCGACATGTTCGGACGGATTCTTCGCTCTTTCTGACTCTTGCTGGTTGACCAGCAAGCCCCTTGCACTCCCAGCGGGTGTCTATGGGCGTTATTCACACAAATTATTTCAGCACACATCAAATTTCCTCGAGAAATTGTTACGTTGGCTTGTGCTATTTTTCATGCACAAATTAAGCGATCACTCGACGACACTGTGCTTCAACTACATCGCTACTCGGACTCGGTCACCGTTCCGATCTTAGTGCACCGCAACACCGACCTTGTCGCTCTATTGACTTCGAACACATCCGGCCGACCCCTTCGTGGAGCCTTCTTCATCGTATCAACGACATAGACCTCGTCGTCTCGTTGGGCATGAGTCAGATAAAACTCTTTTACAATCAAACTGCATACTTCACACCTTTGCAAGTTTTCCTCTTTCGAGCATCACTCGGAAGCTCCTCCTCACCTTTACCCGAGTCCGACTCGACGAATTACAATTTATCCATTCAAAATTATATTACTCGTTTTCCGACAGGACCGCGGGCGAAGCCTATAGTATGCTCGGGGGCTACGCCACACTCGGGCGCTATGCCGCACTTGAGGGCTGCAGCTCATTCGGAATCACACTCTCCTGAGTGATCGAGTACTTCCACCCCCAGTCAGAACCTTCACTTCAACAAGTGCACCGGATCTTCCACTTCGATAAGTGCATGATCACTCAGGCCCTCTGCACGCCATCTTCGTTCCTACTCACAATCAGTTGGCAACCGGTCTTCTTGCACCGCAACCATGATACACCGACCTCGTCACTACATTATCTTTGAAAGCATCCGATTAACTCCTCTGAGGATCATTTTTGCCGCTCGATGGCACATGTCTTCACTTCGACCGCCCAGGGCATCGTCACTCGGCTGCTCATCGCGCTTCCACTCGGTCGCCCCGCGCGTCGCCACTCGGTGGAACACACCTTCACTTTGACCACCCCGCGCGTCGTCACTCAGCGCCCCGCACGCCATCGCTTGGCCTCATGCATGCTGCCGCTGCCTAGGACATGCCAACATCACTCTGACCGCCCCGCGCATCGTCACTCGGCTACCCCGCGAGTCACCATTCTGTTGTGCACATCTTCTCCATTCGGCTGCTCCGCGCGTCGTCACTCCGCCGCCCCGCGCGTCGCCCTCGGTTGTGCACGTCCTCACCACTCGGCCGCCCCGCGTGTCGCCACACCGTGGGGCACGTCTTCACTTCGACCACCCAGTGCGTCGTCACTTGGCCGCTCCGCGCATCGCCACTGAAAGATCGTGGATGTCGCCTAGAGGGGGGGGTGAATAGGCGCTTTAAAATAATTACGGTTTAGGCTTGAACAAATGCGGAATAAACCTAGCGGTTAATTTGTCAAGCACAAAACCGACAACAAGTAGGCTCACCTATGTGCACCAACAACTTATGCTAAGCAAGATAAACAACTAGGTGATAGCAAGATATATGACAAGAAACAATATGGCTATCACAAAGTAAAGTGCATAAGTAAAGGGCTCGGGTAAGAGATAACTGATGACCCACAACAGTAAGGGATCTATTGCAGCGTTTTCGATAAGTAAGAGTGTTGAACCCAACGAGGAGCAGAAGGTATTGATAAGCGATTCTGAGCAAGAAATTACTGCAAGCACTGAAAGATAACTTTTTAGGGATTTTCTCGATATAGGCAACAAGAAGGTAAAAGCAAGCAATGTAAAAGGCACTGAGAGTAACAAGTGGCCCAATCCTTTCCTAGCAAAGGAGAGGCCTAGCAACTGAACTTATAAAGACTAAAGCATTCCTGAGGACACACGGGAGAGGTAGTCATGTGCTTTCACCATATTCCGTATCAATACTATGTTATGTGTTGATAAGTGTTGAGTGGTTGGATCTATGCTAGTGCACTCTCTAGACTAAGATGAGTGCACTCTTATGATTAAACACCTTGCAAGCATTCGCAAATACAAGATAGAATTTAAGGCAAAAGCCTAACCATAGCAATACGATCGAGGATCCATTATTCCCTTATGCAAAAGCGTGCGAACTGGGGTTCAGGTTTCTGTCACTCCGGCAACCCACCATAAGCATTCTTTATACACAATGTATTCTCCTAGGTCCTTAATAAGGCGAAGTGTTGGGTGTTCGACTCACACAACACCACTAGTAGAATGACAACGCAACTTAAGTATCAAACAACACATATTACTTCAACAGCATATGACTACTAACAACAAGACTTTCCCCATGTCCTCAAGAACTAAGGTAACTACTCACGAGACATAAAGGAGATCATGATCAGTGGGGATAAATAGGTGATAAACAATCTGGACATAATAATATTTCTCCAACAAAACTCAATAGCATTCACCACAAAGTAGTAATCAACACCGATGGAGTAGAGAGGATAGGTAGTACGAGTTACAACACAAGTTGCGATTGTAAGATGAGATTTGGATGAAGATGGAGATGGTGCTGGTGTTGGGGATGATGTTGATGATGATCTCGATGATGCCCGTGACGATGGTGATGACGATGGCGACGATCTCCCCTTCCGGGAGGTGATCTCCCCGGCGGAATCTGCCCGCCGGAGATGGCTTTTTCTTCTCTGTAGGTTTCCGCCACGGAGCGGCGGCGGAACTCCGTAAAAATTCCCGTCCCTAGGGTTTTTGGATAACGGAGAGCATATATGCAAAAGGGGGCGGCCAGAGGTGGGCCAGGGGCTCCAGGCGCCCCCTCGGCGCGGCCAGGGGGGCGCGCCCCCAGGGTGCCTGGGCACCCTGTGGCCCCCCTCTGGTTGCCCTTTCGCGAGCCTTCGTGATCCGTCTGAAAAATATCTCCCGTCAATTTTCAGGTAATTTGGAGGTATTCTTCTTCAGCAACTCAGTGTCCACTTCTTACTGCTGAATCCTGCGTTGCTGCTTCGACATCGGAAATTTGCAAATTGTGTAAAATAGACCAAAACAACATAAGAACATCACCGTAACGTGAAATATATCAATGTATAAGGATAAATTATGATACAAAATAGTGATGCATTTTGGACGTATCAACACCCCCAAGCTTAGACCTCGCTTGTCCCCAAGCGAATATGAACTTGGTAAACCTGTCCACAAGTTTAAAGAGTGAAGTGTCGATAAATAGAATACGGACAAGAAGCATCATAGTTTCTTTACCAACTCAAATATTCTCAACAGCAATCTTCAATTCACAAAGCCCTTATAAAAGAGTGATAACACTTATATTCGAAAGTAGGGCTAAGGAAACTCATTATATCATGGCAAACATGTCCTTTGGTCAAAGAACAACAAATAGATTTAACTTTCGTTCTTATATTTTGATGAGATCAATTGAAGCTTTTTGAAATAACATGTTAATAGGCAAGAAGTGAAAGTGTTAACACAAAGGAAGATATTTGCCTTAGCTGGGCATGACAAACAACTTACTTATCGAATGATAATGTCAACAAGGATATGATATGACAAATCTTAATGCAGCTTTATATGAATGAATCCTTATCAACATCAAACGTCTTGTGATGGCCTGGCTTATTAGGGATGATAGACTACTCATATCAATAAGGAATTCCTTCTTTTCCGGGAGCCCATTCGGATAGAACTCCAAAGTTAAGCGTGCTCAGCTTGGAGTAGTTTTAGGATGGGTGAACGACCGGGAAGTTGCTCCCGGGTGCGCACAAGTGAGGACAAAGTGCGTAGAAAAGACTAGTATTGATATGTGAGGCCAGTCTAGATCCCGCCAGGAGTAACGACCACCGGCGGGTGTGTCCTGGGCGTTACAAGTTGGTATTCAGAGCCTTCTCCGACCTAGGAGCCCCCACTGATTGATCGAATCGTTGACGGTCGAGTCTAGGCACACACTGAAAACATTTTGAGTCCTATATATTATATTGGAGAGTAGGATTTCTTTGCTTCTCATCCCTTTTCTCTCTGGTGAGGACTCCTGACGACTACTCTTGCCTCTTCTACTTTCAAAAATTGCACCAAATTTTTTTTAGGAATCTCGCGAGTATTCTGGGATTGTTTCGATGTTCTTGTGACGAGAATATTGTTCTCGATGCCTCCTGACATTAGGGGTTGTGGCAGTGTCCCGGGGAGTTGAGCTTCGGGGTATTGTCGTCACAAGCATATCGCGGCAGTACTAAATACTTAAGACGGCCGACATCGAAAATCTCTCCTATACGGCCGGTGGCAAGATAACCCCGACATCACCCAGTACTGGGGAGGTAGTTTGGGAGTATTGCCATAGCTTGTTATAGTGGATGCTTTTCGAAGGTCCGAGGTACACAGTTTCCGAGAAAGACTGGTTATGTGTTGAAGGATGGATACACCTGGATGTAGGTTTAGAGTTGATTGCGCGGTGCTTCCCGTGTATCCCCAACACCTGATTGCATAACTGGAATCTTTCGGAAATTCATAGGTGGGTTTTATCCAGTAGATCGTAGGCATTCTTCCAACGAATGCAGGTTAGCGAGTTCGGGGTTCTACATTGAGTGAAGTGGTTTATGACCGATGTTCCGATCGAGAGTTGCATCTTAAAGGGTCCTTGGCTATGCTGATCCGGGGATTGCAAAACCCTTTCGTAACGCGTTCATATGCTTTCAGCACAAAGATGTTAGAACGAAGCTCCTATCTTGTGTTTGTTCCCGTCTGTACCTTGTTGTTTTTCTTATTTTACCTTTTGTTCCCTATGTGGCTTCTCGTGAAGATGATGTTATCATTTAACTGAGAATTTCATTCGTTCCTCTTGTTCGAATGATTTCATTCGTTACTATTGTTCGAATGATTATTGTGAAGACTTGTTGCAATTCATTCCATTGATTCAGCTTATACCTTTTGTCAATCAATTGCTGATTCGTGGTCATCTCTTTCAGGATGGCTCTGAAACGAGTTCCCAACGCTAACCCAGAGGGTGAA
Organism: Secale cereale; assembly: GCA_902687465.1. Classification (NCBI taxonomy): domain Eukaryota; kingdom Viridiplantae; phylum Streptophyta; class Magnoliopsida; order Poales; family Poaceae; genus Secale; species Secale cereale. The sequence goes on from LR738711.1 coordinate 204,908,385, forward strand.
GAGGTCCCAGAACGTCCTCCTTCCCCTCCTCCTCCGTCTGAGGCTTGGAGAGCGATTATGCAGACTACAGCTCAGAACACCCAGTTGTTGATGCAGCAGATGCAAGCTAATCAAGCTAATCAGGGTGTTCCAGGGAATCAAGGCAACTTCTTCAACCAGCAGCACCATGCTACTCTCAACCAGTTCTTGGCCAATAATCCAGAAGCTTTCAGTTACTGTGTCGACCCTCTTGATGTTGAAGATTGGTTAACCGACATAAAGAAGCATTTTGAGTGCAGTAACGTGAAGGAAGAGGATTATGTGAAGTTTGCAGCCTTCCAACTCAAAGATCAAGCAGCTGACTGGTGGCAGCAGTACAAAGACTCCAGGCCAGGTCAAGTGATCTCTTGGGAGAATTTCTGCAAGGATTTTCGCTCTCACCACATTCCTACAAGTGTCATCGAGGGTATGCGTGAGCAATTCCGCAACCTGAAGCAGGGCTCTATGACAGTCTATCAGTATAATGTCAAGTTCCAAAACCTCGCTCGTTATGCTAAGCAAGACATTCCTGATGCCAAGAGCAAAATCTACCAGTTCCGTGGAGGTCTCAAAGATGAACTTCAGCTTGCTCTCACCTTGTTCGAGCCCGATGAATTCGATAAATTCTATAACATGGCTTTGAAACAAGAGGCAGCTCAGCTCAAGATGGAGGCTTCTAAAAAGAGAATTCGAGATGCCGTTCACTCTTCCTCATCGTCTCAGATGGTCTCGAAGCATCAGAAATTCTGGCTTCCTCCTCCTCCAGTGATTCGAGCTCCATACAACAACTCCAACAACAAGAACTCTAGTGGACGTGGTTTCTCCCACCCACCCAACCCGAGCAACCAGTCGAAGAAGCAATTTCAGTCTCAAGGCTCCAAGTCTAGTGGTTCTCATTTCCGTCCTCTCTCAGAAGTGGTGTGCAACAAGTGTGGCCAGAAGGGTCATTATGCCAACAGATGTCCGAATCCAAAGCGTCTTCCTCCTCCTCCGCCTGTGAGTTCAGCTATTGTCAAGCATGATCCAAAGGCTGCAAGGGTCAATCTGATGAGTGCAGCTGAAGCGGAGAATTCTTCTGATGTGATTTTGGGTAACCTCTCAGTTAACTCTGTTCCAGCTAAAGTATTGTTTGATTCGGGTGCATCTTTGTCCTTCATTTCAAGACCTTTTGTTGCTAAGCATGAATTGGTTTCGGAGAGGATTCCTAGACCTTTGAAGATTATTTCTCCGGGTTTGCAAATGACTTCCAACACAATTGCTCCGAATGTTTCTATTCGCATGGGTGATTATCGCTTTCTGGCTAATCCGGTGGTTCTTGGTAATTCTGACATCGACCTCATCCTCGGAATGGATTGGCTTTCTCAGCACGATGCTCACATTGATTGTGCACAGAAGGAAGTCAAGATGACTCATCCTGATGAAGATGTGATTATCTTCGCCTCCAGGGATAACACTATCAGGCTTTTCTCTCTCAATGATGAGGGCGAAATTAATGTCATATCTCAAATTCCGGTGGTGAACGAATATCAAGACGTCTTTCCTGAAGAACTTCCAAGCATGCCTCCACACCGTCAGGTGGAATTTGTCATTGAACTCGAGCCAGGTACTGAGCCAGCATGCCGGCGTCCGTACAAGCTCTCTCCGGATGAATTGAAGGAATTGAAGAAGCAGCTTGATAAAAAGGAGAGTATGGGTCTCATCAGGCCTAGTACGTCTCCTTGGGGCTGTGGTGTCTTATTTGTCAAGAAGAAAGATGGCACGGAGCGTCTCTGTGTTGATTACCGGCCATTGAATAAGAAGACAATAAAGAACAAATATCTGCTCCCCAACATCAACGAACTCTTCGAGCAGCTCAAAGGAGCTAAAGTGTTCTCTAAGCTTGACCTCCGAATGGGCTATCATCAAATTCGCATTTGCGAGGAAGACATTCCCAAGACGGCCTTCAGAACGAGCTACGGTTCATACGAGTATACCGTCATGTCCTTCGGTCTCGCCAATGCTCCTCCTACCTTTTCGAGGATGATGCACTACATCTTCAACCCCTATACTGGCGAGTTTGTGCTTGTGTATCTGGATGATATTCTGGTGTTTTCCAAGAATGAAGAAGATCACGAAAAGCACTTACGTCTGGTTCTTGATCGACTCCGAGAGCATAAGTTCTATGCCAAGTTCTCAAAGTGCGAGTTTTGGCTCGATAAGGTTTTGTACCTGGGCCATATCATCTCAGCTGACGGCATTGCGGTTAATCCCGAGAAAGTTGAAGCAATTGTCAAATGGGAAGCTCCTCAGAACGTCAAGCAACTCCGCAGTTTTCTAGGTCTTGCCAGCTATTGCAGAAGGTTCGTTGAGAACTTCTCCAAGATTGCCAAGCCTCTTTCAAACTTGCTTCAGAAGAATGTCAAATACTTTTGGTCTCCAAAGTGTGAAGGGGCATTCAAAACCCTCAAAGAAAAGCTTGTCTCTGCTCCAATTCTGACGCCTCCAGATGAGTCCAAGCCCTATGAAGTATTCTATGATGCTTCTCTTCAAGTTCTTGGTGGTGTGCTTATGCAAGATAAGAGAATTGTGGCATATACTTCTCGTCAGCTCAAGCCAAGTGAGAAGAACTATCCCACACATGATCTCGAGCTAGCAGCTGTGGTACATGCTTTGATTACGTGGAGACATCTGTTGTTGGGCAGAAAAGTCGACATCTTCACCGATCACAAGAGCTTGAAGTACATCTTCACACAGCCGCATCTGAACCTCCGCCAGACTCGTTGGGTTGAATTGATCCAAGAGTATAATCCCAGCATTGAATACACTCCTGGCAAGGCCAATGTGATTGCGGATGCTTTGAGCAGAAAGGCATATTGCAACAGCCTTCTTATCAAGCCGTGCCAGCCTGAGCTTTGTGAAGCTTTCAGGAAACTCAACCTCCAAGTTGTTCCGCAGGGTTTTCTTGCAAATCTTCAAATTGCTCCTACCTTGGAAGATCAGGTCCGTGAGGCCCAATTCGGTGATACCATGGTGAAGAAGGTGAAACATGCTATTGCTAAGGGCATTCCGAAATACAAGTGCTTTCGTGTTGATGAGAGAGATACCTTGTTCTTCGAGGACAGACTCATTGTTCCCAAAGGTGATCTCAGGAAGCTCATAATGGAAGAAGCACATGATTCTCTCCTTTCCATTCATCCTGGCAGTTCCAAGATGTATCAAGATCTCAAGCAATCGTACTGGTGGACACGCATGAAAAGGGAGATTGCCCAATTCGTGAATGAATGTGATGTTTGCAGAAGAGTGAAAGCAGAACATCAACGTCCAGCCGGTCTTCTCCAACCTCTTCCTATTCCCGAGTGGAAGTTCGACCACATTGAAATGGACTTCGTCACTGGTTTTCCTAAGTCCAAGAAAGGGAATGATGCTATCTTCGTGGTGATTGACAAGCTTACCAAAGTCGCTCACTTCCTGCCAGTCAAAGAATCAATCAATGCAGCTCAATTACAGAGCTGTACACTTCCAGAATTGTGTCCTTACATGGCATTCCTCAAGTTATCTCCTCAGACCATGGAAGCTTGTTCACATCCAGGTTCTGGGACTCCTTTCAGTCCGCCGTGGGCACTAAGATCAGGTTCAGCACTGCTTTTCACCCTCAGACTAGTGGTCAAGTCGAGCGAGTGAATCAGATTCTAGAAGACATGCTCAGAGCCTGTGTCATATCTTTCGGCATGAAATGGGAAGACTGCCTTCCATTTGCCGAGTTCTCTTACAACAACAGCTTCCAAGCAAGTGCAGGCAAAGCTCCGTTTGAAATCCTCTATGGCAGAAAGTGCCGTACCCCTCTCAACTGGTCTGAAACAGGCGAACGTCAACTTCTTGGCAATGACTTGATCTCAGAAGCCGAAGAGATGTGCAAAGTCATACGTGAGAATCTCAAGGCCGCTCAGTCGCGTCAGAAGAGCTACTATGACGGCAAGCATCGTGATTTGGCTTTCAACATTGATGATCATGTTTATCTCCGTGTGTCTCCGATGAAAGGCACCCAAAGATTCGGTATCAAAGGAAAGCTTGCTCCTAGATACGTCGGGCCTTTCAAGATTCTTGGCAAAAGAGGCGACCTAGCCTATCAACTTGAGCTCCCTTCCAACTTCGCCAATGTTCATGATGTGTTCCATGTGTCTCAACTTCGCAAATGCTTCAAGGCACCTGAGCGCATGATTCCGTTTGAAGAGATTGATCTTCAACAAGACCTGTCCTACCGAGAGCATCCAGTTGCAATTCTCGAAGAAACCGAACGCAAGACCCGCAACAAGTCCATCAAATTTCTGAAAGTCAAGTGGTCACATCACACCGACCGAGAGGCTACGTGGGAACGAGAAGATCATCTTCGTTCCGAGTACCCTTCCTTTTTCCAGTCCTAGATCTCGGGACGAGATCTTTTTGTAGTAGAGGAGAGTTTGTAATGCCCCGGATGTAATACTTTCCCTTTTGGGCATATAATATATCTCCGGCTTCATCTATTTCATTTCGGGTTCTTTGTCTTTCGAGTGTTCGTCGTTTTGTTGTGTGCGTGTGTGGCATTCATTCATATCATGTAGACATGTGCATCGCATTGCATTTGTGTTGTCGGTTGCATCCGGTTCCACGTGTTCCTTCCCGTTGTCCGTTTCGCGTTCCGGAGCTCCCTCACGTGTCTGTGACGTCCCGTAAGCCTACTTTGGTGTTTGGGCGTGTAACGTTACCGGTGTGCCGCGAGACTTGGCGTGTGTTGTTGTTTTGTTGTGTGCAACCCGCCTCTCAAATCTCATCGCGTTTGGACTCCGTTTGCTATCCCAACAGTTATTCGTGTGGGTCCAAAGTGCCTCCACTTTGTGGCCTAGAAACACTCCCTCCAGCAGCCCACTACCCTCTTCTAGGCCCATCCTGACTCCCCCCGCGATCGGATCCGTCGGATCGCGATCGGAGGGCTCCTAACACCCCTAAATCCCCTCTAACCCTAAAAATCTGCTATATAATAGACCCCTAGTCTATTTTTGGCATCCCTAACCCTAGCTCATTCTTCCCCACTTCTCCACCTCAAAAAATCAGATCCAACCACTCTTCCCTGCCACTTGGCAGCTCCTTCCTTCGATCCCAGCCGAGCAGCGCGCGCCATCGCTCCTGGCATCGAGCGGGCGACCGGATCCCTCGGTCAACGCCTCGTTCGATCGGCTCCAGCCCGTCGGGACCACTTCCCCTTCGCCCAGCCAGGCCCATCGCCCCAGCGCCGATCGGCCGCCCCTTCGATCCGTAGTTGGGCGTCCACCGCAGCCACCGAGCCGGCTGGATCGATCCACCAGGCCTCGCGCGCCGATCGCAGGCTCCCCGTCGGGACCACTTCGCCGCGCCCCCGTGGGCCTTCCCTCCACCGGCCCACTCCATCGCCTCCAGGCCGCCTCGCTCCCGCGCCAGGCGGGCCACCAGCGTCCGCCTCCTTCGCCGCTTCGCCTCCGAGGCCCCAAGGCCCAGGATCCGCCGCGGCCCGATCGCCAGCGCCGCCAGTGGGCCGGCCGCTCTCCCGCACTCTGCCTCCACCGCGGGCCGCACCCTGCCTCCGCCGCCGGGCCCAGCCGAGGCCGCCGCCAGCCTCCTCTCGGGCCAGATCCGTGGGCCCGAGCCCATCTCCTCTCAGATCTAGGTTATCTCAAGAACCACTAAGTCCCTGTAGTTTTGTTCTGTGATGCATTCTTATAACTACTCTAACTTTTTGTGTGATTGTCCGTTTTGCGCAAATAACATGTCCAGACGTTCGTGGTGAATAGCACTACGTTTTATCTTTTTGTGTCATGCATGTTAGAAGTCATCTAGATGCTTGTTTTTCCATTGCAAGAGTGCATCCCGGTATAATTGCTGCTATGTGATGTTTTTATGCCATCTTTGCTATGTGATATCTTTTAGCTCGTTTGTCCGAATGATGCAAATGACATGTCCACGTGTTCGTCTTGCCATGCTCTACATGTTGTTGGTGATAGGGTGCATGATAAATTTATTCTTACCATGTTTATCATCGTTCCGAAGTGTCATGTGGCTCTGATGTTGTTTCACTTGTTATGAAATGCCATCTTGTTGAGCTCATTGCTATCGTTATGTTCATCTCCATGATGCATGCTTGTGTGTTTCGGAATCACCATCATGTGTACTTTGATGAGGTACTTACCACTTGCCATGTTTAGTTTCGAGGTGACTTAAACTTGCTCTTTTAGATGCCATGTTGAAACTGATGTTTTAAGACTTAGTGGATTTTCACTAAGTCTGAAATCTGTAACGTTCCGATGCCATGTTTGCGTGATGTTCTAGGACAATCCATGATAGTTTTGGAGTGGATCTTGATTGTTCCTTGTAGTAGATATTGTTGGCTTTCCATTCATGTTCTCACATGCTTATTCAAGTGGCTGTAGCATGTTTATCTTTTGCTCCAAACTTTCAATAAAATTCTACTGCCAGAATTTTATTGTCAAGTTCAATATGTCCAAGCTTATTGCTATTGATCCGTGGCTCCTTTGGGGGTGCACCTTTGGACTTATTTTCTGTAGGATATGTCTAGTTTATGTTCATGTCCTTTGCCATGATGTTTGAGTGCTGTAGCTTAATTATTTTGTGCTCCGAAGTTGCTATGTTGCTGTAATTTTCAGCTTTCGCTCATTTCTTGTTTCGGGCATAACTTTTAGCCCGTAGCTCCGATTTCAGCGAGTCTTATATGAAACTTGATTGATTTTCTGTGTAGATTCATAATATCTTATTGTTATCATGTTTTAAGGTGTTTTGCTTGAGTGCTATTTTCCGTGCTCCGTGTGCATCCTTAGTGCATCCATCATTTTCGAGTGCGCATTGCATCTTGTTGATTCGTGCCTTGTGTGATTGTATTGTTTAGAGCCGGAAGCTGAGACCAAGTACGAGTACGAGCACGAGGTTACCAACGAGGTTGAGTACGAGGACCCTTCTTACGATCAGAACGACTTCTCTTCAGGCAAGATGACCGAACCCCGATAACATTACTATCTTTGCCTATTGCTAGTAGTTCCGTTCTATAGTTTTGCCTCGATGCCCATGTTCTTCCTGTCAGCCTCCTACTTGTAACGATTGCCATGTTTAACCACCCTACCTATGCAAACCGTTGCTTGGCTAAGTACGCTTCGCTCAGCCCTTCTTATAGCATTACTAGTTGCAGGTGAAGATCGAAGATGCTTGCTTCATGTTGAAGTTTTGTTGGGTTATATCACACTATATAATTGCTAAATGAAATCATCTATATATTGGCAAGGGTGGAAGGCTAAGCCTTTTGCTTGGTGATTTGTTCCACTCATGCCGTTAGGAACCGTATAAATCGGTGTTATGTTCCTTGATTATGCGTTCCTAACACTGTTGGGGTGTATGGGACCCCCTCGATAAACCGCTAAGTGCTAAGTCTTTTCCAGCAAGTCCCAACATTGTTACTATTCGCCTAAACAACTAAAAAACTTTCCGAGGGAGTAATTAACCCGAGGCTTAATTAATTCAACCCCCCTGGGCCAGTGCTCGATTTGAGTATTGGTCCAAACCAGAGTCACTTGCGGATACTACCCAGTTCTCTGGGGTCTTCGGTATCTGTACGTAGCGCTCATCCGGTCGTGTCCTGAGACCTAGATACGCGCGGCTACTATCAGGGTGTCGACACGCCGGGAGGATTTGCTGGATTAGCCTTACCTTAGTTCGGTATATCTTGAGCACGGGATTCCGAGGATACTCGGGTCATCCCACTTTGGAGTTGCGACTCCGTGGATCGTGGGCTTGTAATGGGTCAAGTTGGAACACCCCTGCAGGGTTATGAACTTTCGAAAGCCGTGCCCGCGGTTATGTGGCAGATGGGAGCTTGTTAATATCCGGTTGTAGATAACTTGACACAATGTTTCTAATACACTACCAGCGTGTGTTCCGTGACTGTCAATTTCCGAATAGGGATTCGGGAGTTGAACACGGAGGGGTTATGTTTGTTGAGCTTGTAGCTAGGATCACTTCGTGATCACTTCTCGACCGAGGCTTCTCTTCTCGCTCTCTCTCACGTAAGCTAGTTGCTAGTTGCTGCTGCAGACACTTATTCTTTTCTTCAGCCTTATCCTCTCCCAAGGCTTAAATAGTCTTGTTACCCGGGAACGGGATTGCTGAGTCCACTGTGGCTCACAGTTACTTCACCACACCAGATGCAGGTCTAGCTGTGAGCTATCCAGGTGATGGCACCGAGCTGGACTGGGAGTACGACGAGGAGCGTAGTCGATACTATGTTCGTTATCCGGATGATCAGTAGTGGAGACTTCTACTAGGATTCGATCCGACCTGTGGATGTTATTTAAATTTGGTATCTTGACATTTGGTTTTTGCCCTTAGAGGGTTGTGATATTCTTAATGTATGATGTTTGAGACATGTATTGTATTTGTGTGACGTGGCGAGTGTAAGCCAACTATTTATGTTTACTTTTCCCCTCTTTTACATGAGATGTGCAAAGATTACCAAACTTGAGATCATTCTAGGATGGACTTATGCCTTTAAGTCGTGCCTCGACACGTAGGAGGTATAGTTCCATCCTGGGCATTACAAGTTGTTATCAGAGCCGACCCTCGCGGTTACACGGATGTTTGCGGACAGTTTGCAGTCATGTTGTGCATGACGTTTGTGACCCGTCGTGGCACACGGCATGGCACATGTGTTGTCCTGGAAGCACAGACGGTTGTGCCAAGAGGGAACGTTCCTGTGGCCCGACGAGGACGTCGGTTCCTCTGAGTGAGTGTGTATGTGATGGCCTGGCTTATTAGGGATGATAGACTACTCATATCAATAAGGAATTCCTTCTTTTCCGGGAGCCCATTCGGATAGAGCTCCAAAGTTAAGCGTGCTCAGCTTGGAGTAGTTTCAGGATGGGTGACCGACCGTGAAGTTGCTCCCGGGTGCGCACGAGTGAGGACAAAGTGCGCAGAAAAGACTAGTATTGATATGTGAGGCCAGTCTAGATCCCGCCAGGAGTAACGACCACCGGCGGGTGTGTCCTGGGCGTTACACGTCTGCTCTCTTTGAGAAATAGAAGGAAGTAGAAATAACTGACTCAACTTAAAATTAAAAGATAGGCCCTGTTCTAGGGTAGTAGGGAAAACTCATGTGCTATCCTCAAATCAAATAGAATGAAAACAAGTTTTGAGAGGTGCATGATTTGTCAACGAATGCTAATAGATAACTCAACTACTTCTTGAGCTGGACAAGTTTCGAGGAACGGCTCCCGCACGAGGACGATCACATCCTCTTATTCTCCTTTGTTAATCACTGCCAAAGTTTTCTGATTTCTCATGAACAAAGCGTGAAGGAGGGTTTGTTTGTTATATTATCTTTTTGAGCCGGGCGCACTCAATGCCAGTTCCTTCTCGTATTATGGGTTTGCACATTATACATGCAATCCCGGGGTGAAGCTTGTCCAACTCAAAAAGACTATGAATTAGCTATTACTTCCTCATGAGCTAAAACAGAGGCACAAAATAAAAGATTTTGAACATTTGAGGATAACACATAAATTCTGTACTTTAGGAGGTGGTAGTGGAATACCACGAGTAGGAAGGTATGGTGGACTCATATGGAAGGTATTGGCTTAAGGGTATGGATGCACAAGCAGAATTCCGCTTAGTACAGAGTTAGGCTAGCAAAGGTTTTGAAAGAACAGACAATTGATGATGACTAAGACGCAAAGCAATATAAAGCATGAACATTGGAATAAGCATAACACATCAAGTTGTCTTCCTTGTCAGCATAACACTTCAAACATAATAACATAAAGGTTTTGGCTATGTTGATACTTTAAGAAAATCATGCTTGTTGTTATGACCAAAGCTATGTTTGCCAAGATTAAATAAAGTTTTCACAGCCATACCTGACATAAGGTCAATACTCCCCATAAGAGTCATCATATAAGGTCGATTGCGTGAAGAGAATACCGAGTGCAGCAAAAGGAACCAATAAACTTCTCATTAATATTCCATCATAGACGACTCCACACTCACGGATACAATTCTTCACCGAAGGAGTGATAGACCTCAATGCACACACCTATCTCATATAACAACCTCCCTAGACATGATACGACTCTACTTGACTCTAAAAGACAAAAGGTAAAGATAATGATACCGGGCACTCCCCCGAGCTTGGAACAAGCCAAGGGAATGCCATTACCCCAGGAGATTTCACTCATCATCCTTGTTGGCGTTGATCAAGTAGGCCTTGGCGAAACGCTTCCATGGAAGGGGTTCTCCAGTCTCATATGAGAAGCTCGTCTCCTGAATCCTGCATTCAGCACCCAAACCCATGCGCATAAACCTTAGTTCATACTCACAGTTCTGGTTATGTAGATCATTAATTTGCCCTTGGAGCTCTATAATTCTTTCTTCAGACGCGGTGATGCTTTTCCACATCTCCTTCATCTCCTTCAGGAAGTAGTTCTTCAGCTCGTTGGTGATGTTAAAGTTAGCTTCAATACCACGCTCGATCATCTTCTTGTACTCGAAGACTTCTTGCTCCACTTCTTTCAGCCTGGCCTGGATGCTCCCCTCCTTGATAGGTCCCTTCAGATCTTCTTGATGAAGGACACCGTCCTCCATCCGAACAACCTGAGGGTGCTTCTTCACCTCAGCGAGGTAAGGGTTGATGACGTTGACGACGAACTCGTCCTTGGGGGAGCTTGGAGAAGCCATGGCACCTAAATTCAGCTGAAAGATTCCCTGGCAGAAACAGATCGAAGAGAAAACACGCGAAATCGCAAGATACGTTGCCGGAACAATCCGGGCAAATATATAGGAAAAATTTATGCACAGAAAGGAAGGTAACGGACCAAAGCGGGGTCGGAGACGGACTCCCGGGTGTCCAGGCGGCCTCCCGGCGCGGCCCAGGGGGGGCGCGCCAGGGGGGCGCCTGGACACCCTGGAGGTCGTCTCCGGCTCCACTTAGGCTCGGAATTTTACTAATTTTGCAGAAACTCGTAATACGAAACTTTTATGGCGGTTCGCGATGTTTCCTTACCGTACTACATACCTTTTCTTTATTCTGCTTCTGCTAGCGTCTGAAACAGGGCTGCAACATGTTCTTCGTGGGTTGTTGTGTATATTATATTCACATCAACATTGACAGGGTCTCCTGCTATGTAATGTTTAAGCCTTTGCCCATTCACAACTTGAGGTTTGGTGCCTTCAAAATTATTAATCTTAATTGCACCAGACCGATAAACCTCTTCAATATGAAATGGTCCTTCCCACCTGGAAAGTAGTTTACCTGGAGAAAACCTGAAACGGGATCTAAACAACAAAACTTTATTACCAACATTAAATTCACGTTTCAGAATCTTCCTATCATGCCACTTTTTTACCTTTTCCTTGAACATTTTAGCGCTCTCGTAAGCTTCACTTCTCCATTCATCTAGAGAAGTCAAGTTCATGAGACGCTTCTCACCAGCTAGTTTTGGGTCAGCGTTAAGCTCTCTAACAGCCCAGAAAGCTTTGTGCTCTAACTCTAATGGCAAATGGCAAGCCTTGCCATACACCATCTTATAGGGAGACATGCCCATGGGGTTTTTGTAAGCAGTTCTATATGCCCACAAAGCATCTCCTAACTTATTTGACCAGTCCTTTCTATTTCTGTTTACTGTCTTCTGCAAGATCAACTTAATCTCTCTATTGGTGAGCTCAACTTGCCCACTAGTTTGAGGATGATATGGTGAAGCAATTCTATGATTAACATCGTATTTAGCCAAAGCTTTTCTAAAAGCTCCGTGCGTGAAATGTGATCCTCCATCGGTCATGAGATACCTTGGTACACCAAACCTAGGAAAAATTACATCTTTAAGCATTTTCAAAGATGTCTTGTGATCAGCACTTTCAGTGGGGATTGCTTCAACCCACTTGGTCACATAATCAACAGCTACTAAAATGTGAGTGTACTTGTGCGAAGAAGGAAAAGGACCCATAAAATCAAAACCCCAACAATCGAAAGGTTCAATCACTAGTGAGTAATTCATAGGCATCTCATTCCTTCTACTACTGTTACCAACTCTCTGACATTTATCACAGGCTAAAACATAATTTCTAACATCTTTAAATAGAGTAGGCCAATAAAAACCTGATTGAAGAACCTTATGTGCAGTCCTCTCACCGGCATGATGTCCTCCATAGGGACTATCATGACACCGTCTGAGAATGTCCTTCTGCTCATGTTCCGGAATGCATCTCCTCACGATCCCGTCGGGACCTTCTTTGAAAAGATGTGGGTCATCCCAGAAGTAGTGCCTCAAATCATGAAAGAACTTCTTCCTTTGCTGAAGTGTTAAACCTGGAGGCAAATACTTTGCAACAATAAAATTAGCATAATCTGCATACCAAGGGTCGGAAAGAGATTGTACTTTTACAACGGCAAGTTGCTCTTCTGGAAAACTATCGTTGACTGGGATGGGATCATGCGGTATATCTTCCATCCTTGAAAGATTGCCCGCTACCGGATTGTCTTCTCCTTTCCTATCAACAATCTACAAATCAAATTCTTGAAGAAGGAGTACCCATCTGATAAGCCTTGGCTTGGCATCCTTCTTTGTCATAAGGTACTTAATGGCAGCATGATCAGTATGAATAATAACTTTGGAATCAACAATATACTGTCTAAATTTATCACAAGCAAAAACTACAGCTAAGAATTCCTTCTCACTAGTAGCATAATTCCTTTGAGCACTATCAAGAGTTTTGCTAGCATAATGTATAACATTCAATTTCTTATCAACTCTTTGTCCTAAAACAGCTCCAACAGCAAAATCACTTGCATCACACATAATCTCAAAAGGTAAATTCCAGTCAGGTGGTTGCACTATAGGAGCGGTTATTAAAGCTTTCTTAAGGACTTCAAAAGCTTCCTTACAATTTTCATCAAATACAAAAGGAACGTCCTTCTGGAGAAGATTAGTGAGGGGTCTTGAGGTTTTAGAAAAGTCTTTAATAAATCTTCTATAAAAACCTGCATGACCGAGAAAACTGCGAATACCTTTGATGTCCCTTGGATAGGGCATCCTCTCAATAGCTTCGATCTTGGCTTTGTCCACTTCAATTCCCCTTTCGGAAATCTTGTGACCAAGAACAATTCCTTCATTAACCATGAAGTGGCACTTTTCCCAGTTGAGTACCAAATTTGTCTCCTCGCATCTCTGCAAAACTTTATTAAGATTGTGAAGACAATGGTCAAAAGAAGTTCCATAGACGGAGAAATCGTCCATAAAGGCTTCCATAATATCCCCGCAGAACCCATGAAAGATAGCAGACATACACCTTTGAAAAGTAGCAGGCGCATTACATAAACCAAAAGGCATACGCCTGTAAGCATAAGTACCAAAGGGACAAGTAAAAGTGGTCTTCTCTTGATCGGCAGTGTTAACATGAATTTGAGAGAAGCCAGAATAACCATCGAGATAACAAAAGTGGGTATTTTTGGATAACCTTTCAAGCATTTGGTCGATGAACGGCAACGGGTAGTGATCCTTCCTGGTTGCTTTGTTCAACTTCCTGTAATCAATACACATTCTATATCCAATAATAATTCTCTGAGGTATTAATTCATTTTTATCATTAGGAACCACAGTTGTACCTCCTTTCTTAGGAACACAATGTACCGGACTTACCCACTTACTATCAGCTATAGGGTAGATAATACCTGCGGCCAGAAGCTTGAGAATCTCAGTTCTCACAACATCCATCATCTTCGGGTTCAACCTTCGTTGATGATCAACAACTGGTTTAGTATCAGGCTCAAGGTTGATAGTATGTTGACAGATAGATGGACTAATCCCCTTAAGGTCATCAAGGGTATAGCCAATTGCGCCTCGGTGTTTACGAAGTACTTCCAATAATCGCTCTTCTTCATATCCTGAAAGGTTAGAATTGATAATAACAGGATATACTTTCTTTTCATCTAAATAAGCATACTTGAGCGTATCGGGAAGAGGTTTAAGATCGAACACCGGGTCTTCCTTCGGTTTTGATAAAATTCCCAAAGGTTCAACCGGAAGGTTGTGCTTCAGGATAGCAGGCTGTCTCAAGAATATTTCATCTAGTTCATTTCTTTCCTGCATATGCAAATCATTCTCGTGGTCCTCCATGTATTTCTGCAAAGGATCATTAGGGGGAATAGCAATAGAGGAAATACTTTCAATAATTTTATCATCACTGGGTAAATCAGTACCACGAGGCTGCTTAGAGAAATTAGAAAAATTAAATTCATATGGCTCACCATCGAATTCAACAGAGACTTTACCTTTCTTGCAATCTATTATAGCTCCACAAGTCCTAAGAAAAGGTCTACCAAAAATAATTGGACAAAAATTGTCCCTCTCTGAACCAAGTACTAGAAAGTTGGTAGGGTATTTTACCTTTCCACATAGGACTTCAACGTCTCTCACAATTCTGATAGGAGAGATAGTTGTTCTGTTTGCAAGATGAATGGTAACATCAACTTCTTCAAGTTCACAAGGGGAAATCTCACCGATGATTTCTTCATAAAGAGAATAGGGGATAGCGCTTGCACTCGATCCCAAATCGCATAGCCCATAATAATTGTGATCTCCTATTTTAACAGATACCACTGGAGTACCTGAAATTGGGCCTTTATTCTTGGCTGTGACACGGTTAGTGGAAACAGCACAAAAATTTATATTGGAATCCAAAACATCATTAGTAGCAAGGTCTTTAATCAATGCAACTTGAGGATCGACTTTGATCTGGTCCTCAGGCTCATCAACTCTTCTCTCACTTTTATTTATTATGCCTGTCACAAAAGAGTGCTCCTTTATCCTTGCGGGAAAAGGAGGCTTTTCATATATAACTGTAGGCAAAATAGGGTCAGCAACATAAATGTCAATAGGTGACTCTTTAGAAGGTTCATGGTGCTGGTCTCTCTTCTTTTTAAAAGAATCAACGTGAGAGGCAAAATTCTTACACAAATCAATCACTAGATGGGAATCAAGACCAATCTTAGAGCAAAATGTATTGAAGTAATCAGTTTTCACGTAGCTCTCAATATAATCATGTTCATAATTTATAGCGGATTCAATACCTTTATCAATTTCCCAATCTTCGGTATTCCTCTGGATCCTTTCAATGAGATCCCACCTTTCTTCAACACTCTTTTTCTGAAATACCCCACTAGAGGGGGCATCCAGCATCTCCTTATCCTGACGAGAAAGCCTGGCATAAAAATTTGTAAGTATAATTTCCTTGGGAAGCTTATGAATAGGGCATTTGAGCATTAGGGACTTCAATCTCCCCCAAGCTTGAGCAATGCTTTCTCCGTCACGAGACCTAAAGTTATAGATATAGTTCCTGTCTCGATGAATTTCATGAAGAGGATAAAACTTAGTATAAAAGAGAGACATAAGCTCCTGCCAGTCAAGCAAGTGTGAGTTATCGAGAAGCCTATACCAATCCGAAGCTTTATCTATAAGTGATACGGCAAACAATTTTCTCATGACAAACTCCCTCGATACACCTGCAAGCTTAAATAACGAACTTAGTTGTGACAGATATAGCAAGTGTTCACCGGGATGTCTGTCTCCTGCATAACGATTAGCCAAAACATAATCGATAATGCCAGCTGGTATTTTATAACGCACAATTTCAGTAGGGGGAGGATCAACCACCACAGGTGTGGGGCGTCTTCCCGCAAGCAACGCTCCAATAACAGGGTTATCCATAAGGACAAAGAGCAGCAATAGCAAAAACAAAAACAGAATTATAAAAACTTCCTTACCAGTTTCACTTTACCAATAGCGCTACGCTCCCCGGCAACGGCGCCAGAAAACGGTACTTGATGACCCACAACCGTAAGGGATCTATTGCAGCGTTTTCGATAAGTAAGAGTGTCGAACCCAACGAGGAGCAGAAGGTATTGATAAGCGATTCTGAGCAAGAAATTACTGCAAGCACTGAAAGATAACTTTTTAGGGGTTTTCTCGATATAGGCAACAGGAAGGTAAAAGCAAGCAATGTAAAAGGCACTGAGAGTAACAAGTGGCCCAATCCTTTCTTAGCAAAGGAGAGGCCTAGCAACTAAACTTATAAAGACTAAAGCGTTCCTGAGGACACACGGGAGAGGTAGTCATGTGCTTTCACCATATTCCGTATCGATACTATGTTATGTGTTGATAAGTGTTGAGTGGGTGGATCTATGCTAGTACACTCTCTAGACTAAGATGAGTGCACTCTTATGATTAAACACCTTGCAAGCATCCGCAAATACAAGATAGAATTTAAGGCAAAAGCCTAACCATAGCAATACGATCGAGGATCCATTATTCCCTTATGCAAAAGCGTGCGAACTGGGGTTCAAGTTTCTGTCACTCCGGCAACCCACCATAAGCATTCTTTATACACAATGTATTCTCCTAGGTCCTTAATAAGGCGAAGTGTTGGGTGTTCGACTCACACAACACCACTAGTAGAATGACAACGCAACTTAAGTATCAAACAACACATATTACTTCAACAGCATATGACTACTAACAACAAGACTTTCCCCATGTCCTCAAGAACTAAGGTAACTACTCACGAGACATAAAGGAGATCATGATCAGTGGGGATAAATAGGTGATAAACAATCTAGACATAATAATATTTCTCCAACAAAACTCAATAGCATTCACCACAAAGTAGTAATCAACACCGATGGAGTAGAGAGGATAGGTAGTACGAGTTACAACACAAGTTGCGATTGTAAGATGAGATTTGGATGAAGATGGAGATGGTGCTGGTGTTGGGGATGATGTTGATGATGATCTCGATGATGCCTGTGACGATGGTGATGACGATGGCGACGATCTCCCCTTCCGGGAGGTGATCTCCCCGGCGGAATCTGCCCGCCGGAGATGGCTTTTTCTTCTCTGTAGGTTTCCGCCACGGAGCGGCGGCGGAACTCCGTAAAAATTCCCGTCCCTAGGGTTTTTGGATAACGGAGAGCATATATGCAAAAGGGGGCGGCCAGAGGTGGGCCAGGGGCTCCAGGCGCCCCCCGGCGCGGCCAGGGGGGCGTGCCCCCAGGGCGCCTGGGCACCCTGTGGCCCCCCTCTGGTTGCCCTTTCGCGTGCCTTCGTGATCCGTCTGGAAAATATCTCCCGTCAATTTTCAGGTAATTTGGAGGTATTCTTCTTCAGCAACTCAGTGTCCACTTTTTACTGCTGAATCCTGCGTCTGCTGCTTCGGCATCGGAAAGTTTGCAAACTATGTAAAATAGACCAAAACAACATAAGAACATCACCGTAACGTGAAATATATCAATGTATAAGGTTAAATTATGATACAAAATAGTGATGCATTTTGGACGTATCAATAACTGAGGCACGCGGAGACGACGATGTATCCCGAAGTTCACACCCTTTCGGATGCTAATCTCCGTTTGGAGCGGTGTGGAGGCACAATGCTCCCCAAGAAGCCACTAGGGCCACCGTAATCTCCTCACGCCCTCGCACAATGCAAGATGCCGTGATTCCACTAAGGGGCCCTTGAGGGCGGTCACCGAACCCGTACAAATGGCAACCCTTGGGGGCGGTCACCGAACCCGTACACTTTGGCAACCTTTGGGGGCGGTCACCGGTACCCGTCAAATTGCTCGGGGCAATCTCCACAACCTAATTGGAGACCCCGACGCTTGCCCAGAGCTTTACACCACAATGATTGAGCTCTGAACAACACCAACCGTCTAGGACGCCAAGGCACCCAAGTGGAACAAGCTCTAGGGTGCCCAAACACCCAAGAGTAGTAAGCTTCTCAAACTTCACTTCCACGTATCACCGTGCAGAACTCAAACCGATGCACCAAATGCAATGGCAAGGGCACACGGAGTGCCCAAGTCCTTCTCTCCCAAATCCCACCAAAGCAACTAATGCTAGGGAGGGAAATGAGAGGAAGAACGGAGAAGAGAACACGAAGAACTCCAAGAACTAGATCCAAAGGGTTCCCCTCACAAAGAGGAGAAAGTGATTGGTGGAAATGTGGATCTAGATCTCCTCTCTCTTTTCCCCCAAAAACTAGTAAGAATCCATGGAGGGATTGAGAGATAGCAAGCTCGAAGAAGGTCAACAATGGGGGAAGAACACGAGCTCAAAGGATTAGGTTCATTGGGGAAGAAGACCCCCTTTTATAGGTGGGAAAAAATCCAACCGTTATGCTCACAGCCCGCACAGAGCGGTACTACCGCTCCAGGAGCGGTACTACCGCTAGGGTGGTACTACCCCTTTGAAAAACAACAGCGTGGAGGCAAAAAGGCCAGAAGAACCGTCGGAGCGGTAGTACCGCTTGACCTCACGGTACTACCGCTAGGGGTAGCGGTACTACTACTTGCAAGCTGTACTAAAAAATTACATCCGTGCCTACCACCGCTGGACTTGTGACGAGTTTTTGGTCCTGAGCGGAAGTAGCCACGGAAGTAGCCGTGGTAGTACTGCTCCAAGTGGTAGTACCGCTCCCGAAAGCGGTAGTAAAAAATTACTTCCGCTCCTACCCGCGGTAGTACCGCTGCAGCCTTTTCAGAACACCAAAACGACCACAACTTTTGCAAACGGACTCCGAATTCGACGAAACCAAGTTTGTTGGAAAGCTAGCGACAAGGGCTAACACAGTCTTGATAGAAATACCAATAATAAGCAAATTAGAAAAGGACCATAAGAAAATGGTGAGAACCCTTTCTTGGATAAGACCGGTAAAACCTCCAACACCGAAAACATCATAGAAGACGCATGTGAACTCCGTTTTCGATGAACTCAAGCTTGTCATCAAGATGACCATAAGCTCTAAGACTCACAAAGAGAACCAAACAAGAACCAAGAAACATGATGCAAGGATGCAATGGTTTGAGCTCTCTACTAACGATACGATCAAGCTACCAACTTGAGAGCCCCCCTTGATAGTACGGCAAACGATCCTATAACCCGGTCTCCCAACTACCACCACGAGACCGGTAAAATAGAAAACCTATCAAGGGCAAACCTTTGATTTGCACAAAGTCCACTTGATCTAGATGTAGACGATCTTGACTTCCTCAAGTTGGACCACCTTTGTTGATTGCGTTGTCTCGGTGAAGACTAGTAGATTGCTCCCCCATACTCCACTATGGGTGAGCCACTCTTCGGCATATCTTCACAAGTCCATTGTCACCACAATGGACGGCAAGCTTCAAGCACTTGATCTCTTCGTGATGCTCCACTTGAAATTGCACACCGCAACCTAACCCCACAAAGAACTCTCACGAAGACCATGGGTTAGTACACAAAGCGTGATTGACAATGCTTACCATACCATAGGATTGCTTGAACCCTCTCGGTACATCTTCTACACTTTGTGTGTTGATCAACTTGATTCATTCTTTGACTTAGTTTTGATCAACCTTGAATCTTGCCAACTCTCTTCATTTGGATGACGTCTTGAAGGTAAACATGAATGATCACAAACTCTTCTTTTTCAAGACATGCTTGCAATAAGCTCAACACCCACAAGACCAATCTTTGGATAATTCCTTAATAGCACCTTGGTCATCACAAACTCTCCTTGAAACCAACAAATGAACTCCAAGAAAAGCCTATGGACAAACCCTTCAAATATAACTCAAGGCAACCATTAGTCCATAGAGATTGTCATCAATTACCAAAACCAAACATGGGGGCACCGCATGTTCTTTCAATCTCCCCCATTTTGGTAATTGATGACAATCACTTTCAAGAGAGTTTATCTAAGGAATTATGCATCACCATACCATGCAACAATAATGTATGCGCATGAGATGCAAAAGCTTAGGAACAAAACCAAAGCAAGAAGAGAGAAGAGACAACTCTCTAAACTTCCTCATAAAACTAAACTCTTTGAAACTTCTCCCCCATTGGCATCGATTGCCAAAATGGGCGAATAGCTTAGAAGGCCAATATAAATTGTGTTCCTCCATAAATTGTGTATTCCTCAAAATAGAGAGTGGAATGCAATACATATATCCAACTGTAAATACTTGGAGGAAGACAAACTATATTGAGGCCCAAAGATTGCAAAAGAATGATATGACACAAAGGCATAACAAAGGGAGAAAAACACGCAATCAAGCAATCAAAGGATACCAATTGAATCAAGCTATCAAAAGATACCAATTGACCCAACTAGACCAATGATCCTACATGCCAAATGAATAAAAGATATTATGATAAGAGCAAAGGAGTGTTCTAGAGAAACTAGAGAAGCTCCCCATGATTTGTGCACAATTTAGTTTTGTATTTGGATACAACGAGCACAAAATAGGATCGTCGCTCCCCCAAGATCAATAGAACCTCACGACATAGCAACTGAGTGTTCTAAAGACACTAGTGAAGCTCCCCATAATTTATGCACTCCTTAGAATATTTTCATTAGGATACCAAGTACACAAAATAGGATCATCACTCCCCCAAGATCAATAGACACTCACACCAAGTGCAAGTGAGCATGAAGGAAACAAAGCCTAGCACTTGCAACAAACAACTGGTTGAGCAATATATAAAAGAGTCAACTTAAGAGTAGGCTCAACCAAAATGATGTGTGTGAGTCATGGCAAAGCACTTGAGAAGATTAATGTATGGATGAACATTAAGCATCAATATACTATTGAATGAATGAGATACATAGTGCAAGGCCTATGATTCCCACACACAACAGCAAGTGGGTTCACAAGCTCACTACTAATCATATAAATAACCTATGCTTGTGACAACCTGTGGTGAAGATATAAAAAGGATAGCTTTGTCATGAGGAGGGATACCAATAGAAATGGCAAAAGCCTCGTCAAGACAAGCAAGAGAAAAAAATGATCTTCACCACAAAAGAGTGCATCAAGATGCAACGATATAAGATCCGCACTCGAGACACACACCTTCACGGAGCCACCAAAGAAATAAAACAAGAACGGAAAGGTGGACGTGAAAGAAGGGGATATCAAATAGATATGCAACTTCTCTCAAGTGTATAAGATTCTAGGTAGATGAAGATCATGATGATATCAATCCACAAAGAATGATGTACACACGAAATTGTTGCAAAAAGGAATGAATAAGATATCCCCAAGGAAGTCATAAATATACCAATAAGATATTTGCTTGAAGGCATAGCACATGGCTAGATATGTTCTTATTGTATATAAATGAGTTCCAACCACACGGGCATCAAAGACATCACAACTAGCATCAAGAGATCATTGTTGGGATGCTTTGAGAAAGGAAACAAGTATCACAAGAAAGAATGAATGCATGCCATGATACAACCTACACAAGGTTGATGCAAGAAATTTGTGCATGAAGTAGATGATGATACTTGTCACCGAGATACCATTGGAAGGATGTAGTAGATACCAATTGAAGGTAGATAGTAGTTCATTGATCATCCTAGCTTGACTCCAATAAGCACATGGTGACACCACCATCCTTTTGAATGAGCCGAGCATCCAATGCATATCGAATTGTTCCTAGAACAACAACACAAACAAAATGGTACCCAAACTCATTTGAATCAAAGAGTTAGAAACACCAATACATAGGACAAACTCCACAAACATATGTGCATTTATATATGAAAATGAATTTCATGCACATCTCATCCAAATCGAGACTAGGTGGAGTTTCCCCTATATATTGGGTTAAAGAAGGAAAGCATGCCAAAGAAAATACATTTAGTAAATATGCATGCTCAAGAATTTCAAGAAACGAAACGAAGTGAAAAAGAAATACCAAGTGAAATTAGGATACCGAATGGAGAAATCATCACTTGGAAGATATCTACTTAGAAGATACATCAAGGAATGAGATATCCATTGATACACGCAAAAGGAAAGATATCAGACTCCCAAAAGAGAGGATGGTTCCAAACAAACCAACCCATCTACAAAGTTTCATGATGGCACAAGTACCAAAAAGAAATGGCTTGCCTTCCATCAACACACACTTGATATGGATCACAAGATGAGTGTTCTATCGAAAATAGGATAGCTCCCCCACGAATTGTGCATTTAAAGAGAATTTGCATTCGAGTACAAAATGCACAAGGTGGGATAACCACTTTCACTATATCTAGAAATCACTCGACAAAAACAATAAAACACGAGATCCACAAGTGGCATGGAAGGAAATGGGAGTTGACACAAACTTGGCGAGAGATAAGACAAATAAAACCAAAAGACAATGTAAAGATGATCAATAATTTCCACCACATAAATGATTACCAATTGTCAAAGACAAGAGGTATTTGGAAATAATTCCCGGTGATAGATAGCAATGATATCCAACATCATCTTCACACCAAACACAAGAAAAATGCAACTGGTAGAACTAACATGCCACCTAGGAACAACATAATTTATACTATCAACTCTAGGTGACAATATCTCAAATTTACACATTTTCTAGGCTTGTAATATGCACATAGAATATTACTCCCCCATAATGTGATACCAATGAAAAACTTACCAAGATGCAAAAGAGAACCAACAAGAGATAATTAATGGAACATTTAGAATTTGACTTTCTCATGAGAAGACATACCACATAGAGACTAGATAATCTTATAATATCAATACTAGATGGTATTCCTCATGTACACACATTTATAGGATTGTGAGGTGCACAAAGCACATCACTCCCCCAAAATGGGATGTTCCATTAATCTTTCACAAGAGCCAACTAAGATAAAAGCAAGAAGCACAAAGGCTCAACGCACGACACATACATACATGATGTGCAAACCAATATACACATACTTGATTTCTCAAGATACGCAAATTGGATGCACAACATATACAAACACATGCAAGGAACAAAACCAAAACATGCAAAGGGGCAAGTAACTTTCAATGTAAACAATTTAAGCACGAGTTACCGCAAGGAGGAACATTGGATATAAGATAGAAACTTGATAATCCGAATAACTTGGCTTGAGACAATATGAATGATGAAGACCCCTTAATTCTTCATAATGTAGCCAAGTCTCCGATGCCCTCCAATTACACCTATTGATCAAGTTTGAGCTAGTCGGTCCCCAACCAAGTTGGGTCCTAAGAGGTTAGTCACAATAGGCTTGGCCACCCAAATGGTTCTTTTCTTGAAACCACTTTGAGTCCCAAGAAACTTGGCAAACACATTGCCAACCTTATCCTTCCCAAGAGAATAGATATCATCAATAATAATTGGGTTGGATAAGTTACCACTAGTGCATGAAGAAGCAAGGTGACCCTTCTCACGGCATAAGTATCAACATCTACTCTTCACTTTCTTCTCATTTGATTCCTCAAAATGAGAAGCATTACCATGAGTCTTCTTGGGAAGCGGCCTTTCTCCAACTTGCGGTTGAGCACGAGATTAAACTTGTGGCCTCTTCCCTTGTTGCTTGTCACTAATGGCCTTCTTCTTCAATGGGCAAGATCTAACATGATGCCCTTCAATTTTGCACTTGAAGCAAATAATCTTGGCCGAATTCTTGAGTTGTTCTTGGCCCTTATTCATGTTAATGATCTTGGACCTTTTCTTCTTGTTGGAGTTGAATCCAAGTCCACCTTTGTCATTGGGGGATTTTTGCATACTCAAGATATTGTTGAGTGTGGACTTCCCTTCATGACACTTTTCCAAGTCTTTCTTCAAAGAAGTGACTTGGGACTTGAGCTCTTTGATTCCCTCTACATGGTTAGTATCAACAAAAGTACTAGAGGAAGTATAAGCTTCATTGTTAGAGCAACAAGGCAAGGAGAGCAATTCATCACAAGATGTACTAACATTGTGAGTAGATGAATTACGAGGACTAGCACATGGCAAGATAGCATTTTGACTTGAAGTAGTGCTAGTATCCACATGAGGCTCACTAGATGTTACCTTGATACTCATAGACTCATGAGCTATCTTTAGCACATTATGGGATACTAGAAGATCATCATGAGAGCTTGTGAGCTTTACATGACTTTCTTCCAATTTTCCATAATTGCCAGATAGCAACTCAAGTTGAGCCCTTAGCTCAACATTCTCCTTCAAAATGGATGCTTCACTAGAAATAGAGTTAGTAGCACAAGCATCATCAATAATAGCAAGAGGAGAAGGCAACTTGGCAAGCTCTTTAGAATATGAAGCTTTAAGATGAGCATGAGACTCGGTGAGTTTGATGAGCTCACTCTTAATGACCCTTGAGCCATTTTCGAGGTGCTCAAAATCCTCAAGGAGTTTAGCATGTGCAACTTCAAGCTTCTCATTTTTAGTTTCAAAATCATTAGCCACCTCGAGAGCTCTATCATGGGATTCCTTTATTCTAGATAGTTCTAGAGCAAAAGTCTCCTCAAGAGATTCCTTGGTAGTTTGTTCAAGTTCAAGAGCTTGCGAGAGGTCGGCGATCTCATTAGCGTAATCACTCTCATGACTTTCCATTTTCTCAATGGTGACCTCATGCTCCTCTAGATGAGATTCCAACTCCTCTATATATTTCTTGCCCTCAATGGCAATAGACATGATTTCCATGAAGTTGGAACGAGCCATTTTATTCTTATGAAGAGCTTGAAAAATCATTTCCCCCTTAATTTTTAAGGAGGCAACATTATCATTCTCTTCATCATTATCAACATCATTATCAACATCATCATCATTGTCATCATCACTATCATCACAAGATATATTGGGATTCAAAGTGGGAGATACCTTTGAAGCCTTAGCCATAAGGGAAAACGCAATAGATGATGATGTAGGATCCCTTGAAGCACCATTCAAGACTACATCTTGTTCCGTGGGGTGTTGGGTTTCCTCTATATTGTTAGCATAACAATTCGAGGAAATAGATGCATTTTTATCATGGCAACAAGATATAGCAAGCATATCATCATGAGTTTTAGTCAAGCAATTTCTACATGATATGCAAGGACTATCAACACAAGCATGTGAAACATGTAGGGTGCTCGAAGTGTTAAAGTCCAAATAATATGCATTGCAATAAGATAGTGATGAAGGATCATCCACAATAAGCATACTATCATCATTGCAATGACAAACACTACTCACCATATCATTACCTTTTGGCAAACCACATGTAGGTGAAGTAGAAGAAGTTGAGAAGACAACACGGTCAGAGGTGGAGGGAGAACAATCATTCCCACAATTTTTGGACACACCATATTTATCTTGAAGCTTTATCCACAACTCATGAGCATCCCGGAACTGCATGAGTTGAAATATAACTACATTGCTCAAAGCATCAAAAAGCACATTAGAAGCTTGAGCATTGAGATAAGAGTTTTTCTCATTCTCTAAAGATAATCTTTGTGGATCCTTTGGAGGAGAAAAACCCATATCTACAATTCGCTCTAAATTTGGGTCCATGACCCTAAAGAGATTAAGCATGCGAATTACCCAAACATCAAAATTTGTGCCATCGAAACTAAGAGTGTCAGAGAATCCTAAGCCCCTAGTCGACATCCTTACTCTCTAGGAGGTTAAGCCCTATAAAGAGAGACGAGGCTCTGATACCAATTGAAAGATCGTGGATGTCGCCTAGAGGGGGGGTGAATAGGCGCTTTAAAATAATTACGGTTTAGGCTTGAACAAATGCGGAATAAACCTAGCGGTTAATTTGTCAAGCACAAAACCTACAACAACTAGGCTCACCTATGTGCACCAACAACTTATGCTAAGCAAGATAAACAACTAGGTGATAGCAAGATATATGACAAGAAACAATATGGCTATCACAAAGTAAAGTGCATAAGTAAAGGGCTTGGGTAAGAGATAACCGAGGCACGCGGAGACGACGATGTATCCTGAAGTTCACACCCTTTCGGATGTGAATCACTGTTTGGAGCGGTGTGGAGGCACAATGCTCCCCAAGAAGCCACTAGGGCCACCGTAATCTCCTCACGCCCTCGCACAATGCAAGATGTCGTGATTCCACTAAGGGGCCCTTGAGGGCGGTCACCGAACCCGTACAAATGGCAACCCTTGGGGGCGGTCACCGAACCCGTACACTTTGGCAACCTTTCGGGCGGTCACCGGTACCCGTCAAATTGCTCGGGGCAATATCCACAACCTAATTGGAGACCCCGACGCTTGCCCGGAGCTTTACACCACAATGATTGAGCTCCGAACAACACCAACCGTCTAGGGCGCCAAGACACCCAAGAGGAACAAGCTCTAGGGTGCCCAAACACCCAAGAGTAGTAAGCTTCTCAAACTTCACTTCCACGTATCACCGTGGAGAACTCAAACCGATGCACCAAATGCAATGGCAAGGGCACACGGAGTGCCCAAGTTCTTCTCTCCCAAATCCCACCAAAGCAACTAATGCTAGGGAGGGAAATAAGAGGAAGAACGGAGAAGAGAACACGAAGAACTCCAAGAACTAGATCCAAAGGGTTCCCCTCACAAAGAGGAGAAAGTGATTGGTGGAAATGTGGATCTAGATCTCCTCTCTCTTTTCCCTCAAAAACTAACAAGAATCCATGGAGGGATTGAGAGATAGCAAGCTCGAAGAAGGTCAACAATGGGGGAAGAACACGAGCTCAAAGGATTAGGTTCATTGGGGAAGAAGACCCCCTTTTATAGGTGGGAAAAAATCCAACCGTTATGCTCACAACCCGCACAGAGCGGTACTACCGCTCCAGGAACGGTACTACCGCTAGGGTGGTACTACCCCTTTGAAAAACAACAGCGTGGAGGCAAAAAGGCCACAAGAACCGTCGGAGCGGTAGTACCGCTTGACCTCACGGTACTACCGCTAGGGGTAGCGGTACTACTGCTAAGGGTAGCGGTACTACTGCTTGCAAGCGGTATTAAAAAATTAGATCCGTGCCTACCACCGCTGGACTTGTGACGAGTTTTTGGTCCCGAGAGGAAGTAGCCACGGAAGTAGCCGCGGTAGTACTACTCCAAGCGGTAGTACCGCTCCTGAAAGCGGTAGTAAAAAATTACTTCCGCTCCTACCCGCGGTAGTACCGCTGCAGCCTTTTCAGAACACCAAAACGACCACAACTTTTGCAAACGGACTCCGAATTCGACGAAACCAAGTTTGTTGGAAAGCTAGCGACAAGGGCTAACACAATCTTGATAGAAATACCAATAATAAGCAAACTAGAAAAGGACCATAAGAAAATGGTGAGAACCCTTTCTCGGATAAGACCGGTAAAACCTCCAACACCGAAAACATCATAGAAGACGCATGTGAACTCCGTTTTCGATGAACTCAAGCTTGTCATAATGATGACCATAAGGTCTAAGACTCACAAAGAGAACCAAACAAGAACCAAGAAACATGATGCAAGGATACAATGGTTTGAGCTCTCTACTAACGATACGATCAAGCTACCAACTTGAGAGCCCCCCTTGATAGTACGGCAAACGATCCTATAAGCCGGTCTCCCAACTATCACCACGAGACCGGTAAAATAGAAAACCTATCAAGGGCAAACCTTTACTTTGCACAAAGTCCACTTGATATAGATGTAGACGATCTTGACTTCCTCAAGTTGGACCACCTTTCTTGATTGCGTTGTCTCGGTGAAGACTAGTAGATTGCTCCCCCATACTCCACTATGGGTGAGCCACTCTTCGGCATATCTTCACAAGTCCATTGTCACCACAATGGACGGCAAGCTTCAAGCACTTGATCTCTTCGTGATGCTCCACTTGAACTTGCACACCGCAACCTAACCCCACAAAGAACTTTCATGAAGACCATGGGTTAGTACACAAAGCGTGATTGACAATGCTTACCATACCATAGGATTGCTTGAACCCTCTCGGTACATCTTCTATACTTTGTGTGTTGATCAACTTGATTCATTCTTTGACTTAGTTTTGATCAACCTTGAATCTTTCCAACTCTCTTCATTTGGATGATGTCTTGAAGGTAAACATGAATGATCACAAACTCTTCTTCTTCAAGACATGCTTGCAATAAGCTCAACACCCACAAGATCAATCTTTGGATAATTCCTTAATAGCACCTTGGTCATCACAAACTCTCCTTGAAACCAACAAATGAACTCCAAGAAAAGCCTATGGACAAACCCTTCAAATATAACTCAAGGCAACCATTAGTCCATAGAGACTGTCATTAATTACCAAAACCAAACATGGGGCACCGCATGTTCTTTCAGCCACTCCATGGGGCACGTCTTCACTTTGACCGCCCCACGCGTCATCATTCGACCGGGCACGTCCTCACCACTCGGCCGCTCTGGGCGTCGCCACTCCGTGAGACACGTCCTCACCACTCGGCTGCCCCGCGCATCGCCATTCGGTTGGTCACCTCTTCGCTACTCGGCCGCCCCGCGCGTCGCCACTCCGTGGAGCATGTCTTCACTTAGACCGGACACGTCCTCACCACTCGGCCGCTCTGCGCGTCGCCACTCCGTGGGACACGTCCTCACCACTCGCCCGCTCTGCGCGTCGCCACTCGGTTGTGCACGTCTTCACCACTCGACCGCCCTACGCGTCATCACTCGGTTGAGCACATCCTAACCACTCGTCCGCTTCGCGTCTCGCCACTCTGTGGGACACGTCTTCACTTTGGCCGCCCCCCGCATCGCCACTCGGTGAGACACCTCTCCAGCACTTGGAAGCCCGTGCGTCAT
>LR738711.1:204937258-204972846 GCA_902687465.1 Secale cereale
TTGTGCACGTCTTCTCTAGTCGGCCGCACCGCGCGTCGCCACTCGGTTAGTCACCTCTGCACCATTCGGCCGCCCCGCGCGTCGCCACTCGGTCACTCACTTCCTCACCACTCGACTGCCCCGCGCGTCGCCATTCGGTTGTGCACGTCTTCTCCAGTCGGCCGCCCCGCGCGTCGCCACTCGGTTACGCACTTCCTCACCACTCGTCCGCCCCGCGCGTCATCACTCGGTTGTACACGTCCTTGCCCCTCGGCCGCCCCGCGCGTCACCATTAGTTGGACATGTCTTCACCACTACATCCAGATCAGTCCGACTGATTTAGCTCCAGACTGAGCTTATTTACCATGCCAAGTGCATGAAGATCCATCCGATTGACTCAATTTCAGACTAAAATATATTTACCATGCCGACTACATGGAGGTTCGCTAGAAACTCAAACCCTCGGCCAGACTCATCCAGTCCGACAGAGGCTCGGGGGCTACACCGAGTGGGTGCACTCAGCGTGCCCCCACTGGAAGAGAAGCCAAAAAGAAACATTTTGCTTGATCAAGACCAATACCAGATCCTCAAGTACTACTCGACATCCGAGTCAGAGAGGAACAACTTCGATCAGTACCAACTAAGAAGATTTTTAGTTCTCTCAGACCCCCGCCGACTGTCCGTAGTCGGCGGTGGTCTCAGGGACTACACCCAGTGCGTGCACTCAGCGTGCCCCCACTGGAGTAATCTCTACTCGGTATGGCCTGACCGTTCCGAGTGACGAACAAAAACAAAAAAGTTCTAAGGCTCCGGTCGACTACAGGAAAAATTCCTATAAGGTGAGTTTAACG
Source organism: Secale cereale (assembly GCA_902687465.1). Lineage (NCBI taxonomy): Eukaryota > Viridiplantae > Streptophyta > Magnoliopsida > Poales > Poaceae > Secale > Secale cereale. The sequence continues at coordinate 204,938,089 of LR738711.1, forward strand.
CTCCTCCGTGGACCTGTTTTGAGCCTTCTTCTAGGACTCAAAGCGTGAAACTCACGAGTTTGGGTCTACTTATATTGACGTTCCTCCGGGATAAGAATGGCATCTCTCCGAGAGAGCAGTCCATGCGTCAATCTTGTTACCCAGATTTAATGACACACCCGTACTCTGATCACGAGCTAACCTCTTCCGAGAGATGAACGAATGTCATGAAGTTGCTCCTCGTGGGCACTTACCCCAGATCAGTTGGGAATCGCAGTGCCGGAATCCATTGCAATTTTGTTCAAACCTTGGTTGTCTAAAAGCATGATGACGGGTACCGAGTATTTCCGTAATCACTCGGGCCAAATTGTTTCTTTCACAAACTCGTTCTGCAAAATTGCAATCGATTCGGGGGCTAATGTTAGGGATACACATAACAGGTAGGCCCACAAAGGATCAAAATATCATAAAGCATGGGGTCCACACAGCGTGTGGGTCCAGATAAATTTCATACAGACATACTATCCACTCGGACAAGCAATGTACTATCCACTCGGACAAGCAGCATACCATCCACTCGGATGACAGTCGACCACTCGATCGTACAAGTCACTCGGATATGCAAAGATCAACGGTCGACAAGGCACTCGAAGCATCACCTTAGTAATAGGCTGACATTATGGCATCAATGCCCACTTTGTAACATAGGAGCTGAGGGGGTGGCGCACTCTATATAAGCCACCCCCCACCACTAGACTAGACATGTTCTCATTCTTCCCCCCTCTCTCTCTATCGCCATTAGTCTCAGGACTACATGAGGATCCGTTCATCCCTCTCTCACACATTGTAATCTCTGGATACATACACAGATAAACAAAGCCTCTCCGGAGCACGAGACGTAGGGCTATTATCTCCATCGCGAGAGGCCCGAACTCGCTAAAACTACCGTGTCACCTATATGCATCTCGATAGATCATGCTCCTTTACCCTATCCTTATTATTGTCGGAATCGTTCCCACGACAGACATAGCCCTAATCATCATGATGCTTGTCTTTCTATATCTGAATATTACCATCTCGAGAGCCTGCTGGTGTAACATTCTTTGTTGAATCAACATCCTAGAGATCTGAGTCATTTCCAATGAATGATCAACCCATTTGCTGCCTGTAAGTTGTTCACCTCTAAATGACTGGTTGCAAGTTTGATGGCACACTAAACTTCTGTTGGGATATTCCAAAAAATATAAAATGCTAAGCAATATGATGGCAGCTGGATGGTCCTGGTTTTCTTCAGTATGCTGTATAAAATGCTAAACTTCTATTGGGACTTTGCGGCTTATTTCAGCTGGTTTCTCTGCTTAATTTGCACATATTCTTTTAATCAGGTCTTCAGTTAGCGACAATTCCCTGTGAGGAGGGTGCAGAACTCAACATGGCCAGGAAGCTTCGTTTCGAGGACACGACCTTCAGACCAACAACGACCATCAGAACAAAGTAGGATGGAGACTTGAATCTCAGGCTTTGATAGGTTGATGATGTATCAATCTTGAACAGCAGTACAAAAGTCCTGGTCAAGTCTGTTGTCGTTGTGAGTATAGTGGCATCAAGTGATCATTTAAGCTCAGCTCACCCATCAGGTTCACTATTAGTTGTTCCTTTTGAATTCATGGCGATGTTGCTGCGATATTTATAGCGACGTTAGATGTAGTAAGATGGCAGTGATGAGCCCGAGATAGCGGGAACTGTAAAACTGTCAGGTTTCTTCAGTTAACATATCCATTTTTAAAGACATCTTCGGGACTAGGTCGCCCAAGTGGTTTGGTTCGAGGCTGGCGATGGATCTAGAGAACGTATCCAGTGCAACGAGCCAAATTGTGCACCAGATGCGCCGGCTGCACATGAGCCGTCAGATCGGAATGGGAGGGACCGGATCGATCTAAGACGTGGGTGCTGGTACATTTTGCAAAGGGATCTTGAAGTGTAGCTAAATCGAGCGAAACAACCTCCAAACTCCACTTTAGTCTTTCCCTTTTTGCCATCTCCTGTACCACTGAACCGCTCTCCCTTGATCTCCCTCTCCTGTACCACTGAACCAAATCATGTGGTCGAGCAGCGGCTTAGTGAGATTGCGCCTATGTAGCGACACGAGCTGTAGCTCTGTGGATGGACGGTACTTCTTCATAGGATCCATCTCCGCCATTACAGCTCAAGGAGCCGAGGTATGTGCACTGCATTTAGTTCTTATATTACTCATGGGCAGCCATATTGGTTCTTCTGGTTCCTCAGTTTCCCCTAGTCATTTGAACCCATTTCAGAAATTGAGCAGTATGGGTGCCTAATTTATGTGCGAGATGCAGCCATAGTGCTAAAATTACATCACTAATTACAATTGTTAGAGTGGAAAAGAGATGTGCTATGTCTGCTCTGATCCTTCATCTGTATAGAGGTATCATGTACTTCGCTAAATTTATACTAAAGTTGTAAATGAATGACTGAACATGTATGTGAAAAATGATTACCTGTGAGCCCGCATACATGGCAAGAGTTTGTTCATTACTACTCCCTCTGTAAACTATTATAAGAGCGTTTAGATCACTAAAGTAGTGATCTAAATGCTCTTATATTAGTTTACGGAGGGAGTACTTTTTCTGTGATGTTAATTACTACTTTTTCCTGTGATGCGTACACTCATTATTTTTTATGTGAAAAAATATTACCTGGGAGCTCACATTTGCCGGTGTTATGTTGAAGTATGCATCTGTTTGGTTTATCCAGTTCTGTATAATTATTCTATGTAACTCTGAATGAGCGTTACTGTTAGCTTCAGGAACTTGATTGTATGACCCGGAAAGGGAATTGCTAAGCCTAGTTTCACATTGATTTCAAGATTTGGTTCGTCTTTATATGTTACTTCCTTTTGTAGACAACTGCTATATATTGTGCTCATGTGACTATTTGGCCAATTAGCGCAACCTTATTACTACGTGAACTGCGCACAATTCCTTTTTCCTCTGTGTGTCGTTCTCTGTACTGCAGCAGCAGCAGCAGCATCTGAAACTTTGAAGTTAAGTGAGAACATGTTCAGCATCATCATCTGAAACTTTGAAGATAAGTGAGAACATGTTCAACTGTAACAGATATTTTTTAGCATTATCATCAGAAATTCTTGCTCTGTACTTTAGCAAGCGGGACTCTTCTAATAGACACTCAAACAAGATTTTATTCTGAGCAAATATGTCTTAGGTTTTCAGCATTATAAAGACAATTGTGATCCCACCATATCCCTTTTGATCTTAGCACGGCCTTGCCTGGATCGCTCAAGTTTTGAGTTTTTTTTTCCTGAATTTTTCTTTGGACAACACGCTAGGCCTTATATGATTGAAACTTGTTTCTTACTTACAGGCAGTTGTATTGTTTGTACTTGGAGTTTCAGGGCCGGTACATATTCAGTGAAGTGCAACTGGAAGCAGAGGGGATGGCACCATGCAATCCATGATTAGTGTTAAGCCGTGAGTTGATGTAACTGGGGTTGGTTTGTGTGGTTCGGGTATTTTGGATATTGCTTTCTCGTTTAGATTAGTGTTAAGCCTTGAGATGATGTTAGCTGACAATCAGACTTGATGGATTAAGTTAAGCTATGTTATTTTTTATATTTTTTTGCGGGGTAAGTTAAGCTATGTTAATGTACGGTTGTAACTAGGAACCTCACAGATGAGTGAATCCATTAAATCTGTTTCTATTAGAAGAAAATCACTGTTTGTCGATGTAGTTCGTTCAGTTCGTTCCATTAGTTCAAAGGTGGGTACTGCAAGTCTACTGAAGAAAATATCGTCTTAAAACTTGAGAAAATAGTTTTTCAACTTGGTCAAATAAAAAAATTGATCACGTCTCCTCAAACTACAACAGGTTATTTTCTGGCTCAGACTGTTACATCTGTACAGGATAGGGCAGTACTGTTTGTAGCACTGGATACATTCTCGATGGATCTATCCTTGTGATGTACCGATGCTTGTGCTTCAGCTGTTGGTGTCAGTCGTAGTCTTTCTAGTCGTTCTGTGCGTGTTGTTGTTGTTGTTTGGGCTACAAGGTCTCTTCTACAAGTTTTCTTATGATGTACTTTGCCCTAGTCTAGGCTGAGTCTGGTCATCTTCTAGCCGTGGATCGCCGACTCTTGGGTTGTTTAGATTTTGTCCCCCCACAGCTCTCGAGAAGTCGAGATATGTGGCTATTTTTGGGAGCTTTGTTTGGCCTTCGTTGCTGTTGTGTTTCCTGTTTTGTTCCATTTGTTGCTGTGCTGCTTTTCCAGTTTTCTGAGGAGAGAATGATGCCGTGCCGTGCATCTTGCTACCCTCAAAGCCACATTTGCGATGAGTTGATGGCAGGGCTATGCGCCTATGCCACTACTGCTGCTGGACTAATCCATGTATTGTTTTTTTAGGAAAGGCCATCTTGGCTAGCTTTATTAAATCACAAAAATGTTTACATCGTCCACAAGTGTGCCGACAATAAAGTCAGGAGGCTCGTCCAACCAAGTAAGAGTAGACTTGTTACAAAAACTATAGTTAGCTAGCACATGAGCCACTTGATTACACGAACGAGAACAATGCTTAAAAATGACCTCCCCAATTGCAATACCTATGTCGACACATTCTAAAATCTATAGTTAGCTAGCACATGAGCCACTTGATTACACGAACGAAAACAATGCTTAAAAATGACCTCCCCAATTGCAATACCTACGTCGACACATTCTAAAAATAGTGCCGCAGCTTCATCCCACCATCTTGTATGACCAGAACAAAAATTAATTATTCCCTGTATTGTTGAGAACAATTGGACCGACCAATGCTACTGCATTAAAGAAGAAAAGGAACTAATGAACACCCATACACATAACAGCATTCTGGTATAATCATTTAGGCCAATTGACATATTATTAGGGATAACACAGGGAGAGCAAGGTATGTGAGCCGAATGACTTCAGAACAATAAGAGTGATGATGCCCGAACCTAACAAAGAGAAATCCTACAAAAGAGTACCATCAAGTGGGCCAGTCCAAACCATCAAGTGGGCCAGTTATTGGTTGGACGTTCATGAGAATTTATCAGTTATCTGCGGCATCCAAATTACTCCAGCCAATAACTGATAACTGATAACACAACTATTCGATGCCCCAAGCATGATTCGGCCCAATAACAGCGCATAAATTCTCCAAGTGGACACTTTGAAAACAAATCAACTTTATTGCACTTTCCTGGCTTCTGCTGCTGGCTTCCAAAGACCAAGGCGGTACTTGTGGGCAAAACTCAAAATCAACCTCCTCTGCACCATGGCAAAGAAACAGATTAGTAATTTAATTCAAACATAATTTGACCACATGGAAAAGAAAGGAAATTAAACAGAAGAAACATATCACAGTAAATGTTTACGATGGCAATCAGCGGCTAGCGAGCTGTGAGCTATCTTTAGAATTTGTGTGGATTGGCAACCCGGATATGTGGAATATCTAAAATGCTTCTCATGCACTCGTTTGGCTGCTGTTATTTAGAACACCGCCCACGGTATTCTACAAGCAATTGATCCACCAAATGTTACCCACACATTTACAAGCTACCTACTTCCTAGGAAACATCATAATCGACTAAGTAACACTTCACACATGTTAGTATGCTAGCCGTTAATTGACAGAAGAAATTACCTCAAATGCATTCACATTCAGAAATTACAGATACTGTACTTTTATCAAAATTTGCAGCCTCAATGCAGTTATTGAGCTGCAAATGCATTCAACTCAAAAATTTCCAAGTTCAAATCAGATTTCAACAAATGCCAACCTCCCCCTACGCCGGGCCGCCACAGCACTGCCACGTGCCTTGGCCAGCGGCCAGCCCACCATATGGCACAACAGACACTTTCCAAGCCTCCATTGACGTCCAAGTTTTGTCCGTTGGTGCTGCTATTTCATGTTCACTGTAGTAACTAGGGGAAACAAATAAGTACAAAGTTGCTACCTGAATGTTAGTGCACTGTAATCTCCTTTCCTGGTTACCGTTTTTATACCTACAAATTCCATTCTAACAGATTATCGGGGATTCATGGAGCATGTTCAATAAATCTGTTGGAACTTGGTAGTGTTCTCCGTATTGACATGAATAACCCATATGTTAAAACAGTGCCGGTTGTACTCCTGGTCTGGCAACAGCTCTGGTTGTATGCTTGGATAGAAAATGTTGTCTAGATAACATGTACGTTGTCTAAGGGTTTATTTGTACAGATTCAGGGAGTTTCCACAGTTCTTGCTATGTGGAGCCTGCAATTTTTATTTAATTCCAACGTAATTATTAATTAAGTTCTTGATCAGAACCATTCAATTCATTTGTACTGATAGATGTAGTAGTATGAACGATTGTTTTTGAGATATGATACTTATTTTCTCAAAACATATTACACTCATTGAGCCATTCTGCAGCTTAATAAGAATAATAATACACAAAGAAACTAGTTTGGTTGCCTCATCTTAGAGCATCTCCAGCCGTTCGGCACCCTAGGGGCTTGAAATAGCGCCGCCTAGGGGCGCGCCGGCGGAAAAATCGGCCTGTGGGGCTCGGGTTCCCAGCCGTCGCCCCAAGGTCGGCCCCCAGGCGCCGATTTCAGCCCACTTTCGGCGCAAATTAGCCCAGTTCAGCCCAGTTTCGGCGCAAATTGGACCAATTTCGGCCCATATTCGGCGTCTTTCGGCACAAATTCAACCGAAGCTATTTTTATCACATAGTTCATCACAGAAAATCAATACAAATCAAATAGTTCAACAAATATAAACTCATATTTCATCACACGTCGAGCTAGGCGTTGCCCTTGAGCCTCCATAGGTGCTCCACCAGATCCTCCTGCAGTTGTTGATGCACCTGTGGGTCTCGGATCTCCTGACGCATATTGAGGAAGGCAATCCAGGTTGCCGGTAGCTGATGATCAACTTGAGCAAGAGGACCCTGCCTGTAATATGGTTCAGTGTCAAACACTGGCTCTTCCCGCTCTCTCTCAATGATCACGTTGTGCAAGATGACACAACAAGTCATGACCTCCCACATTTGATCTTTCGACCAGGTCTGAGCGGGGTACCGGACAACAGCAAATCGAGATTGGAGCACACCAACTGCCCGCTCGACATCCTTCATGCAAGCCTCCTGACACTTGGCAAAGTAGGAGTTCTTGCCTCCTGGCACAGGGTTTGAGATAGTCATCACAAATGTGGACCATCTCGGATAGATGCCATCTGCTAGGTAGTATCCCTTGTTGTAGTGCCGCCCATTGACCTCGAAGTTCACCGAAGGAGCATGACTTTCAACAAGCTTGGCAAAGACATTCGAGCATTGCAATACGTTGATGTCACTGTGAGTTCCTGGCATACCAAAGAAGGAATGCCAAATCCAGAGGTCGTGTGTGGCCACTGCCTCAAGTACCACACTGCAACCGCCTTTGGCGCCTTTGTACATCCCCTGCCAAGCAAATGGACAGTTTTTCCATTTCCAATGCATGCAGTCGATGCTTTCCAAGCATCCCAGGAAATGCTCTTGCTGCATTCTGTGCTAGGATCCGAGCAGTGTCTTCAACATTGGATGATCGCAAGTATTGAGGTCCAAACACTGCCACCACTGCCCTGCAAAACTTGTACATACACTCAATGGTTGTGGACTCGGCCATGCGTCCATAGTCTTCCAATGAATCACCGGGAGCTCCGTATCAAGCATCCTCATAGCTGTCGTGCACTTTTGAAGTGAGGTGAATCCAAGTGTGCCGGTGCAATCCTTCTTGCACTTGAAGTAGCTGTCGAACTCACGGATGGAGTTCACAATCCTGAGGAAGAGCTTTCAGCTCATCCGATAACGGCGCCGAAATACTTTGTCGCCGTGCAGTGGAGCGTCGGCGAAGTAGTCGGCGTAGAGCAAGCAGTAGCCTTCCAGTCGATGCCTCTGTTTTGCCTTCAGCCGGCCCGACACCGAGCCACCTCGCCGCGGCTTTGCATTGCTCGCAAACAGGCCAGGCAGAGCGGCGAGGATCATGAGGTGCTCTTCGTCCTGGGCGTCGGCATCAGCTTCCTCCTCCAGCAACGCCGCGAACGCCTCCTCGTCGTCCGAGTCCATCGCCGAGCAGACAAATCGCCGAACACCTGGCGGGCGTGGTAGGCGCGCAGCTGCCGTTATCCCCGCCCTGCGTGGCCGGAGCGCCGAAGAGCTCGCCCAGGGGCGGGGTGGAGGCTGCCGCAGCGAACCCTCTCCTTTCCGGCGGGGGAATGGCCTTTCTAGCGGCGGTGGGAGGGTAGGCGGCGTCGGGATGGCCACAACGGCGGAAGGGCGTGTGCGCGGGGAGGAGCGAATCTGGAAGTGCAAGCTGCTTTTTCGCCTGACAGTGGTGGCCCAGGCGCGTTTTTTCCTTTCGTCGGAGCCCCCAAGTGCCCCCAGTGCGCTGGGTTCGTCCTAGGATCGCCGGGCGAAAATATGGGCCGAGCCGGCGGATTTCGGCGTCCTGGGGCCGCAACCTTTTATTTTGCCGCCGGCGCAAAAAAACTCGCCCCGCCGTGGGAGGGGGGGAGGGCTGTTGGGGGCGTGAGTGGAGATGCTCTTAGCCTCAGGTTTCTGCTCCTAAAGATGTTCTCAGAATTTCTTTATATACTTGTTTCATGTTATGGGACAATGTGCTCAGCTAGACCGGTAGCATTTTTGTTTCCATTCAACCTTCTGTGTACGGTTGATTTTACATTCTATACTTGGCAAATCTTTATGCTTACATATTTATTGTTGTAATCAGCGTGTGGAGGAACATATCAACTAGGAGGCTTACCATTTCTCATAGCTTTGGAAGCAAACTGGACCTCACTAAATAGAGCTGGGATGTTTCTATTAGATGTCTGGTTTAGTAAAATGTTATCTAAAGCTGAATACGACATTCAGATTAATTTCGTTCAGTTTACTTGTGCATTTCCTACAATTATAACATTTATGTAGGGTCGTCTTTTAATCACCTTTTTAATCAGTCTTAAGTTAACTAAGAGTTTTGACATTGCAGTCCCAACGTTTTTCCCTAAATTTGTGGCAATTATTCATAAATGATGGTTATTACTTATTAGGCCATCACTATAGGATATGTCAGGGACTTCTTTTTGATAACTTTGATTTTAAACCACGGAGAGGTCTTACCTGGTGGAAACGCCGTCCAAGGACCCATCACATTCTAATGAGTTCCACACAGGTATGATACTGGGTCAACAATGTGATGTCCGAGCCCCGGTTTACTCTGGTATTTCTATGTTATCCTAAATCATGCTATTGAACATCTTAATTGTTTCTTTCTGGATATGTGTGTGCCAATTTATATGCAATCCTATGCCTAGAACATTGAACAGGTCAAGATATTTTGAACAAACCTACCAAACTTTCTCAAATGACTTCATCAAGATGGATGGGGGCGCGGCAACACACGCCTTTGTGTTCCTGCACATGAACCATCTAATACCAAACCAACCCTATGGCTCTTATCCAAGCATCACAACATTGGAGAACAAAACCTAACCAAACCATACATTTACACAACGAAATGCCAGGGCGTAGCCAGCAAAACCAAATCAAGCCTTCTGTGAAACTACAAAGTACTGTACAAACCAACTAAATCAAAGGAATATCTTGAACAGGGAGGAGACTAACATGCTTGCAGGGGACGCCGAGTTTCTTGAGCCGTAGGGTGCGGGTCTCGAGCAGCCTCTGGAGTTCGCCTCCTACGGCCTCCTCCAGCTTCGCGGCGTGCGTCTCCACCCCCTTCCCGACCCCATTCAAGAACTCCACCACGCCTACCTTGGCTGCGCACATGGAATCCCAATCCAGTTCAACACAACGAACGGCGAAGAAAGAACCACAAAGTTTACGGATCAGGAGGAAAGAAACTAAGCGGGTGTACCTTGGTAGGGCTGGGCGTAGAAGGATCTCGCCGGAGCTCCGGCGCCGGGGTGGAGGAGGAGGCGGCGCACATTAGATGCACAGGCCAAGGCCGACATAGGGGAGACTGAGGGCTGGATCCCCTTTTTCTTTTACAATTTCTTTTTTTGACAAATCCTCAAACGCGCACCCTCCAGCGGTTGCGAATGCCTATTAGGCCGGCCCAGTTACGCGGTTTTCTTCCGCCGGTTTCGGAAAGGTTCTAGATCCTTCCCTGAACGTTTTTTTTCCTTCTTCTGTTTTTCATTCGGGTTTCTCCTTATTAATTTATTTTTTTTATTTTATTTATATATTAAAGATCATATTTTATGATTCACAAGCATTTCCGAATTCACAAACTTTTTTGAATACATGAGATTTTTCAAATTTATGAACATTTTTTGAATTCACGAACATTTTTTAAGTCAGGAAAGTTTTCCATATCAGGACATTTTTCAAAATTAGAGAACATTTTATGAATTCACAAATTTTATTTAAAGACATGAGCACTTTACAAATCTGCAAACACTTTTTGTATTCATGTTTTTATAATTCTTGAACATTTTTTCACAATTGCAACATTTTTTAAATTCATGCTGATTATAAATTCGTAACAAAATCAAATTCATGAATTTTTGTTTGAATTCACTTTTTTAATATTGAACATTTTTTGAATTCATAAACATTTTTCGAACATGCGACTATTCCAAATTCATGATTTTTTTTATTCCTAAAAAAATGGATTCATGAATACTTAAAATTTTGTATATATTTTTATATTTGTGAATATATTTTTTCAAATTTGAAAACATATTTTAAATTTGAAAGATAAAAAGGAAATTTTAGAAAAGAAAAAAGAAAAAAAAATCTCGCGCCCCCGCACTAGGTTGACCCATCAGAAATGGGTTACCTCTTTGCTAGCCTCCACCATCCCACAATACGGGGACCGTGATTGATACGTGTCGCCCGCTGCGATACTCATCGTTGCGCTCGCCCATTATGTAGAACTAGTAGAATGCCCGTGCGTTGCAATGGGCTTTTAAAGCGCTCTTCATTTGTTCCCTTTTTCTTCCCTTAACTAAAATGTTTCTCACAGTGATATGTGAAATCATAAATTTACAACCAAACTAACATATCAAGAGGTAAATACATATTTATTGAAGAGCATATGTACATCAGATTCGACATTAAGGTTCCGATGTCTGGTAGATTGAGAAAAAAAATTGGTGACTTACCAACAAATCTCATTTATATTTCAGAACATGGTTGTCCTACAATTGTGTGCCTACAAGATCTTTCTCCCCCTTTCTCCCACCCTCCCTCGATCTATCCCCCCTCCCCTCTCTCTCACTCACTCTCTCTTGATCTCTCTTAATCTCGAATGTGTTGCCTTCTGAAGAGGGCTCTAGCGGTCTAGTAGCCGTCTCGTGAGCTGGTCGTCATTCTTGTTGTTGGGGGCGACAGCGAATGAATGAGACATGGGTATGTGAGGCATCACAAAAATGCGATTTCAAAATTTTATTTGGAAAACTTTTCTAGCTTAAACTGCTTATTCAAGTTTGAAAATCAAATCACATGTATAGAAAACATTTTTTTTCACAAACAGTATGGGTGCAAGGAGACATGTATTAGGGCATATGTTGTAGAGGAATACCGACTTTTTATACATGGGAGGAACCAACAAAGAAATAAAAATTTGAGAAAATGTTGGGCACAACTGTATTCTCACATGTGGACCTACAATAGATGTTAGCAAATATATACTCCCTCCGTCATCACAAAATAAGTGTCTCAACTTTATAGTTGTAGATGGATATTTTAACTGCTTCATTTCTTGAGACACTTATTTTGGGACGGAGTGAGTACTTCAGAAGTCACAACGACATTCTTAAAAGTGTTATTACCCATCCAAAGAAAGATATTTATGTTGCATAAACATCAGAAACCAAAATTCAGCCTAATAAAGTGTACTGATCTTAGTTATTAGCATTACTCACTTGATAGGAGCCGTAATAATCTGCTCATATATTGCTCCCTTAAGTCTAAGGGTGAGATCAACAAGAGAGAGAAAAATCGGCACTGGGAACATGGAAGGCCATTTCAATCAATTTTCTAACGAGTTCTGGAAGCACCTTACCAACAACATGCAAGAAATGAAGCAGTTAAAATACCCGTCTACAACCATAAATGACGTAGCTTACGTAGCACGAGAAAGTATGTTCTGTCCTAGCTTGTCTCAGGAGTAATATACTCCCTCCGGTCCTTTTTAGTCTACATATAAGTTTTGTCTGAAGTCAAAGTATCTCTATTTTGACCAAACTTATAGAAAAAAGTATCAATATCCACAATGCCAAATCAATATTATTAGATTCATTATGAAATGTAGCTTCATAATACATATATTTGATATTGTAGATGTTCATATTTTTCAATATAAATTTGGTCAAACATTGCAAAATTTGACTTGACACAAATCTAATACGCGGAGTAAAAATGCCGGAGGGAGTATGTAAAACAATTTTTTTCAAGGCTGACAATACTATGTTGTGTCCATAAGACTGAAGATATACTATGAACATGTCACCTTCTAACATGTGTGCAACTCCTGAATTTACTTCTCGGAGGATGATTCAACAATCTTTAAGTGTACATTAGAAGCTCCATCTTTTCCTTTCCCCACACCCGTGCAAGAATGCCACAAGTTCCACGTCCACCTCCCTCTCCAGCAAGACTTGACCGACTGCCTCTCCTCTCCGGCTTCCCGCACCTAAAGACCACATAAAAAAAATCAGAAACCACATAAACCGGACCACAAAACACTGAACAAAATTAGAACATACTTGAAGTCGCATACACCATGTTTTCCATCGATGGCGCCTACATCCCATGGCACGTCAATCATAGGCTAAAACGCTCATAACTTCCAATGATGACATGATAAATATCAAGCATGTGATAACAGTGCAGTCTGATGTACAAGAACTCTGATGAAAGCATCACTAAATCTACCAATACTTGGTTATGTAGTTTCATGCATGAACAATGGAACATTCATACACGCTCAAATAAAGAGAGCATGTTATATATTCAAATTTCAAGCTTGGCACAGAAACTGAACATAGTCTAAAAATTCAAGCATTGTTGTTTTTGATGATCCTACTAGTACAACTTTTATAGTTAGGATAGTCACCTTGCTATTTCCATTTGAAAGAAAAAAATACCAACAATTGGTATGGGTATGGCAATGCGACCCCTCACCTGCGTTTTGGAAAACCTTATTAGTTGCTAGCATCCATAGCTCCAGCTCACCCCTTCGACTGGCAGCGTGCGAGAGAGCGCACCAGCCGGCCGCTGCTGACTGGCGGGAGCAGGTGAGGAATGCAGCGACACACACACACACACATCATCATCATCAAGCAAGCAACCAAACACACATAATTATAGAACTAAAACTACGGTTTTCATAGTTGAGAAACATGGTGGATGTTGTTGGAGCTGATCCCCAGCTCCTTCTTCCTCTCAGCTTCTCACAAGTTCGCACAGGAACAATGGAATACATAAGTTTTTTGGCGTCGTGCTGCTTCACACAGCCACGACCTTTTCTCTCTGTATTTCTCCTTCTCAAAGCAAACATACGTACAGCTCTTAAATAAAACATACGCACACGCACACAGCCGGGGCAAAGCCCCCCTGATTTTTGTGGCACTAACCCACGCACAAACGCACCACTAACCAACTATCCCATGCGGCTAATCTTCTTCCTGGACCTGGCATGCAATACTAACAAACTCACCCCTCTACTCCTCAGGGCATTGGCTTCAGCTTGTCGTTTCACACGGCGGCGTGCCGATTCACACGACACCAGGCATCTCACCATCCACATTGCTTCACACGATCTGGAATCTCGCCTTGCACACTTGCTGCTCCAAGACTCCTACCCATGACTCACCTGATGAACTACATGCAGTACAAAAGCAAAAAAACATATGCAGATATGAAATCAAGATTAAACCTAACAGACGTAATGAGGTGCGGCAGGATGGATGGATTGTGTTGCCTTTTGAATGTAGTCGAGACATCACATCATGTTGAAAAAGTTGTCCTTCATGTCGCTCACCCATGCCACCACTCGCCTACCGCTTTGTCCATGGTGACAATCCGGCCGCCACCAGCAACCAGCCTCACTATAGCGACTGGATCCTCTGTCATCCCTAGGTTTTCCGATACGTAGCTACATCCACGTGCTAGTCCTGGCCGCCATGAGGACGAGGACGAGATCGTCAGGAGAGAGGGTCACAATCTGGATGAGACCAAAGGAAAGATTGTAGAGTGTTTTGTGATTTGGAATTTGTGGGCCTAGGTCCCTAGCTAGACAAGGAAAGTAAAGATTTTTGGAAGAAAAAATTAGGACGGGGATGGGGAGGATCTTGGTGGGGGTATGGACGAAATCAAGGACGTGGGGTGGGCCTAGGGATTTCGTTCGATCGATAGGTTAAGAAACGAAACGACAACGTACTCGTAGCGAGATGATCGAGGGGCCTCGCTCCCTCCTTCGAGCAAGTCGTGGGCGATTTTAGGAAGGTGGTCGAAAATTATAATGCAATTGTTTAATCCGTAATTTGGTATTAAATATTATGAATATTTTTCTTTATTTATAAAGCGGGGAAAGCCTTTTTCGATAATATTATGGATATAAAAACCAAATGGGAAACCAATTCAGTTTTTGATGGGATCTCACGTAAGAAGGTAAGCAAATTAGCACCTACCAAAGAAAGAAGCGCGAGAATTATTACCTGATATAAACCAGGCGGAGTACTGAAGGGAATTACTTTGGTTTTAGTGGCAGGGTGAAAAAACCTATGTATAGGAGAGATGGTGGGAGGGAGGACGAAAAAAACCAGCGAAAATAAACCATGGATACTATTCACCAACTCAGACATTAGGAGTAGAGATAAGATGAACGGTTCCTGAAGCATTCTGTGCGGGAAGCGTTCTAGGAACCTTCCATGATGGTTTGGAAGCTTCCGTATGATTTTTTCAATGTGTTTCCTACATTTCTTTTCTTTTTAGTTTTTTCTTTGTACTTTTCACTGGCCTTTATTTTTCTTCATGTTTTTTATGTTCCTTTGTGTTTTTCAATGTTTTTTTGTTGTCTTTTTTGCTGGTTGATGAGGTGAGGACTGACGCATGTGTGTGGGGAAATTTTACTTGGTGACTGAGAGGTTGAGTATAATTACTCCTCGCAGCCGCTTGAAGTAAAATTTATACTCACGTACTTCCTCCATCATTTCAAGAGTGTAATTCCAACTTTGTTGAAAAGTCAAACATTTTTATGTTTGACCGTATATATATAATAATACATCAACATTTATGACATCAAATTAGTATCATTAGATTTATAATAAAATATATTTTCATCATATACCTATTTGGTTTCACAAACATTGATACATTCTCGCACAAGGTCGGTCAAACCTTAAGATAGTTTGACCCTCCAACAAAGTTGGAAGTACACTCTTTAAAGAACAGAGGGAGTAACGATTATACGAGTTCATCTAGTTCCAGTTTAAAGAAGTAAATTGAAATTTTTAACCTCTAACCGGTTATAGGGGATCGAGTAGAGTTGCGGCGATCGGCTGGAGTGGCTCTTAGGAATCCATACGGGTGAGACGTAGCTCTATGGTAAGGATCGTTCGCATATGCTGCCTCCGCGAGTGAACGTCAACTCTATATTGGCGTCCTTGTATAAACTGCAGCCTAGCTGACGTAGTGTAACACGGCGACGCGCCATGTTTGCGTGCAGTCGCGCTCCACTCGAACAGAGAGTCTTGTCTGGCTCGGCCTCGGCCTCAGCCTGCACATCATCGTAATATAACGAGGAGTGGTAAGCGTGGTTATGTTAGGAGCATGATATGTTCTATGTATTACAGCGGAGAATCACTCTCAAAGTACAAATCGGTGGCTATTACAGGCAAATCTCACGAACTGAAACTAGGGTTCATGCGAGAGGAAGGGGGAATGGGGAATGGGAGCCGATGCTGCCGTCGTGATCCATTGGATGCTGCTTCTGGGTTGAGTGGGTGGATAAGTAGGTGACCGCCTGGGCTGGGCCGGCTCACACCCACTCTGGCCCAAACACTCTTGAGTTGGCCTTGCGAGCCCGCGCTAGCCTGGTTGACGTGGGTGAGCCAGGCCCGTCACTGCCTGGTGGCCCAGGGGTGCTAACGTCCCCCCTTTCTTGAGGCGAGGCTTGCCCCCAAGCCTCAAAAGCCAGGAACCGAGCTTGCAGCGCATCACGGTCCTCCCAGGAATCCTCCACAGCCGCTGGGTTGGACCAGTGGACTAGGATTTGCTCCGCCATAGCCCCCGGGCATTGGCGCCAGCGGTGCGCCATGATCTTCACAGGAACCACAGGAATGTCAGAATGGACAGGAAGGTTGCTGGAAAATGTCGTACATGGGACAAGTGCTTTCCAGAGTTGTGAAACATGAAAGACTGGGTGGATTTGAGCTTGCTCCGGGAGTTGCAGCTTGTAAGCAACATCGTGTCAGCAATGATTTTGTAAGGCCGAAGAACTGGAAGGAAAGCTTGTGACAGGCCCGTCGAGCAACCGAAGTCTGAATGTAAGGCTGGAGCTTCAGGTAGACAGAATCACCAACCTCAAAGACCCATAATGATCTCTTCTTGTCAGCTTGCTGCTTCATGCATTGTCGAGCATGGCTCGGGTGTTGCTGTAACAGATCCTGCACCACCGCTCGTTCATCAAGCCAGGATCGTAGAGCTGGCACTGGACATACATTGGTCGTTGTTATCCTCCATTGCCGTGGTTCGTGGCCGTACATGGCTCGGAAGGTGACATGCCAATAGCAGAATGGTGCGAATAATTGTACCATAATTGGGCCAGAGGGATCCAGAAGCTCCAGCGACAAGGGCATTCTTGAGTGAAGCACCGCAAAAAGGTTTCAAGGCATTGGTTGACTCGCTCTGTCTGCCCGTCAGTCTGCGGGTGATTGGCAAAACTCATGCGCAGACCAGTACCATCGTATTTAAACAACTCTTGCCAGAAATGACTTGTAAACACCGGGTCACGGTCGGATACGATCGAACCTGGGAATCCATGGAGCCGGTAGACTTGGTTCATGTACAAGAGAGCGACCTTTGAAGCCATGTACGAGTGTGCCAACGGAAGGAAATGGGCGAATTTGGTCAGTTTATCCACAATGACCAGAATGTAGTTGACTCCGTCAGAAGGAGGTACACCATCGATAAAATCCATGCTTATCATCTCCCATGACTCCTTGGGTACTGTCAAAGGCTCAAGCAACCCTGGATAAGTAGCTTGATCCGGTTTTGCCCGTTGACAAGTCGGGCAACATCGGACGTAGTGTTGAATGTGAGTCATCATCTTAGGCCACGCAAATAAGCGCCGCACCCGATGCCAAGTGACAGGGAACTCGGAGTGTCCACTGAGCGGAGTGTCATGAAATGCATCAATGATCTGTTGCTGCATAGCTGTTGCGTCCCCGAGCCAAATCATCCCTCGGAAACGAATCATGCCCTGTTCTAGAGTGAAGCGCCCTTTGGGATCCGGATGGATGGCCAGCCGTTCCAGTAACTTGTGTGCTTGAGGATTAGCGTTGTAGCTGCTGAGGACATCTTCCATCCAACTAGGCTTGCACGAAGAGACCGTGTGAAGTTGATCCACATGTGTGGCTCTTGATAATGCCTCAGCTGCCCCCATTCTCTACCCCTTTCTTGTATTTGATAGTGTAGCGGAGTCGCAGCAGTTTGGTGAAAGCCTTTTGCTGCCACAGTGTAGTCAATCTTTGTTCCTCCAGGTGAATGAGGCTCTTTTGATCAGTCTGGATCACGAACTCACTGTGCTGCAAATAGGGGTGCCATTGCTCAACTGCCACGACCACTGTGAGATACTCTTTTTCATATGTGGACAAACCTCTGAATCTGGGACACAAAGCTTTGCTCATATAGGCCATTGGATGCCCTTGCTGCTACAGAACTGCCCCCATGCCGGCGTCACATGCATCTTTTTCCACGATGAAGGGTTGAGAGAAGTTGAGTAATGCTAGCACCGGGCTGTCATGAGCCCTTTTTAAAGCAGCTGAAAGGACTCTTCTGTTGCCTGAGTCCATACAAACGGGGCTCCCTTTTTGAGTAGATTGAACAAGGGTCGTGCCATGATCCCAAAGTGGCGTACGAAGCGACGGTAATAACCGGCCAGCTCGGGGAATCGTCACACTTCTTTAGCATCAGTTAGTGTAGGCCACTGCTCGACGGCTTGGATCTTGCTAGGATCTGTGGCAACCACCTCCGCACTTGTGACGTACCCCAAATAAGACAACTTCTGCTGGCCAAAGCAACATTTCGAGGCCTTGAGCTTCCATTGGTCTCGCTGCAAGAGCTGAAAAACCTGCCTAAGATGCTCTGTATGATCCTCCAAAGTGCGCCTGAAGACTAGAATGTCATCGAAAAATAGCAGAACACACTTGCGGAGCAGAGGATGCATAGTACTAGTCATTGCGTCGTTGAAAGTGGACGGACCTCCTGCTAGACCCATTGAGAGTACCAGGAATTCAAAATGTCCCGAGTGGGTCTGGAAGGCAATCTTGTACTCGTCGCCTTCGGCGATTCTGATTTGGTAATATCCCGCTCGGAGATCGAGTTTGGAGAACCACACTGCTCCGTGAAGTTCATCAAGTAACTCTTCAATCACTGGAACTGGGAATCTAGCAACGAATGTCATGGCATTGAGGTGGCGATTGATGCTGTTACAGACCTAGGGTAGGGTCACGGGCCTGACCCAGGTACCCCGCCAAGGTCACTGCCCCAGAAGCTCAAAAGACAACTCGAAGGCAACATGAACAGTCGACTGACACAGCCCAGGAGGGCATTCCACTCGACTACACACCCCCGTCCAGACGACTCGACTTCACTCGACACTTGACCCCTGAAGGTCAAAGGTCCCTTAGGACAGCAACGGTCTGGCATTCATTCCATTACAATGAATGCCTTTATCACTCTTTACTGCAGGCGTTATCAGTAACGCCCTGCTTTTATGTACAGTGAACCCTTTGTAACGTGGGGATGGCTGGGGACTTGGCGCACTCTATATAAGCCACCCCCTGATGACCCAAAAGTGTAGGGGATCTATCGTAGTCCTTTTGATAAGTAAGAGTGTCGAACCCAACGAGGAGCAGAAGGAAATGATATGCAGTTTTCAGTAAGGTAT
The DNA here is from genome assembly GCA_902687465.1 of Secale cereale. Classification (NCBI taxonomy): domain Eukaryota; kingdom Viridiplantae; phylum Streptophyta; class Magnoliopsida; order Poales; family Poaceae; genus Secale; species Secale cereale. The sequence goes on from LR738711.1 coordinate 204,957,281, forward strand.
TTTCTGCAAGCACTAACATTATAGGTAACAAATAGTTTTGTGATAAGATAATTGGTGGCAAGTGACAAACGGTAAAAGTAAATAGGTGCAGCAAGGTGGCCCAATCCTTTTTGTAGCAAAGGACAAGCCTGGACAAACTCTTATGCAAGGTAAAGCGCTCCCGAGGACATATGGGAATTATCGTCAAGCTAGTTTTCATCACGATCGTCTGATTCGCGTTCGGTACTTTGATAATTTGGTATGTGGGTGGACCGGTGGTTGGGTGCTGCCCTTACTTGGACAGGCCTCCCACTTATGATTAACCTCTAATGCAAGCATCCGCAACTACAAAAGAAGTATTAAGGTAAACCTAACCATAGCCTGAAACATATGGATCCAAATCAGCCCCTTACGAAGCAACACATAAACTAGGGTTTAAGCTTCTATCACTCTAGCAACCCATCATCTACTTATTACTTCCCAATGCCTTCCTCTAGGCCCAAATAATGGTGAAGTGTCATGTAGTCGACGTTCACATGACACCACTAGAGAGAGACAACATACATCTCATCAAAATATCAAACGAAGACCAAATTCACATGACTACTGATAGCAAGACTTCTCCCATGTCCTCAGGAACAAAAGTAACTACTCACAAGACATAATATTGTTCATGATCAGAGGGGTATTAATATGCATAATGGATCTGAACATATGATCTTCCACCAAATAAACCAACTAGCATCAACTACAAGGAGTAATCAACACTACTAGCAACCCACAGGTACCAATCTGAGGTTTGGGTACAAAGATTGGATACAAGAGATGAACTAGGGTTTGAGAGGAGATGGTGCTGGTGAAGATGTTGATGAAGATAGCCCTCCCCAAGATGGGGGAGTTGTTGGTGATGACGGCGGTGATAATTTCCCCCTCCCGGAGGGAAGTATCCCCGGCAGAACAACTCTGCTGGAGCCCTAGATTGGTTTCCGCCTTGGTTCCGCCTCGAAACGGCGGTGTCTGGTCCCGAAAGCCTCCTCTTGATTTTTTTACAGGTCAAAACGCTTCATATAGGAGAAGATGGGCACCTGGGGCCCACCGGCTGGCCTCGAGGCAGGGGGCGCGCCCTGGGAAGGTGGGCGCGCCCCCACCTCGAGGCCAGCCAGTGGCCCCTCTCGTGGATTTCTTCCGCCAGATATTTTTTATATTTTCCGAAAAAATGTTCTGTGGAGTTTTGGGGCTTTTGGAGTTGTGCAGAATAGGTTTCCAGAGTTTGCTCCTTTTTCCAGCCCAGAATTCTAGCTGTCGGCATTCCCCCTTCCTCATGTAAACCTTGCAAAATAAGAGGGAAAAGGCATAAGTATTGTGACAAAACATGTATGAACAACCCATAATGCAATAAATACCAGTTTATAAGCATGATGCAAAATGGACGTATCAACTCCCCCAAGCTTAGACCTCGCGTGTCCTCAAGCGAAAGCCGATATCGAAAAATATGTCCACATGTTTAGAGATAGAGGTGTCAATAAAAACAGAATACGGACATGAGGGCATCATGATCATTCTCATAACGGCAACTTATATAAATATAGTCATATGATCATTATGCTAAAGTAACAATTCATCCACAGTATCAAGTATGCATCATAAACTTCATTGGAAACTAACAAACTTTTGTCTCGATCATTGAAGCAATTACAATTTATCGTAACATCGGAAAGAGTCAATATAAGAGCTTTTCAGCAAGCCCACATACTCAACTATCATATAGTCTTTCATAATTGCTCACACTCACGCAATACTTATGTTTTATGGAGTTTTAGTCGGACACGGAGAAAGATAGGGGCTTATGGTGTTGCCTCCCAACCTTTTACCTCAAGGGTAATGTCAACAGTAATAGATCATGAAAACTTACATCCAAGTGGGTATATATATCAGGATCTTTCCAACACAATGTGCTTGCCAAAGGATAAAATGAAAAAGGAAAGGTGGGTCTCACCTTGACACTTATAAGACAAGAATAAAAGATAGGCCCTTCGCAGAGGGAAGCAGAGGTTGTCATGTGTTTTTATGGTTGGATGCACAAAGTCTTAGCATAGAAGAACTTCGCTTTATATTGCCACTTGTGATAAGGACCTTTATTATGCAGTCCGTCACTTTTATTACTTCCATATCACAAGCTCGTATAAAGCTAATTTCTCCCACACTAATAAATCATACATATTTTAGCGAATTTACAACATGACAACTTACTTGGAAGGATCTTCCTCGATCCAAGGGCAGGTATGGTGGACTCTCATGGCAAAACTAGGTTTAAAGATATATGGAAGCACAAGTAGTATCTCTACTTAGTGCAAGGAGTTTTGGCTAGCATGAGGGAGAAAGGCAAGCTCAACATGTTGGAAGATCTGTGACAATATACTTTATTTCGGATATAAGAAGACATAACCCATTATGTTGTCTTCCTTGTCCAACATCAACTCTTTAGCATGTCATACTTTAATGAGTGCTCACAATCATAAAAGATGTCCAAGATAGTATATTTGTATGTGAAACCTCTCTTCTTTTATCACTTCCTATTAATTGCAACGATGACCAAAACTATGTTTGTCACCTCCCAACAACTTTTATTTATCATACTCTTGTATGTGAAGTCTTTACTTCCCATAAGATCGATATGATCTCTTTGATTCTCTTTTTGTTTTATTTCTTTTTATCATGACCCAAGTGAGGAAATCAAGCCCTTGACTCAACACTAATCTTTATTATATATCTCACAGACTCGATTACAAAGGATATAGCTCACAAAGCAAAAACTCACAACTAGATCATGCTAACTTTATTCTAATAGATCAAGATACTACCAAAAGGTTCAAACTAAGTAAAACAGTAAGGATAAGAGTGATGGTGATACGATACCGGGGTCACTCCCCCAAGCTTGGCAGTTGCCAAGGGGAGTGCCCATACCCATATGATTATGTCTCCTACTTCAGGGTCGGTGATGATGGGGTTATTGCTGATGTAGGCTTGTTGTTCTTCCAAGGCATGGGCTCACCATCATAGAAGGATGATCGAGTCTCCGGGATACTCAAATCTACAGCCAAACTCATGTTCTTGAATCTATATTCATACTCACAGTTTTGGTTTTGCAGGTCATAAATCTGGGCTTGGAGGTGATCGATCTTCTCTTGAAGATTGGAGATGGCTTCCCCAAAGATCCTTGAGTCCATCTTGAGATTGTTGGCAAGCTCCGAGATCATCATGTGGTTGGCGTCGAGTCCTCGTTCCACCATACCTTGGCACTTGAAAACTTGTTGCTCCATTGCTTCGAGTCTTGTCTCCATGCTTCCGGTCCTTCTCAGCCCTTCAACATCACGGATGTGCAACACCCCCTCATGCAAATCCATGGTTTTGGGGTGGTGCAACACCTCCGCAAGGTAGGGGTTGATGACCTTCTCGAAGAACTGGTCCTTGGGGGTGTTGGAGGACGCCATGATGATCTGGATCTGTCAAAAACAGCAGCTCGAAACGAAAACAGAGGAATTCTGCATGATATAGAGGTCGAAACCTCCGGGAGTATATATAATGAATTTTTCCCGAACATAAGGAGTAACCCACAAGAAAATGGAGTCCAGGGGACACACGGGGTGCCCTCGAGGCAGGGAGGCGCGCCCTGGGAAGGGGGCACGTCCCCTACTCTCGAGGAGGCCCCGTGTCTCCTCCGGACTGCGGTTTATTTTTCTATTTTTCTAAATATTCCAAAACGGAGAAAAATTGCCTTTAGAACTGTTTTGGAGTCGGTTTACTTACCATATCACGTACCTCTTCCTTTTCGGAGGCTGAATCATTCTGGAAAGTATCCCTTATGTATTCCTTCGGGGTTATGGTTTCAATAATATTAGTTTCAACATTAAAGGATTACCTGAGATATAATGTTTGATCCTTTGACCATTCACCACCTTCGGATTTGTGCCTTCGAAGTTGTTGATTTTTATGGCACCGGAACGATAGACCTCCTCGATAACGTAAGGTCCTTCCCACTTGGAGAGAAGTTTTCCTGCAAAAAATCTTAAACGAGAGTTGAATAGCAAAACATAATCACCTACGTTAAACTCACGCTTTTGTATCCTTTTGTCATGCCATCTTTTAACTTTTTCTTTAAATAACTTGGCATTCTCATAGGCCTGGGTTCTCCATTCATCGAGACAGCTAATATCAAATAGCCTCTTTTTGCCGGCAAGTTTGAAATCATAATTGAGCTCTTTGATAGCCCAATATGCCTTATGTTCTAGCTCAAGAGGTAAGTGACAAGCTTTTCCATATACCATCTTATATGGAGACATACCCATAGGATTTTTGTATGCAGTTCTATAGGCCCGTAATGCATCATCTAGTTTCTTGGACCAATTCTTTCTAGGCCTACTAACTGTCTTTTGCAAGATTAATTTCAACTCCCTATTACTTAGTTCTACTTGACCACTAGTCTATGGGTGATAAGGTGATGTGATTCTATGGTTGACATCATACTTAGCAAGCATCTTACGAAAAGCACCATGAATAAAGTGTGAACCACCATCAGTCATTAGATATCTAGGGACTCCAAACCTCAGAAATATAACTTCTTTAAGCATCTTAATAGAGGTGTTATGATCAACACTACTAGTTGGAATAGCTTCTACCCACTTAGTAACGTAATCAACAGCAACTAAAATATGTGTGTAACCATTAGAGGAAGGAAAAGGTCCCATATAATCAAAGCCCCAAACATCAAATGGTTCAATAACAAGTGAATAATTCATAGGCATTGTTTGACATCTACTAATATTACCAATTCTTTGACATTCATCACATGATAAGACAAAATTACGGGCATCCTTGAAGAGAGTAGGCCAATAAAAACCGGATTGCAATACCTTGTGTGCAGCTCTGTCTCCCGCATGGTCTCCTCCATAGGCTTTAGAGTGGCACTTGCGTAGGATCTGTTCCTATTCATGCTCAGGTACAGAACGTCTAATAATACCATCTACTCCTTCTTTATAAAGATGTGGATCATCCCAAAAGTAATGTCTCAAATCATAGAAGAACTTTTTCTTTTGCTGGTATGTGAAGCTAGGAGGTATAAACTTAGCAACGATGTACTTAGCATAATCAGCATACCATGGAGCAGCACGGGAAGTATTCATGACGGCTAGTTGTTCATCAGGAAACCTGTCATCAATAGGTTGTGGGTCATCAAGTATATTCTCTAACCTAGACAAGTTATCTGCTACGGGGTTCTCAGCTCCCTTTCTATCAATAATATGCAAGTCAAATTCTTGCAGCAAGAGAACCCATCTAATAAGTCTAGGTTTAGCATATTTCTTTTCCATAAGGTATTTGATAGCAGCATGATCAATGTGAATAGTTACTTTAGAATCAACGATGTATGGTCTAAACTTATCACAAGCAAACACAACTGCTAAAAATTCTTTTTCAGTGGTAGCATAATTCCTTTGGGCACTATCCAGAGTTTTGCTAGCATACTGGATAACATTCAATTTCTTATCAACTCTTTGCCCTAGAACAGCTCCTACAACATAATCACTAGCATCGCACATAATCTCAAAGGGTAAATTCCAGTCAGGAGGCTGGACAATAGGTGCAAAGATGAATGCTTTCTTAAGTATTTCAAATGCTTCTAGACAATCATCATCAAAGACAAAAGGAATATATTTCTGTAAAAGATTAGTCAGAGGCCTGTAGATTTTGTAGAAGTCCTTAATGAACCTCCTATAAAACCCGGCATGACCAAGGAAACTTCGTATACCTTTGATATCCATAGGGCATGGCATCTTTTCAATAGCATCAACTTTAGCTTTGTCAACTTCAATAACTCTTTTAGAAATTTTGTGTCCCAAGACAATGCCTTCATTAACCATAAAGTGGCACTTCTCCCAATTCAAGACAAGGTTAGCGTCTTCACATCTCTGCAAAACTCGATCAAGGTTGCTTAAGCAGTCATCAAAAGAAGTTCCGTAAACGGAGAAATCATCCATGAACACTTCAACAATCTTTTCACAAAAATCAGAGAATATAGCCATCATGCATCTTTGAAAGGTAGCAGGTGCATTACATAAACCAAAAGGCATATATCTATAAGCAAAGGTACCAAAAGGACAAGTAAAGGTGGTCTTTTCTTGATCCCCTTTTGACACAGGTATTTGAGAGAAACCAGAATAACCATCTAGAAAGCAGAAATGAGTATGTTTGGATAACCTTTCTAGCATTTGATCAATAAATGGCAAGGGGTAATGATCTTTCTTAGTAGCTTTATTTAACTTACGGAAATCAATTACCATCCTATAACCTGTAACTATTCTTTGCGGGATCAATTCATCTTTATCATTAGGGACGACAGTCATACCTCTGTGATGGCCTGGCTTATTAGGAATGATAGACTACTCATATCAATAAGGAATTCCTTCTTTTCCGGGAGCCCATTCGGATAGAACTCCAAAGTTAAGCATGCTTACCTTGGAGTAGTTTCAGGATGGGTGACCGACCGGGAAGTTGCTCCCGGGTGCGCACGAGTGAGGACAAAGTGCGCAGAAAAGACTAGTATTGATATGTGAGGCCAGTCTAGATCCCGCCAGGAGTAACGACCATCGGCGGGTGTGTCCGGGGCGTTACAAGTTGGTATCAGAGCCGACCCTCGCGGTTACACGGATGTTTGCGGACAGTTTGCAGTCATGTTGTGCATGACGTTTGTGACCCGTCGTGGCACACGGCATGGCACATGTGCTGTCCTGGAAGCACAGACGGTTGTGCCAAGAGGGAACGTTCCTGTGGCCCGACAAGGACGTCGGTTCCTCTGAGTGAGGGTGTATGTGATGGCCTGGCTTATTAGGAATGATAGACTACTCATATCAATAAGGAATTCCTTCTTTTCCGGGAGCCCATTCGGATAGAACTCCAAAGTTAAGCGTGCTCAGCTTGGAGTAGTTTCAGGATGGGTGACCGACCGGGAAGTTGCTCCCGGGTGCGCACGAGTGAGGACAAAGTGCGCGGAAAAGACTAGTATTGATATGTGGGGCCAGTCTAGATCCCGCCAGGAGTAACGACCACCGGCGGGTGTGTCCGGGGCGTTACAACCTCCTTTCTTGGGAACACAATGGACATGACTTACCCACTGGCTATCAGCAATGGGATAGATAATACCTGCCTCTAGGAGCTTTAGAATTTCCTTTCTTACCACTTCTTTTATCTTAGGATTTAACCGTCGCTGATGATCAATAACTGGTTTAGTATTTTCTTCCAATTTTATCTTGTGTTGACATATAGTGGGACTAATGCCCTTAAGATCATACAGAGTATATCCAATAGCAGCTCGGTGCTTCTTCAGAGTTTTCAATAACCTTTCTTCTTCATGCTCTGAAAGGTTAGCACTAATAATAACATGATATATCTTCTTTTCATCAAGATAAACATACTTAAGATTATCAGGCAAAGGTTTAAGTTCAAACACGGGATCACCCTTGGGTGGAGGGGGATCCCCTAGGATTTCAACAGGCAAGTTATTTTTCAATACGGGTCCCTGTGTAAGGAATATTTCATCTATCTCCCTTCTTTCATTCATATGCATATCATTTTCATGGTCTAGGAAGTATTGTTCTAAAGGATCATTAGGTGGCACGACAATAGAAGCAAGACCAATAAGTTCATCTTTACTGGGTGGTGCCTTTTCAAGGGGTTGTCTATGGAATTTAGCAAATTTAAAATCATGAGACATATCCCCTAATCCAACAGTGACAATGTCCTTCACGCAGTATATCTTGGCATTAATAGTATTCAAGAAGGGTCTACCAAATATAATGGGACATAAAGCATCTTGTGGGGAACTAAGAACAAGAAAATCAGCAGGGTATTTAATCTTCCCACACAAGACTTCAATATCTCTAACAATCCCAACTGGTGAAATAGTTTCTCTATTAGCAAGCTTAATAGTAACATCTATCCCTTCTAACTCAAGAGGTGCAATATCATGCATAATTTCATTATACAAATCAAAAGGGATAATGCTCGCACTAGCACCTACGTCGCATAAACCATGATAGCAATGATCTCCTATCTTAATAGAGATAACGAGCAAGCCTACGATAGGTCTATGTTTATTCCTAGCATTGGGGTTGGCTATCCTAGCAGACTCTTCTTGGAGGTAAATAACATGTCCATCTAAATCTTCTACCAAGATATCTTTAACCATAGCAACACTAGGTTCAACCTTAATTTGCTCAGAGGGTGTAGGTGTTCTAGTATTGCTCTTACAGACTACAGTTGAAGCTTGAGCATGATCCTTTATCCTAATAGGGAAAGGTGGTTTCTCAATATAAGCGGTAGGAATAACAGGATCGACATTATAAGTGATAGTCTTTTCTTCAACTTTAATTGGTTCAACTACTTTTACTTCAATAGGGGGATGGTATTTAAACCACTTCTCATTGGGGAGATCAACATGAGTAGCAAAAGATTCACAGAAAGAAGCTACTATCTCAGAGTCAAGTCCATATTTAGTGCTAAACTCACGGAAAACATCGGTATCCATAATAGCTTTAACACAATCAAACTTAGGGGTTATACCTGACTCCTTACCTTTGTCGAGATCCCAATCTTCGAAGTTGCGTTTAATTCTTTCCAATAGATCCCATTTGAATTCAATAGTCTTCATCATAAAAGAGCTAGAACAAGAATTATCGAGCATGGTGTGATTATTGAGAGAAAACCGTACATACATTTTTTGGATGATCATCTTTCTTGAAAGCTCATGATTGGGGCATGAATATAACATTGACTTAAGCCTCACCCAAGCTTGAGCGATGCTTTCTCCTTCGCGAGGCCAGAAATTATAAATATAATTACGATCACGATGAACCTGGTGCATAGGGTAGAACTTCTGATGAAATTCCAACTTCAGACGATTATAGTTCCAAGATCCCATATCATCGCATAGCCCAAACCATGTCAATGCATCTCCCTTCAAAGATAAAGGGAAGACCTTCTTCTTGATAGATTGCTCGGGAATACCTGCAAGCTTAAACAATCCACAAACTTCATCCACATTGATTAGGTGTAAATCGGGGTAAAGTGTTTCGTCTCCTGTATAGGGATTTTCAAGCAGTTTCTCTATCATACCCAAAGGAATCTCAAAGCAAACATTTTCATTAGGTGCAGTAGGTTGAGGAGCAACTCTTTGCTCTTCTGATCGGGGTGAAGATACCCCGACAAGCCCCTCAAAGGATTTTGAGCCATAGTAACAAGTGACAATAAATTTCAGCACACTATATAAATTTTTCCTTACCAAATTCCACTTACCAAAGGCGCTTCACTCCCCGGCAACGGCGCCAGAAAAGAGTCTTGATGACCCACAAGTGTAGGGGATCTATCGTAGTCCTTTCGATAAGTAAGAGTGTCGAACCCACCGAGGAGCAGAAGGAAATGATATGCAGTTTTCAGTAAGGTATTTTCTGCAAGCACTGAAATTATAGGTAACAGATAGTTTTGTGATAAGATAATTGGTAGCAAGTGACAAACGGTAAAAGTAAATAGGTGCAGCAAGGTGGCCCAATCTTTTTTGTAGCAAAGGACAATCCTGGACAAACTCTTATGCAAGGTAAAGCGCTCCCGAGGACATATGGGAATTATCGTCAAGCTAGTTTTCATCACGATCGTCTGATTCGCGTTCGGAACTTTGATAGTTTGGTATGTGGGTGGACCGGTGCTTGGGTGCTGCCCTTACTTGGACAAGCCTCCCACTTATGATTAACCTCTAATGCAAGCATCCGCAACTACAAAAGAAGTACTAAGGTAAACCTAACCATAGCCTGAAACATATGGATCCAAATCAGCCCCTTACGAAGCAACGCATAAACTAGGGTTTAAGCTTTTGTCACTCTAGCAACCCATCATCTACTTATTACTTCACAATGCCTTCCTCTAGGCCCAAATAATGGTGAAGTGTCATGTAGTCGACGTTCACATGACACCACTAGAGGAAAGACAACATACATCTCATCAAAATATCGAACGAAGACCAAATTCACATGAATACTGATAGCAAGACTTCTCCCATGTCCTCAGGAACAAAAGTAACTACTCACAAGACATAATATTGTTCATGATCAGAGGGGTATTAATATGCATAATGGATCTGAACATACAATCTTCCACCAAATAAACCAACTAGCATCAACTACAAGGAGTAATCAACACTACTAGCAACCCACATGTACCAATCTGAGGTTTGGGTACAAAGATTGGATACAAGAGATGATCTAGGGTTTGAGAGGAGATGGTGCTGGTGAAGATGTTGATGAAGATAGCCCTCCCCAAGATGGGAGAGTTGTTGGTGATGCCGGCGGTGACAATTTCCCCCTCCCGGAGGGAAGTATCCCCGGCGGAATAGCTCTGCTAGAGCCCTAGATTGGTTTCCGCCTCGAGACAGCGGCGTCTGGTCCCAAAAGCCTCCTCTTGATTTTTTCCAGGTCAAAACGCTTCATATAGGAGAAGATGGGCACCTGGGGCCCACCGGCTGGCCCTCGAGGCAGGGGGCGCGTCCTCGGAAGGGGGGCACGCCCCCACCCTCAAGGCCAGTTAGTGGCCCCTCTCGTGGATTTCTTCCGCCAGATATTTTTTATATTTTTCGAAAAAATGTTTTGTGGAGTTTCGGGGCTTTTGTAGTTGTGCAGAATAGGTTTCCAGAGTTTGCTCCTTTTCCAGCCCAGAATTCCGGCTGCCGGCATTCCCCCCTCCTCATGTAAACCTTGCAAAATAAGAGGGAAAAGGCATAAGTATTGTGACAAAACATGTATGAACAACCCATAATGCAATAAATACCAGTTTATAAGCATGACGCAAAATGAACGTATCACCCCCTCCTCCAGTACAAGGGTTCGCACCCCCTGTAACTCAAACACCCATATACATTCCAGTCGACCGCCCCAGGGCATCGAGACGTAGGGCTTTTACTTCCTCCGAGAAGGGCCTGAACTCGTAAACATCCTGCGTACAATCTCACCATAGATAGGGCCTTGCCTCCTCTTACATACCCCTACTCATACTGTCAGACTTAGAACCACGACAGTTTGTAGCCCCCGAATGGATTGAGGTTCGAGTGGAGAAGAGTGTTGAAGCTGGCCTTGATTCGAGTTCGATGCCCCTGGGGGGATCTTTTTTGAGCTTGTGGATGAGGCTGACTCTTCAACCACAACTTGGTCGCCTTAATCGATTCAGGAACCACCAAAGTGTACATGTTTGTGTTGGCCGTCGACTGAACCTTGTGTGCGGCCCCGAGCGCCGTTGGGGCGCGGAGTTTTCGGCGGGATCGGCTGTTCTCTGGTTTCCAGATTTTGCGGGATTTCGAAATTTGGGGAAGCGCGCGGGACGGGTCGTGCCGCGGCAATCGGATCGGATATGCTCAGGACGCCTCGATCTCCGCGCCACCTTTTTCACCACGTATCACGTGCGCGCCTATTGCAGGATTTGGCGGGATAGCTTAGGGCCACAAGTCAGCCACTCGACTGCTGCGCTATAAGTGCGCGCCGCGGCCGAGGCGAGGGCATTGTGCGCCCATTCTCTGTTTCTTCTTCCTCCGCCCCTCCGCCGTGTCCCTGCCCTCTGCTTTCCTCCCCTCAGCCAGCACCGGATCGCCCTCCATGGGCAAGGACAAGACCGCGGCCCTGGAGCGCTCGAAGAAGGCGGCGGCGACGCATGTCATCCAGATGTGTGGCGGACTGGGCATCCAGCTTAGAGGTAGGAGCGCTTTCCCTGCCATGACCCTCCCTGAGTCGGTCCGGGGTTGGCAGTCGACTTGGTTCTACTATAGGGACATTCCAACTCCTGGTCAGCCGACTGGGCTTCCTCCATTCTCTTTTGGTCGAGTCAACCAGCCACCGACGCTGCTCGTGAGTCGGGCTGAGAGGGTAGAGGTAGACATGCTGGTGGAGCGGGTGCTCCATTTTGTTCGCGACGGGGTCACGGGGATGGATCTGCTCGAGGTGTTCCTCATGAGGAGGATCCAACCCCTCCAAGCCCGGGATCATCCGATGTGGATGTACTCCAGCGCCGACGACTCGTCTCGGGTCCATCCAGAAGAAGCTGCTGCGCTGACGGTGGCGCAGTGTCTGAAGTGCATCACGGGGAATAAGGACAACCCTCGAGGGGCCGGAAGAGTTCGCCCATTCGACACAGATCACCAACCTGACAAGGTTTCGCCTCGAATCCCGTGTGAATTTCGTGTTTCCTGTTTGCAGACATTAGATGAATCCGACTGATGTACGATTAATTTTCTTTTCTGCAGATCTATACCGAAATGTTTTCGGTGCCCAATGGTGATTAGGTCCAGGAGGGCGAAGAAGGCGCGGGCGAGGCTTCCGACTGGAAGTCTGGCGAGGAGACCGAGGAGGAGAGCGAGGATTCCAGCAGCGGCGAAGAGGTCGAGTCGCCTCCCCGCGGCGAGAAGCGCTCCAAGGAGAAGCACGACCCAGAGGCCGCACGTTCCAGGGCGGGTCCCTCTAGCTCCCAAGTGCAGAAGTGGGCTCGCACGACCACTCCAGATCCGACTGAAAAGGCACCAAAGCAACCTAAGGTCGCTGCTGTCAAGCCTCGGAAGGCCCTGTCCAAGATCAAGGTGGACGTCCCAATCGCCTCCACGTAAGCATAGCTCTACTTCATTTTCTCTTCCCCTTTATAGACTAACTTTGCTTTTGTCGACTCACTTTCTGCGAAATCTTCAGGGCTGCTGCTTCCGCGACCTCAGTGGACATTGATAAGGGTCGTGATGACGAGGAGACCGCTGACGCTGCCACGTCCCGCCAAGGTGCGGGCTGTAGATTGCGCTTTGTCTTTCACTTATTTGAATTATCGGTTGACTGAACTTCGTGGTTGTCTTCTGAAGGGCCACGCCATGTCATAGAGCTTCCTGATGATGACGACGACGACGAGGAGGAGCGCGCGGAAGTGACTCGACGAGGTGCAGGAAGGAGGGGTCGGAAGACACCCTCTGGCTCGAAGGCCCAGCAACAGGGGGACGTGGCCCGGACCACGGTCTCCTTCGCTGTTCCTGTGTCGACTGTCTGTCCCTCCTCGTCGACTGAACCGGCTTCCGACCCAGTGACTGCTCCGCCGTCTATTCTCTTCTCCAACCATCACGTCCCGGAGGACCTCGTGAATGCGGCCCAAGAAGCCGTCCGTCAGGCGGGATTGATGATGGAGCGAACGAAGGCGGCGTATGAGGCTAGCATGGCTGCCTATAACGCTAGCTCGGCTCTTCGAACCAATGTCCAGGCCTGTCTCTTCCGACTGGTTTGTTGTGTTGTTGTAGTCTTCGATTCAAAAATTGCTGCTTTGTTCGTAAGATGATGTCACACCCACTGGGTATCCTCTGCTGTAGCTTTAGCTCTTGTAACCCAACCGATTGGACTAGTGGGGGCACGCTGAGTGCATCCACTGGGTGTAGTCCCCGAGGCCATGGTTGACTGAAGTCAGTCGGCTGTGGTCTTTAGAATTTGTCTTGTTCATTTGTTTCGAACTCTTCTTACTCGCGCGGGACTGATCCGGCCGAGTGAGAACCAGTGGGGGCACGCTCAATGCACCCACTGGGTGTAGTCGCCGAGACCGTGGTCGACTGCTGGTAGTCAGCCATGGTCTGAGAACAAATCTTTCTCTCTGTTTTTTTTGGGATCGGGCGGGACTGATCCGGCCTAGTGAGAACCGGTGGGGGCACGCTCAGTGCACCCACTGGGTGTAGTCCCCGAGACTATTGTTGAGTGTTTGACTCGGTTGTAGTCTTAGAATTTTGTCTTGTTGTGTCGATGCAGAGATCTTGCGAGTTCGGAGCCAAGTTCGCGGATCTTGAAAAGAAGCAGGTCCAGCTCAACCTTGACTTGCAGCTGGCCCGAGATCATTTGAAGAAAACCTAGGACGATGCGGCTGGTAATTAAAGCGAACAACTTGTTGACTGATCTTCAGCGAATATGTTATGTGTATCCTTATGTTCATCTGTCTAGTAATGTCTCTTGTAGATCAAATGAAGGCAGCCCTGGAGCAGAAGGACCTTAATCTGGCGGCAGCGTAGCAGAGGGCGCAAGAGAAAACCGAATTGGCGGAGCAGAAGCTGGCTTCCGTCGGCACTCTTGAGGCAGAGATCGCTAGGCTGAAGGGCTCTCTCGACGCAGCCAACAAGGAAGTGACTCGACTGAAGGGGGCTAAGGATACCCTGGACGAGAAGTACGGGGGCCTCTTCCAGAAGAAGAATGAGTTGGAGGCTTATCTGAGTGATCTCACCAAGAAGTGGTATCTTGAGCTTGAAGGTATGCCTCTTTTGCTTCGACTGGATCAAGGCGGTCGACTCATAACTTGCTTGCTAACTTGTCATGTTCTCTCTTGTGAAGAATTCTACCGTGACTTTGAGGAGGAAACTGGGTGTGTCGAGACTGGTCTGGACCCCGCCAACTCTATTGTCAAGGATGAAGCTGCTATGAACATCTTGAGGTTGGAGTCTCGCCTTACCAGCGCCACAGGCTATCTCGCTCGACTGAAGGCGGTGATGTCTCGGATCGACACCGCACTCTAGAGGGGAGTCGTGCAAGAGAATGACCTCGAGTCCCTGATGACTCGACTTAATGAAATCCCCGGTCGAGTGCAGGAGTGGAAGAAATCGTCTGCTCGTTGTGGAGCCGACTTAGCGCTGTCTCTGGTTTGGGTGCACTGCAAGGAGGTGAAGGAGAAGAGGCTGGCCGCACTCAAGGTCGCCAACATGAAGGAACTCCAGTTCCAGTCGTTCGTGGAGACTTTCTTGGAGGCTGCTACCCGTATTGCCGACGGGATCGACCTGGATGAGTTCGTTGCGCCTGTGAGCCCACCTCCCCCGGGGAGTGAACAAATTTTGATACTTCGATTTAATTTGCCTCGGAATGCCAAGTGATCCTATAACCGTTAAACTCTTGTGGGCTTGATGCCCAAGTACTTCTGCCCGAATCTTGCGGGGCTTTATCTGCACTTGACCCCTTTTTCATTTGCTTGTTTTGCTTCTGACTCTTTCCGATCTTTTGTATTTCGAGTCGACGTCGAATCTGTGGCACGGCTCTGATGGTCGAGCCGCTTGATGGCGATGCTGAACTTACGGCGGGGCCCGGAGGACCGCAGCTAAGCTTCCGAGCGAGAGGATTGCTCTTCACCCGGAGTGGTTTTTGTGACTTAGGCGACTACGGTTTCGTAGCTAAGCCCTCCGAGTGAGAGGGTTGCTCTTCACTCGGAGTAATTTTCGAAACTTAGGTGATTCCGAGCTACGTTGTACTTGTGGCGGAGTTCGGAAGACAGAGCCACGTTGTACTTATGGCGTAGCTCGGAGGACCGCGGCTAAGCCCCCGAGTGAGAGGGTTGCTCTTCACTCGGAGTGGTTTTTGTAACTTAGGCGATTACGAGCTACGTTGTACTTGTGGCGGAGCTCGGAGGACAGAGCCACGTTGTACTTATGGCATAGCTCGGAGGACCGCGGCTAAGCCCCCGAGTGAGAGGGTTTCTCTTCACTTGGAGTGGTTTTTTTAACTTAGGCGATT
>LR738711.1:204973036-205092504 GCA_902687465.1 Secale cereale
CTCGGAGGACCGCGGCTAAGCCCCCGAGTGAGAGGGTTGCTCTTCACTCGGAGTGGTTTTCATAACTTAGGCGATTACGAACTACGTTGTACTTGTGGCGGGGCTCAGAGGACAGAGCCACATTGTACTTATAGTGTAGCTCGGAGGACCGCAGCTAAGCCTCCGAGTGAGAGGGTTGTTCTTCACTCGGAGTGGTTTTTGTAACTTAGGCGATTACGAACTACGTTGTACTTTTGGCAGAGCTCAGAGGACAGAGCCACGTTGTACTTATGGCGTAGCTCGGAGGACCGCAACTAAGCCCCCGAGTGAGAGGGTTGCTCTTCACTCGGAGTGGATTTCGTAACTTAGGTGATTACAGGGTCGCAACTAAGCCTCCGAGTGAGAGGGTTGCTCTTCACTCGGAGTGGTTTTTGTAACTTAGGCGAATCAGGTTCACGGCTAAGCCCCCAAGTGAGAGGGTTGCTCTTCACTCGGAGTGGATTTTGTAACTTAGGCGATTACGGGGTCGCAGCTAAGCCCCCGAGTGAGAGGGTTACTCTTCGCTCAGAGTAGTTTTTGTAACTTAGGTGAATCAGGTTCGCGGCTAAGCCCCCGAGTGAGAGGGCTGCTCTTCACTCAGAGTGTGAAAGGATCGATATGGTTGACTAGAGGGGGGGTGAATAGGCAACTAACAATTTTTAGCTTTTCTTAACCACTTAAAAATTAAGCGACAAAATAAGTTGTCTAGAAATTCTACTAGGATGACAACTAAGATAAAGAAGCACAACAACTACACATGCATGCTATAGGAGTTGAACAAGTAAAGCATGCAAAGGTAAAGGTAAGAAATAACCACAAGTGGAACCGGAGGAGACGAGGATGTGTTTCCGAAGTTCCTTCCCTTTGAGGGGAAGTACGTCTCCGTTGGAGCGGTGTGGGGGCACAATGCTCCCCAAGAAGCCACTAGGGCCACCGTATTCTCCTCACGCCCTCACACGATGCAAGGTGCCGTGATTCCACTAGTGGTGCCCTTGAAGGCGGCAACCGAACCTTTACAAACAAGGTTGGGGCAATCTCCACAACTTGGAGGCTCCCAACAAACCACGAAGCTTCACCACAATGGAATATGGCTTCGAGGTGACCTCAACCGTCTAGGGTGCTCAAACACCCAAGAGTAACAAGATCCGCAAGGGATTAGTGGGGAGAATCAAATATCTCTTGGTGGAAGTGTAGATCGATGCCTCCTCAAGCAATCCCGAGCAAATCAACAAGTTTGATTGGCTAGGGAGAGAGATCGGGTGGAAATGGAGCTTTTGGAGCAACAATGGAGTAGTGGGGGAAGAGGTAAGTCTTCTTGGAGAAGAAGACCCCCTATATATAGTGGGGGGACAAATCCAACCGTTATTGGAGGTTTCAGCCCGCAGAGAGCGGTAGTACCGCGCATGAGTTGCGGTACTACCACTGGCTGAGCGGTACTACCGCTTGGGAAGCGGTACTACCGCATAGGCAAAAGATTGCGACATGATTGACAACCACGGATGAAATAAATTACATCCGTGGCTACATCCGCAGGGAAAACGGTAGTAGCAAAACGCGACACGGTACTACCGCTTAAGATAAGCGGTACTACCGCGTTGTATGCGGAAGTAAAAAATTACTTCCGCATCCACTTCTGTACTTAGACTCAGCGCCTGGGCCAGATACACGGTACTACCACTCTGGGGACGCGGTACTACCGTGGGAGCGGTACTACCGTGTCGGCAGGCGGTACTACCGTGTAACTGCGCGGTACTACCGCGTGGTTGAGCGGTACTACCGCTTGCTAGGCAGTTGATCAGTTAAGAAGCCACAATTTTGCATAAACAAAAGATAACCGGTTGGACCTCCAGAAAAGCAAGGAAAGGTGGTGTGGGAGAAGGATGTGTACGTGTTGATTCTACCCAAACCTTTCCGACGCGGACCCCCTCTTAATAGTACGGCTTTCCTATTACTCAAAGCCACCGACAGGGAGCAAAAAGAAAACACCGTCCTTCATAGAATCCGAGGGGCAAGCAATCGTCTTGTGCCATAAGGGAGATATACCTGTATGAGCTTAGAACACACGATCAGTCCGCAAATGCATTGTCATCAATCACCAAAACTACTTAGGGAGAAATATGCCCTTACAATCTCCCCCTTTTTGGTGTATTGATGACAACACGAGATTTGCACAGAGAAGAAATAATAGAGTATGCAATACAAGCCCTAGAGTACAGGTGAGCTCCCCCTGGATGTGTGCCTTCACACGATTGTGCTTTGGACTGCACAACACACATACTAGGTGTAGTGCTCCCCTGTAATCTACACAAAAGATACTCTATATAACACTAACTGCACGGGATAAATATTAAAGACATAATGATAAGTTCAACGATAACGGGGCATATGTCTTACACCATATGATAGTCTCACGCACACGACATAAACACGCAAATAAACCAAGTTCAACGAAAAACACACGAACAGACACAAGACGGCAAATCACTCTCCCCCTTTGTCATCGAGACACCACAAAGGGGAAAAGAGGACACTAAGACGGGTGGCAGCCCGGGAGAAGCTCAGTCGTCATACTCATCATCAAACCCCTGCTGCTCCTCCTGATACTCATCATCAGATCCCTGCTGCTCTGGCTGATACTCCTCATCAGATTCTGACCACTTGTACCCCTGGCGAGCCATCCAGGTAGCCTCAGGAGTGATGTTGTCCTCGGATCCATTGGAAACCTCCTCGCCATACAAAGCCAGAATCTTCTTGTCACGCTAACGTGTCTTCTTGTCAGTCACATGAGCACGGTATTGCCCCTTAGCCTGCATGCAGAAGAGGGCCTTCATCTTCTGCTGAAGCCTCTTAGCCCAAGAAGGCTTCTCCACTGCAGAGGAAGAAGAGGGGGCAAATCTGCCAGAGCGGACATCAGCAGTCTCCTCCACAGGCTCATCCTCAGTGCCCATCTGGGCAGC
Source organism: Secale cereale (assembly GCA_902687465.1). NCBI lineage: Eukaryota > Viridiplantae > Streptophyta > Magnoliopsida > Poales > Poaceae > Secale > Secale cereale. Next base: position 204,976,012 of record LR738711.1, read on the forward strand.
AGCAGCCTGAGCACGTGTAGTGGTGTTGGCCCAACGAGTCTTGACGCGAAGCCGGATAGGATCATGGCGATAGCAGTCAGCCTCGAACTCCTCCTCTGGGTACAACTTTTCCCAAGTCTTGGAGATAAGCAGAAATATGTAAGGACCATAGATGGGTACCTTGCGAGAGTAGATGGCAAACCGGAGCTCATTCCACATGATGTGGGAGATGTCAAGCGGTGCAGCCTGGGCTGAGCGAGCCTCTTGACACATCAGAAGCATATCAACCAGATAGGCATGGACCTTATCCTTATCGCCAACACGAGGGAACAGAGTGTTGCGAAAGATCCGATACATGATGTCCAAGAAGGGGTTCAACACCCAAGTTGTTTTGCCACTAGCAAGAGTCTTGGCCTCATAAAATGGAAGCATTTTGTCTTTGTTTGCTGATTCAGGATTGGCGTGAGGCCGAAAACCAATTGGGTTATGGAGACCCTCATCAGGAAGCTGAAGAAGATCCATGAACTCCTTCCAAGTAGAGGTCATCTTGTGACCATTGGTCATCCAAGTCATGGGGTGATCCTCCTTGGCCTGGAAATTGACAGAGGCATAGAACTGCGCAATTAGCTCAGGGTCAAAGTCGTTCTGGAATGTCATGATGTGCTCCAGACCCAGCTGCTCGATCAAATCAAGGGCTTCTGCAAAGTATGCCCGGTTCTTGTCCTTCCTCATGTGCTCCACATCCACCCAGTGAGCATCCACATAAAGATTGGCCTTGGTCTTGAGCACCTCATGATAGATGCGAAAATGCTGCTTGGTCCAGAAGATATCATCTCCAGGAAAGTGCTCACGGGGTTCTCCATACGGGTTGATCTTCCTTCGAGACATGAACTCAGCGGCAGGCATCTCCTCCATAGACATGGAGGATTCCTTACGTTTGTTGGCTGAAGTCTTGTACCGGCGCTGGGGATTGGAGCCCTCTGGCACATCACTTGGGGTACGCAGGCGCTTGGAACCGGTGTCACGGACTGGGTTGGTACGACGACCCTCAAAACCGGAGCCACCACCTAAAAACACAAACACAAGACCACAACAACACAAATACAAAAAGAATCAATGCCAAAGCCTCGAAAGACACAAGAAACCAGGAGAAATAGAAAAGATATCATGCTATGAAGAAAATAGGATACAAGCGGTAGTACTGCTGACCCTTGCGGAAGTAAAAAATTAGTACCGCAGGGTATGCGGTAGTACCGCATGTTACATGCGGTAGTACCGCATACGCTGCGGTAGTAATATTTTACTTCCGCCAGAAGAGGCGGAACTAAAAAATTAGTACCGCAGGGCAAGCGGTAGTACCGCAGGAGGATGCGGTAGTACCGCATACCCTGCGGTAGTAATATTTTACTTCCGCCAGAAGAGGCGGAACTAAAATATTAGTACCGCAACGGAAGCGGTAGTACCGCATACGGACGCGGTAGTACCGCATTCGTTGCGGTAGTAATATTTTACTTCCGTCAAAGAGGCGGAACTAAAAACTTAGTGCTGCATGCGGGGCGGTAGTACCGCATTGGGTCGCGGTAGTACCGCTCGGCAAGCAGTACTAAATGTTTACTTCAGCCCGAGCGGTAGTACCGCTGAGGACAGCGGTAGTACCGCTCAGGTCAGATCAGATCTGGATTACATCGTGCGGTAGTACCGCGGTTCTCCAGCGGTAGTACCGCACGAAACAGATCTGAGAAGAGCAGATCTAGAAACTACCAACGAGATCGATACACGGTACTACGGCTGATCATAGTAACTTCGTAGCAACAGCTCTAATCATATTTCAAGAGCACAAACACTCTCCCACACCCTAAGCATCCATGGATAAGATCACGAAGAACACAAGAACACTAAGCATCTCCCCTAACCCTAAAAACTTAGGTAAGGCAATAAGAAGAGGGGAAAAGGGGAGAAACCTGCATCCATGGCAAGAGGACGTGGTGGAGATCGATTCCACCGGTCGGAAAGCGAGAAGAGTGGCCGAGGGAGGAGATCCGGCGAGGTCCTCCGGCGGCGTTCTTGGGAGAGAGAGAGACAGGGACGACGTGGGGGTTAGGAGTGAATGGGTATGGGGGAGATGGAACTCCCCCTGCCTGCTTATAACCCCCACACGTTCGGATATGTGCGGTAGTACCGCGGTCATCGCGGTAGTACCGCTTGCGCGGTAGTACCGCTCGCCAGGCGGTAGTACCGCCCTACCAGCGGCGGTAAAAAATTACTGCCGTGCTGGAGGTGTGGTAGTACCGTATGTCCTCTGCGGTAGTACCGTAACCAGTCACGGTAGTACTGCTCCCCCAAGAAAATGCACGAAAAAGGCAAGAGGCTTTAAGCACTAGAGAGAGTAAAACACCATGTGCATAAGCACAACAAGAAACACAAATTCCTCACAAGAGGGCGGTGGCCGAGGCCACCTATGTTTGAGTTTTATAGATATGGCACCGCGAAGAATTATCCTTGGGCCCATGATCAAAGCTCGACTTGAAGCATTTAAGCCAACTATGTATGGCAAATGAAAAAGTTTTGGTTAGTTTAGGCATAATGGGGGGAGGAATAGTTCATTGAGAGAACAGTACTCCCCCTAAATCCATGCCTACATCTAGACAAGATAGCTATGTCGAGTGTGAGGAGTGTGTGCACAGATTCAAACCACATTGCTCAAATCAATGATATTTAGCTTATGCCTTAACTCGCGAAATCTTGCTTCATCCAGAGGCTTCGTGAAGATATCTGCAAGGTTGTCATGAGTGTTGACGTAGTGAAGCTCGATTTCTCCTTGCCTTATGTGATCCCTGATGAAGTGATACCGAATCTCAATATGCTTCGTCTTGAAGTGTAGCACCGGGTTGAGAGAAATCTTGATGGCACTTTCATTGTCACACCAAAGAGGCACTTTGTCACAAGTGACACCGTAATCCTTTAAAGTTTGCCTCATCCATAAGAGTTGAGCACAGCAACTGCCAGCTGCCACATATTCTGCTTCGATGGACGAGAGAGACACACAACTTTGCTTTTTAGAAGACCAACTAACAAGAGAGCAACCAAGAAATTGGCACCCTCCCGAGGTGGACTTCCTATCCACTTTGTCTCCTGCCCAGTCAGAATCAGAGAAACCAACAAGTTTGAAATTTGCTCCTCTTGGGTACCATAAGCCAAAGTTTGGGGTATGAGCCAAATATCGAAAGATTCGCTTGACAGCCACAAAGTGACTTTCCTTAGGTGAGGCTTGAAACCGTGCACAAATTCCCACACTCAACATAATATCCGGTTTAGATGCACAAAGGTAAAGCAAGGATCCGATCATAGAGCGATATACCTTTTGATCCACCGCTTTACCATTGGGATCAATGTCAAGTTGGCATTTGGTTGGCATTGGAGTAGCAGCCGGCTTGACATCACTAAGGTTGAACCTCTTGAGCATATCTTGAGTATACTTGGATTGTTTGATGAAGATGCCTTCTCTTCGTTGTTTGATCTCAAATCCAAGGAAGTACTTCAACTCTCCCATCATGGACATCTCAAAATGTGTGGTCATGAGTGCGGCGAACTCATCATTGAAAGCTTTGTTAGGAGAACCAAAGATAATATCATCAACATATAGTTGGCATACAAACAACTCCCCTTTGACCTTCTTAGTAAAAAGAGTGGGGTCGATTTTCCCAATTTCAAACCCACGATCTTGTAACAACTCGGTAAGGTGCTCATACCACGCTCGTGGGGCTTGTTTAAGGCCATAGAGTGCCTTATCAAGTTGATACACATGATTGGGGAACTTGGGATCCTCGAACCCCGGGGGTTGTTTAACATACACAAACTCATTAATGGGACCATTAAGAAATGCACTTTTCACATCCATTTGTTGCAATTTAAAGTTATGATGGGAAGCATAGGCAAGCAACAAACGAATGGATTCAAGACGAGCAACGGGGGCAAAGGTTTCACCGTAGTCGATACCCTCGACTTGGGAGTAGCCTTGAGCCACCAGACGTGCCTTGTTGCGGATGACAATGCCATGGGCATCTTGCTTGTTCTTAAAGATCAATTTGGTTCCAATGACATTATGGTTCTCCTTTGGTCTTGGCACCAGACGCCACACTTTGTTGCGCTCGAAGTTATTGAGTTCTTCATGCATGGCATTGAGCCAGTCAGGGTCTTCGAGCGCATCATAGACCTTCTTAGGTTCAACAAAAGAGACAAAAGCTTGATGAGCACAATAATTTGCTAATTGTCTACGAGTGCTTACCCCCCTTTTGATGCTTCCTAAAATGTTCTCGATGTGATGCTCATTGGAAGCAAGCCTGGAGGCAACTTTTGCAGCACGACGCTCTAATTGCTCTTCAAGTGATAACTGAGGAGCATTGAGTTGATCATCTTGAGCGTCATCATGAGCAAGTTCTTGATCTTGAGCTTCCTCTTGACCTTGATCTTGCTCGGGAGACTGAACTTGGCCTTGTGCATCAATTGGTGGTTCTTCACCAACTTGAGGTTGATCTTGCACTTGGCCTTGTTCAACAGGCTGAGGGCCTTCACTTTGTTCTTCGGAAGCGTATGGGTCTTGGGTTGGTGATGGTTCCACTTGAGTGGAACATTGTCCTTCTCCTTCGGCCACAAGGGGTTCCTCAATGGGTAGGATATATCCAACACCCATTCTTCTTATGGCTTGAGGAGGAATTTCATCACCTGCATCACAAGTACCACTTTGCTCCACTTGGGAGCCGTTATTTTCATCAAACTCTACGTTACTCGTCTCCTCTATGAGTCCAGTGGACTTGTTGAGGACACGGTAAGCATGAGAGTTTGTAGCATAACCAACAAATATGCCCTCATGAGCTCTAGATTCAAATTTAGACAAACGAACACCCTTCTTGAGAATGAAACACTTACACCCGAACACCCGGAAGTACTTGAGATTGGGCTTGTTACCGGTAAGAATCTCATACGGAGTTTTGTTCAAGCCTTTGCGGAGATAAAGACGATTTGACGCATGGCAAGCGGTGTTGATGGCTTCGGCCCAGAAGTTGTATGGAGAGTTGAATTCAGCCATCATGGTTCTTGCAGCATCTATTAAGGTTCGGTTCTTTCTCTCCGCAACACCGTTTTGCTGAGGGGTATACGGGGCGGCATATTGATGTTTGATCCCCTCATCACCAAGAAACTCATCCAAGGTGTAGTTCTTGAACTCGGTGCCATTGTCACTTCTGATCATCAAAATCTTTGCTTCATGTTGTCGTTGAGCTTCATTTGCAAAGTTGATGACGGTTTGTTGGGTCTCACTCTTCTTCTTGAAGAAGTACACCCAGGTATATCTTGAGTAATCATCCACAATCACCAAGCAATATTTCCTACCCTCAAGACTATCAAAAGTGGGAGGCCCAAAGAGGTCCATGTGGAGGAGCTCTAGAGGTCTCTTTGAATAGATGATAGTCGTGGGAGGGTGAGCCTTCTCATGTAATTTTCCTTCAATGCACGCCCTGCAAGCACGATCTTTGGCAAAGCTAACATTTGTTAGTCCTCGGACATGGTCCCCCTTGAGAAGACTTTGCAAAGATCTCATATTGACGTGGGCTAAACGGCGATGCCAAAGCCATCCCACATCAACTTTAGCCATTAGGCATGTCGCGACCTTAGTGGGTTGCTTCGAGAAGTTAACCACATAAAGACCGTTCTCGACATGCCCAACATAGGCTACTTTAAGAGTCTTGCTCCACAAGAGGGCCACAGAATCAATATCAAAGAATGTAGCAAAGCCCATGAGTGCAAGTTGGCGAATAGAAAGTAAATTGTATGCAAGGGACTCAACAAGCATGACTTTCTCGATCGTGAGATCATGAGAGACAACAACCTTGCCAAGTCCCAATACCTTAGAAGATGAAGCATCACCCCATTCGACGTTGGTGGCCATAGATGAACCGAGATGCACGTCCACCACCAAGTCTTTGCTTCCGGTCATATGATTTGTGGCTCCACTATCGAGCAACCATGATACCCCACCGGAAGCAAACCCCTACAATAGATCAATGCTTGGATTTAGGTACCCATTTGGTAATGGGTCCTTTGAGGTTAGTGACAAGGGTCTTAGGAACCCAAATGGACCATTCAATGTACTCATAAGAAGAACTGACAAATTTAGCAAACACATGGCCATCACTAGCATGGCATAAAACATATGAAGGATTAAAATCGCCGGCCATGTTTGATGGTATGGTGGAGTTTTTCTTGACACCACCACTTTTCTTCTTGGTTGACGTGCCCTCTCCTTCTTTCACAAAGGATTGTTGGAGAGGGGGTGGTTGCTTTGTCTTGTCATTCTTCTTCTTCTTGGGCTTAGGAGCAAACCCAATTCCTTCCTTTGCCACAACTTCCTTTTGATTTCTCAAAAGGGCGTTGAGGTTCTTCTCACCTTGTATGCAAGTCACAAGGCCTTTCTCAAGTTGCTTCTTTAGTTCGGCATTTTCTTCAACAAGATGCACATGCTCACAACATGGGTTAGTAGCATTTGCATTATCAATTAAAACCATGCGAGGAAAGATAGCCTTTTCCTTGGTTAGCGAAACTTGGAGTTGATCATGAGACTCCTTAAGAGTAGCATGCATTCCTTTCAAGGCCTTGTGAGCCTTGTCAAGTATGTCAAACTCCTCTTTGAGTTTAGCATGGTCAACCTCAAGTTTTGCCTTCTCAGAGTTAAGGACACGAGAGACAACTAAAGCATGATCAAGATCTTTCTTTAATTTAGCATAATCATCGTTGTGTGACTCCTCAAGAATCAAACGAAGACCACGCTCTTCCTCTAGAGCGTTAGAGAGATCCTATATCTCATCGGCATAGTCTCGACTATGCCCTTCCATTTTAGTAATGGTTTCCTCATGAGCCTCGATAATGTCATTTGCCTCACCGAGTTGTTCCAAGAGAGCAACAAAATGCTTCTTGGGTTTGCCCTTGAGATTCTTTATGAACACATCAAATTCATTTTCTCCCTCCTTAATACCCTCACCCTCATCAATACAATTAGTCAATGAGGGGTTAGAAGAGATAGTAGTATTGATGTTTGGGGTTACCTTGTTGGTGGCCTTGGCCATGAGACACTTGGCGGTGATGTTCTCGTTTGGTGAGTTGAAGAGAGATGAGTGCGGAGTGGTAGCAATTGCAATTGTGGCCATAGTGGTCACCTCATCGTCTTCATCATTGTCATCATCCTCCACATATTCTTCTTGTGCCACCAACACTTTCGGAGGAGTCTCTTCTCATATGGGCAATCCACAACGAAGTGACTTACATTTCCACAGTTGAAACATGTCCTTACTCGTTGCTTCCCTTTGTTCCCACTGGAGTTGTTCCTATTAAAGTTGGACCTTGAGTTCTTCTTGCCCCAGAATTGCCTTGAAGCAAGAGCCATGTGCTCGTGATAGGCATATTTGGTGTCCTCGGGGCAACACTCATCATCATCTTCCACTTCCTCCTCTTCCACACAAGCCTTGGCCTTCAGAGCAAGATTAGGCTTCTTGGATCGTTGAGCTCTTAGGACCGCATTGTCGGCGGTTACGCCAAGGATCCTCATGCCAACAAATTCATCCAACACTTTGTTTGAGGATAAAGTGTGGAAGTCCGGTCTCTGACGAATGACAGAGGACATGGCCTTATGATAGGGCATCATGGCCTTGAGGAACTTGCGCTTGATCCAATTGTCATCCGTATCCTTACTGCCATGATCTCGAAGAGACACTGCAAGAATAGTTAATCTTCGATAAAGTTCACGAGGATCTTCATCTTCGATCATAGCAAACTCATCAGCTTCATCTTGCACCACTTCATAGTTGGAGCGTTGATTACTTGTGCTTCCCTTGTACATTGTGCCAACATGCTCCCATGCTTCCTTGGCCATAGTGAATGGACGAAGATGAGCAATGTCTTCAGGAGGGATGGAATCTTGAAGAATGCAAAATGCGGACTCGTTGAACTGATGATCGGCGGTTTCTCTTGGAGTCATGTTGTCGGGATCATACGGATAAAAACCTTGCTCAATGATTCTCCAAAGATTAGTGGAACAATGATTAATATGACGTTTGAAACGAAACACCCAAGTAGCAAAATCAGTATTTTTGACAAACTTGGGAGGGGGCCCAACAGAATTTAAATGCGGTGTGTGAACGGGTCCTCCATAGTGAGTAGGAGGAGCAGATTGGGCAAATTTCCCACTCCCATTCTTAGTGACTGGGGCTTGCTCACTACTAGCTTCTCCCTTGTCGGGATTGGCCTCCGACACGTTGGTAGCGGGACGACCCACTTCCAACGGTGAGGTGGATAATTTAAGCCCCTCAAGCATTTCTTTAAACATGCCTTTGACCTCGCTCGCTAGTGATTCTTTCAATGTGGTCAAGGCCACATTGAACTCCTCACGAGTGACCGAGGCTCCCCCATCTGACGTAGGCAAGGACGGATTTCCACCGGAATGGTCCTCCGTCTCGACTACGTTGTCAACCATACTCTTCGGACGGTAAAGTCCTTAAAAAGAGACGAGGCTCTGATACCAATTGAAAGGATCGATATGGTTGACTAGAGGGGGGGTGAATAGGCAACTAACAATTTTTAGCTTTTCTTAACCACTTAAAAATTAAGCGACAAAATAAGTTGTCTAGAAATTCTACTAGGATGACAACTAAGATAAAGAAGCACAACAACTACACATGCATGCTATAGGAGTTGAACAATTAAAGCATGCAAAAGTAAAGGTAAGAAATAACCACAAGTGGAACCGGAGGAGACAAGGATGTGTTTCCGAAGTTCCTTCCCTTTGAGGGGAAGTACGTCTCCGTTGGAGCGGTGTGGAGGCACAATGCTCCCCAAGAAGCCACTAGGGCCACCGTATTCTCCTCACGCCCTCACACGATGCAAGGTGCCGTGATTCCACTAGTGGTGCCCTTGAAGGCGGCAACCGAACCTTTACAAACAAGGTTGGGGCAATCTCCACAACTTGGAGGCTCCCAACAAACCACGAAGCTTCACCACAATGGAATATGGCTTCGAGGTGACCTCAACCGTCTAGGGTGCTCAAACACCCACGAGTAACAAGATCCGCAAGGGATTAGTGGGGAGAATCAAATATCTCTTGGTGGAAGTTTAGATCGATGCCTCCTCAAGCAATCCCGAGCAAATCAACAAGTTTGATTGGCTAGGGAGAGAGATCGGGCGAAAATGGAGCTTTTGGAGCAACAATGGAGTAGTGGGGGAAGAGGTAAGTCTTCTTGGAGAAGAAGACCCCCTATATATAGTGGGGGGACAAATCCAACCGTTATTGGAGGTTTCAGCCCGCAGAGAGCGGTAGTACCGCGCATGAGTTGCGGTACTACCGCTGGCTGAGCGGTACTACCGCTTGGGAAGCGGTACTACCGCATAGGCAAAAGATTGCAACATGATTGACAACCACGGATGAAATAAATTACATCCGTGGCTACATCCGCAGGGAAAACGGTAGTAGCAAAACGCGACACGGTACTACCGCTTAAGATAAGCGGTACTACCGCGTTGTATGCGGAAGTAAAAAATTACTTCCGCATCCACTTCTGTACTTAGACTCAGCGCCTGGGCCAGATACACGGTACTACCGCTCTGGGGACGCGGTACTACCGTGTCGGCAGGCGGTACTACCATGTAACTGCGCGGTACTACCGCGTGGTTGAGCGGTACTACCGCTTGCTAGGCAGTTGATCAGTTAAGAAGCCACAGTTTTGCATAAACGAAAGATAACCGGTTGGACCTCCAGAAAAGCAAGGAAAGGTGGTGTGGGAGAAGGATGTGTACGTGTTGATTCTACCCAAACCTTTCCGACGCGGACCCCCTCTTAATAGTACGGCTTTCCTATTACTCAAAGCCACCGACAGGGAGCAAAAAGAAAACACCGTCCTTCATAGAATCCGAGGGGCAAGCAATCGTCTTGTGCCATAAGGGAGATATACCTGTATGAGCTTAGAACACACGATCAGTCCACAAATGCATTGTCATCAATCACCAAAACTACTTAGGGAGAAATATGCCCTTACAGAGTGGTTTTTGTAACTTAGGCGAATCGGGTTCGCGGCTAAGCACCCACTGGGGGATTTGAGGATCAGCATCTTAGAAACCGATAATCATTAAGGAATTGTTGTGAACTTGTCTTCGAAAACAAACTGGAAGATCTTTATTACAACTCGACCGATCGAGTGCCTTTAAGCATAGAAGCGGCGGAGCAGGTCCGCGTTCCACGAACGGGGTTCATCTTTCTTCTTGGCGACGTTGTAGATGTGGTATGCCCCATTGTGCAGCACCTTGGTGATGATGAAGGGGCCTTCCCAAGCTGGGGCGAGTTTGTGCAGTCACTTCTGACGCACTCGAAGAACCAGGTCTCCCTCCTGGAATGCTCGGCTCTGGACATTGCGAGCATGGAATCGGCGCAGGTCTTGTTGGTAGATGGTCGAGCAGATCAAAGCCATCTCACGTTCTTCCTCCAAGAGGTCGACTGCATCTTGACGGGCTTGTTCTGCTTCGGCCTTGGAGAAGAGTTCCACTCGGGGGGCATTATGCAACAAATCACTCGGTAGTACGGCCTCGGCTCCATAGACAATGAAGAAGGGGGTACGATCAGTCGACCGGTTTGGAGTTGTCCTCAGCCCCCATAAGACAGACGCTAGTTCGGTCACCCAAGCTCCGGTAGCATGCTTGAGGTCACACATAAGCCGCGGCTTCAGGCCTTGGAGGATCAAACCATTTGCTCTTTCTGCTTGTCCATTCGACTGCGGATGCGCTACGAAGGCGTAGTCGACCCGTGTACCTTGGGAGGAACAGAAAGCTCTGAATTCGTTCGAGTCAAAGTTGGAACCATTATCCGTGATGATGCTGTGAGGGACTCCATATCTGAAAATTAGTTCTATGATGAAGCTGATGGCGGTGCTCGAGCCGAGGTTCTTGATGAGCTTGGCTTCGATCCATTTGGTAAACTTGTTGACTGCTACGAGCAGGTGAGTGAATCCACTTCTGCCAGTTTTGAAGGGGCCGACCATGTCCAACCCCCAAATGGCAAACGACCAAACCAATAGAATGGTCTTTAAGGAAGACGCCGGCTTATGAGAAATGTTGGAGTAGAACTGGCAGCCTTCGCACTTGTCTACGATATCTTTCGCCATTTTTTTAGCTCGGGGGCAATAAAATCCAGCTCGGTACGCCTTTGCCACTATAGTCCAAGAGGAAGCGTGGTGGCCATAAGTCCCCGAGTGAATTTCGTTCAGAATCACTCGACCTTCTTCCGGGGTGATGCAGCGCTGAGCGACTCCTGTGACACTCTCCCTATAGAGCTGACCCTGAATGACGGTGAAGGCTTTGGATCGACGGACGATCTGGCGTGCTTCCTCTTCATCCTCCGGGAGTTCCTGCCTGAGCAGGTACGCTATGTACGGCACAGTCCAGTTGGGCGTGATCACCAAAATCTCCATGATCAGGTCGACCACTGCAGGCACTTCGACTTCAGTCGGATCAGACGCACTGACTGGCTGTGGGGGTTCCTCCGTGAAGGGATCTTCTTTGACTGAGGGGGTGTGCAGGTGCTCCAAAAGCACATTCTTGGGTATAGGCTTCCGAGTGGACCCTATCTTCGCGAGATCGTCAGCATGCTAATTCTTGATTCTGGGCACGTGATGGAGCTCTAAACCTTCAAACTTCTCTTATAGCTTTCGCACTGCACTGCAGTAACTGGTCATTGCCGGGCTTCTGACGTCCCACTCCTTCATCACCTGATTGACCACTAAGTCTGAGTCATCGTAGACCATCAGGCGACGGACGCCGAGTGAGATGGCCATACGCAACCCGTACAAAAGCGCCTCGTATTCAGCTTCATTGTTTGATGAGTCGAAGTGGATTTGAAGGACGTAACTGAGCTTGTCGCACCTAGGAGATACCAAAACCATGCCTGCACCGGATCCATTCAACATCTTGGATCCATCAAAGAACATAGTCCAGTGGTCCGACTGGATCTGAGTCGGCAGCTCCTGTTCGATCCATTCGGCCACAAAATCTGCTATTGCCTGAGACTTGATAGCTTTCTTCGCTTCAAACTTGATATCTAGCGGAAGAAGTTCAATCACCCATTTTGCCACTCGACCGGTTGCGTCTCGGTTGTTCAAGATTTCTGACAGTGGGGCGTCGCTGACGACTGAGATTGAATGATCCGAGAAGTAATGAGCAGTGCGGTCAAGTAAATCCCATACACAAGCTTCTGGTAATGCGGGTATCTTTCCTTGGAGGGAGTTAATACTTCGGAAATGTAATAGACTGGGCGTTGGACTTTGTAGGCTTTGCCTTCTTCTTCCCGCTCGGCCGTGAGTACAGTGCTGACAACTTGTCCGGTGGCTGCGATGTACTGTAAGAGAGGCTCATTGCTGACTGGGGCAGCAAGCACCGGCTGGGTGGAAAGCAGGGCTTTGAGCTCTTCAAACGCTGCTTCAGCTTCAGAATTCTAATCGAACTTTTCAGATTTATTCATCAGTCGGTAGAGGGGTAATGCCTTCTCACCAAGACGAGAAATGAACCGACTCAATGCGGCCAAGCAACCAGTTAGCTTCTGGACGTCGTGTATATTCTCGGGCGCTTCATTCGAAGGATGGCACCAACTTTTTCTGGGTTGGCGTCGATTCCTCATTCAGAAACAAGGAAACCCAGTAGCTTACCACCCGGAACTCTGAATGTACACTTCGACGGATTGAGCTTGATATCATAGCTTCTCAAATTTACGAATGTCTCAGCGAGGTCAGTCAGCAGGTCGGAACCTTTGCGTGACTTGACCACGATGTCATCCATGTATGCTTCCACGTTTCGACTGATTTGTTTCGGCAGTCACTTTTGAATCATGCGCATGAAGGTAGCGTCGGCATTCTTGAGACCGAAAGGCATGGTGACATAACAGAAACACCCGAATGGGGTGATAAAGGCTGTCTTGATTTCATCGGGTCCAAACAGACGGATCAGATGGTACCCGGAATATGAGTCCAGAAAGGACAAATGCTCGCATCCCGCAGTCGAGTCGACTATCTGATCGATGCGAGGGAGAGAAAGTGATCTTTCGGGCAGGCCCGATTGATATGCTTGAAACCGATGCACATGCGGAGGGACTTGTCCTTCTTGGGGACCATAACCACATTGGCGAGCCACTCGGAGTGGTAGATCTCGCGGATGAACTCAGCTGCCAGAATCCGAGCCACCTCTTCGCCAATTGCTTTTCTCTTCTCCGCAGCGGACCGACGGAGATGTTCCTTTACGGGCTTCAATTTTGGGTCGACTCGCAAACGATGCTCAGCCAGTCCCCTGGGTACACCTGGCATGTCAGACGGTTTCCATGCGAAGATGTCCCAGTTCTCACGGAAGAACTGGGTGAGCGCTTCTTCCTATTTGCTGTCGAGTGTAGTTGAGATGTGGGTCGGTGCTGCATTGGGGTCGGTGGGGTGAATGTGCACGGACTTCGTCTCCCCTGCCGACTGAAAAGCTGACTCGGAAGCCGGCTTCTTAGCCCGCAACAAATCACTCGGATCCGCATTCTTCTGGTACTCCTCCATCTCTGCTGCTGCCATCTGCTCGTCAGCAATCTTCGAGCCTTTCTGGAAGCACTCTTCTGCTTTCTGTCGGTTCCCCGTGACGGTTATGACGCCGTTGGGCCTCGGCATCTTCAGCCTGAGGTACACATAACACGGTCGAGCCATGAATCTGGCGTAGGCGGGCCTACCCAGAATGGCATGATAGGCGCTGTTGAAGTCCACCACTTCAAATGTCAGCTTCTCTTTGCGGTAATTCTTTGAATCGCCGAAAACTACGTCGAGTGAGATTTGGCCAAGTGAGTCAGCCTTCTTCCCGGGGATGACCCCGTGGAACCTCATGTTACTCTCGCTCAGCTTGGACATCGGAATGCCCATCCCCCAGAGGGTTTCAGCATACAGAATGTTCGGGCCACTTCCTCCATCCATCAGGACCCTGGTCAAACGAGTGCCCTCGACAACTGGGTCGACCACCAGCGCCTGCCGCCCGAGGGTAGCGATGTGCGCATGGTGATCGGACTGGTCGAATGTGATGGGGGTCTTGGACCACTTCAGATACGTCGTTGTTGCCGGGGCAACCATGTTGACTTCTCTGTTGATAACTTTCAGTCGACTCTTGCTTTCAACGTCAGCAAAAATCATCAAGCTGGAATTAATCTAGGGGTAACCGCCATCCCCTTCTTTGTCCTCAGTCTCCTCTGATTCCTTTTCCTTCTCAGTCGACTGTTCTTTCTGGAAGCTCTGGATCAGGAGCCGACACCGTCGAGTGGTGTGCTTGGGATAAACCAAGTTCCCCTCTTCATCTTTCTTCGTCTGGATAGGACACGGCTGGTCGAGTACATCATTTCCTGCTTGATCTTTCACTTTCTTGGGAACCCAAGGCCCCTTGGGCTTTCCTTTGCCCTTCCCTTGGTTAACAACTGCGGCTTCGCCTTGAGCTGCCGGCTCGGCCTTGCGCTTAGGTTTCCGATTGGAGTTCTGGTCATCTTGGCCGACTGGTTTCTTGCCGCTGCGGAGCCGATCTGCCTCTTCGTTGTTGGCGTACCGACTGGCTATCTCCATCATTCGGGACAGGGACATATCTCTCATTCGACCGAACTTCAGGTTCAGCTCTCTGTATCGCACGCCCTCCTTGAAGGCGCAGACTGCTTGGTGCTCAGACACATTCTCCATCGTGTGGTGCAAGGTGGTCCACCTTTGTATGTAATCCCTCAGGGTTTCATTCGGCTTCTGCACGCAATGCTGTAACTCCACAAGCCCCACAGGCCGTTTGCAGGTACCTTCGAAGGTCCTGATAAACACTCGGGCCAGCTCTTCCCAACTGTAAATGCTCCCGGGGGCCAACTGATTCAGCCATGCCCAGGCCGAGCCGCCCAACATCAGAGGAAGGTGCTTCATGGCCACGTCGTCGTTGCCGCCCCCGATCTGCACAACCACTCGGTAATCTTCGAGCCATGTGTCTGGATTTGACTCGCCGGTGAACTTATTCACTCCTGCCGCCAACCTGAAGTTTGGGGGGATCTCAGCAGCCCTAATGGCACTGCTAAAGCATTCGGGTCCAGAGACAGACGCTCGGCTTCCACTCGGACGATCTCTGCCTTGCTCTTCTCTGTACGCTTTGTTCCTGTCGACGAGCCCCTGCACAAGAATAGATCTTCGTCAAAGCCGGGCCTCCGGGGATCTGGGGGAATCCTCCGCTCATCGTCGCGTAAACGCCTGCCTTCGTGTCGCCGGGGCGAGTACGATCCGCTTCCCGGAGGAGGCGTAGGCACTCGACGGCGGTCATGGTGACCGGGTCGACGATCATACTGCTCATCATTCCGACCCAGATGCCGGTCTTGACGGGGCCCACGGTCTTCACGCCTCGGGGGGATCTTGGACTGTGAGCTGACCAAACGGTGTCCGCTACCACCGATCTGTTGTGAATCCTGTTGCGCGACTGAGAGACAGCCGTGTCCTGCTCTTCGGCCGTCCGGAGCAGCGCCCGGATCTGCTGCAGGCCTCTCCCAGCCTCCGACTGAGATGGCTGGATAGAATCTGCGATGTGAGCCGCGGCTTCAAGGTTCTGGACAGGCGTCCGGAACACCCGAGTCTTGCGCGAGAACGACTGTCGCGGCCGTCGACTGGATTCGGGAACCAGTCGGTGGGCCCGTTCGTCGAGTGCGCGCTGGATATTCTCCAGATGCGTGCGCTCAGCCACGGTGGCTAGGCGCGTGGCTTCGAGGGCCCGAGCCTCTGGAGTGTCTCCCATGATAGGGGTGAAAAGTGCGTCCTCATTGCGGCGACAGAGCTCGTCCCTCTGCTCGGCAGTGAGGGGTTGGGGAATGTACCCGTCGTGGTCGAATGACTGACCGTTGCCGCTGCCGTCATCTCCGCCACGAGGGTATCCTGGCAGACTGCGACGTGAGCCGACCATGAGGACTTCGGCTGCGGGATCACTGCTCCCGCACTCGGAAATCGAATCTGTGGGTTCGATCGACGGATCGACCAGCCCGTAGAGGTATTCGTCGGGCTCGATGGCCGCAACTTGTGGGGTGGCCGTATGGCGGGCCACCGCGTGTTTCACCCACCGCTGGAGCCGTGAGCGACCAGATCGCTTGCGGCGGCGTCCAGCGGGGACGACGGATGATGAAGGAGCCGGCTAGTACCGAGTCGACGGCTGCCGAAGAAGGACGCCGTAGGCGCTGGCACGGAAGTGCGCGGCCCCGCGGACGGGCAACACCTCGATGTCGAGGGGGGCCTCCTGGAGCCAAGCGGAGTCGTCGGCGATGAAGACGAGCGCGCCGAGTCGGATCTCGCGGCCGAACGCCAGATGGCCACCGGAAACCATGATGAAGGAGGTCGGAGAAAAGTTTGCAACCTCACCAGAAGTCGCTAAGACACCCCGCCCCACGGTGGGCGCCAACTGTCGTGGTTCTAAGTCTGACAGTACGAGTAGGGGGTACGTAAGAGGAGGCAAGGCCCTAGCTATGGTGAGATTGTACGCAGGATGTTTACGAGTTCAGACCCTTCTCAGAGGAAGTAAAAGCCGTACGTCTCGGTGCCTTGAGGCGGTCGACTGGAATTTATATGGGTGTTTGAGTTACACGGGGTGCGAACCCTTGTATTGGAGGAAGGGGTGGCTTATATAGAGTGCGCCAAGTCCCCAGCCATCCCCATGTTACAAAGGGTTCAATGTACATAAAAGCAGGGTGTTACTGATAACGCCTGCAGTAAAGAGTGATAAAGGCATTCATTGTCATGGAATGAATGCTGGACCGTTGCTGTCCTAAGGGACCTTTGACCTTCAGGGGTCGAGTATCTTTGAAGTGTCGAGTGAAGTTGAGTCGTTTGGATGAGGGTGTGTAGTCGAGTGGAATGCCCTCTTGGGCCGTGTTAGTCGACTGTTCCTGTTGCCTTCGAGTTGTCTTTTGAGCTTCTGGGGCAGTGACCTTGGTGGGGTACCTGGGTCAGGCCCGTGACCCTACCCTAGGTCTGTAACATCATCAGCGATAATCAATACACAAACGCCACGTGCCATCCTTCTTCTTAACCAAGATAACTGGTGATGCAAACAAGCTAGAGCTACATCTGATAACTCCCTGTGTGAGCAACTCAACCACTTGCTCCTCAATCTCAGTCTTGTGCTCTGGCTTGTGACGGTACAGCCGGATATTGACAGGTTGAGCACCGGGTATCAGAGGAATATGATGATCACAGCTGCGCTTTGGTGGTAGCCCTGTCGGTTCGCCAAAATCATTTGAATACTGCTCCAGCACAGCACAAACACACTCAGGGGTAACGTCTTGCTCCTCCCCCGTCCCCACAGTCACTTGGTAAAGCTGAACCATATGTGAAACAGCCTCTTGACGACATAAACTGTTCAGTTGCATGCTGTTAATGACGTCACAAGAAGGTGTAGATGGGTGTCCATGAAGGTGGACAGTGCCCGCAGCCTCTGGAATGGAGATATGCTTGCCCTTCTAGTCCACCGTCATCGGGTTATGCTCCTCAAGCCAGTCCATTCCCAGAATTGCGTCATACATTCCGAGTGAAAGAACTTTGAAGTCTGTGGTGAATTCATGACCTTGCGAAGCCCACTTGCAATCAGGAATACATACTACACACTGTAATTCGCCGCTACCAGCAATCTTGACACACCCAGCATGGGTCAATGGAGCGACCCCGTCAGTTGGGTGGCCAGTTGAGCATCGACAAACGATGTAGAGCTGCTGGAATCCACCAACATGAGGATCTCGTGCCCCTGCAGCCACGCGTTGAGCTGAAACACCTTTGGTGACTTGTCGCTGGTGAGTGCGTGCTTGGAGATGGCCATCACGGCCTGTGGCAATGGCTGCTGCTCTCCATCGATAACGGAGTCGAGGCCGAAGGGTTCCAGGAGCTCCTCCACTACGTGCAGCTGCACCGTGGCAGGACACGTATGATCGTGGCCCCACCGCAAGCAGAGACCGCGGGCGTGGCGGTATTCACGGAGAGCTTTTACTTTGTTGTTGTCCGTGCGAGCACCCTCGATGCCGCGTCTGTCATTGGCCGCTGGCATTGATGCAACATCGACTGGCCAGGGTGGAGGCGTCGACAACAACAGCGCCCCGGAGCGTTGCCCCGTGTCCAGCGAGCGCGGAGCTGGCGGGTGCGGAAGTGGATGATGCACACCCCCAGCCACTTCCCCCTGAAGCAGCGCGAGGGAACATGACGTGTCCAGATCGGGTGGTCGATGTACCAGCACCACCGCCCGGATGTCGGCGCGGAGTCCCTCCACAAAGCGAGTAAGGTAATAGTAAGGGTGAATTGCATCAGAATAAGAGGCCAAATGATTAATAATAAGTTGGAATTGCTCAATATAGTCAGCCAAGATAGCTATCTGCTTAATGGTGTAAAATTGACCGATACGTCCAAAATGCATCACTATTTTATATCGTAATTCATCCTTATTCATTGATATATTTCACATTACGATGATGTTCTTATGTTGTTTTGGCCTATTTTACACAGTTTGCAACTTTCCGGTGCCGAAGCAGCAGACGCAGGATTCAGCGGTAAAAAGTGGACGCTGAGTTACTGAAGAAGAATACCTCCAAATTACCTGAAAATCGACGGAGGGTATTTTCCAGACGAATCACGAAGGCACGCAAAAGGGCAACCAGAGGGGGACCACAGGGCGCCCAGGCGGCCACCTGGCGCGGCCCCCTCCCTGGCCGCGCCGGGGGGGGGGGGGCGCCTGGAGCCCCTGGCCCACTTCCGGCTGCCCCCTTTTGCCTATATACTCCTCGTCATCCGAAAACCCTAAAAAGGAGAGTTTTGACGGAGTTCCGCCGCCGCTCCGTGGCGGAAACCTACAGAGAAGAAAAAGCCATCTCCGGCGGGCAGATTCCGCCGGGGAGATCACCTCCCGGAAGGGGAGATCATCGCCATCATCATCACCATCGTCACGGGCATCATCAAGATCATCATCAACATCATCCCCAACATCAGCACCATCTCCATCTTCATCCAAATCTCATCTCACCATTGCAACTTGTGTTGTAATCCGTACTATCTATCCTCTCTACTCCCTAGGTGTTGATTACTACTTTGTGGTGAATGCTATTCAGTTTTGTTGGAGAAATATCATTATGTCCAGATTGTTTACCATCCATTTATCTCCACTGATCATGATCTCTTTTATGTCTTGTGAGTAGTTACTTTAGTTCCTGAGGGCATGGGAAAAGTCTTGTTGTTAGTAGTCATATGATGTTGAAGTAATATGTGTTAGTTGATACTTAAGTTGTGTTTTTATTTTACTAGTGGTGTTGTGTGAGTCGAACACTCAACACTTCGCCTTATTAAGGACCTAGGGGAATACATTGTGTACAAAGAATGCTTACGGTGGGTTGCCGAAGTGACAGAAACCTGAACCCCAGTTCGCACGCTTTTGCACAAGGGAACAATGGATCATCGATCGTATTGCTATGGTTAGGCTTTTGCCTTAAATACTATCTTGTATTTGTGGATGCTTGCAAGGTGTTTAATCATAAGAGTGCACTCATCTTAGTCTAGAGAGTGTACTAGCATAGATCCACCCACTCAACACTTATCAACACATCACATAGTACCGATACGGAATATGATGAAAGCACATGACTACCTCTCCCGTGTGTCCTCAAGAACACTTTAGCCTTTATAAGTTCAGTTGCTAGGCCTCTCCTTTGCTCAGAAAGGATTGGGCCACTTGTTACTCTTCAGTGCCTTTTACTTTGCTCGCTTTTACTTTCCTGTTGCTTATATCAAGAAAACCCCTAAAAAGTTATCTTTCAGTGCTTGCAGTAATTCCTTGCTCAGAATCGCTTATCAATACCTTCTGCTCCTCGTTGGGTTCGACACTCTTACTTATCGAAAACGCTGCAATAGATCCCTTACGGTTGTGGGTCATCAAGTACCATTTTCTGGCGCCGTTGCCGGGGAGTGTAGTGCTATTGGTAAAGTGAAACTGGTAAGGAAGTTTTTATATTTCTGTTTTTATTTTGCTGTTGCTGCTCTTTGTCCTTATGGACAACCTTGCTATTGGATCGTTGCTTGTGGGAAGACGCCCCACACCTGTGGTGGTTGCTCCTCCCCCTACTGAAATTGTGCCCTATAAAATACCAGCTGGTATTATCGATTATGTTTTGGCTAATCGTTATGCAGGAGACAGACATCCCGGTGAACACTGGCTATATCTGTCACAACTATGTTCATTATTTAAGCTTGCAGGTGAATCAATGGAGTTTGTCATGAGGAAATTGTTCTCCGTATCGCTTATAGATAAAGCTTCAGATTGGTATAAGCTTCTCGATAACTCACACTTGCTTGATTGGCAAGAGCTTATGTCTCTCTTTTATACCAAGTTTTATCCTCTTCGTGAAATTCATCGAGACTGGAACTATATCTATAACTTTAGGTCTCGTGACGGAGAAAGCATTGCTCAAGCTTGGGGGATATTGAAGTCCCTAATGCTCAAATGTCCTATTCATGAGCTCCCCAAGGAAATTATACTTACAATTTTTTATGCCAGGCTTTCTCGTCAGGATAAGGAGATGCTGGATGCCTCCTCTAGTGGGGTATTTCAGACGAAGAGTGTTGAAGAAAGGTGGGATCTCATTGAAAGGATCCAGAGGAATACGAAGATTGGGAAATCGATAAAGGTATTGAACCCGCTATAAATTATGAGCATGATTATATTGAGAGCTATGTGAAAACTGATTACTTCGATACTTTTTGCTCTAAGATTGGTCTTGATTCCCATCTAATGATTGATTTCTGTAAGGATTTTGCCTCTCACGTTGATTCTTTTAAAAAGAAGAGAGACCAGCATCATGAACCTTTCAAAGAGCTACCTGTTGATATTCATGTTGCTGACCCTATTTTGCCTGCAGTTATATATGAAAAGCCTCCTTTTCCCGCAAGGATAAGGGAGCAATCTCTTGTGACAGGCGTAATAAATAAAAGTGAGAGAAGAATTGATGAGCCTGAGGACCATATCAAGGTCGATCCTCAAGTTGCATTGGTTAAAGACCATGTTACTAATGATGTTTTGGATTCCAATGTAATTTTTTGTGCTGTTTTCACTAACCTTGTCACAGCCAAGAATAAAGGCCCAATTTCAGGTACTCCAGTAGTATCTGTTAAAATAGGAGATCACAATTATTATGGGCTATGCGATTTGGGATCGAGTGCTAATGCTATCCCCTATTCACTTTATGAAGAGATCATCGGTGAGATTTCCCCTTGTGAACTTGAAGGAGTTGATGTTACCATTCATCTTGCAAACAGAACAACTATCTCTCCTATCGGAATCGTGAGAGACGTTGAAGTCCTATGTGGAAAGGTAAAATACCCTATCGACTTTCTAGTACTTGGTTCAGAGAGAGACAATTTTTGTCCTATTATTTTTGGTAGACCTTTTCTTAGAACTTGTGGAGCTATAATAGATTGCAAGAAAGGTAAAGTTTCTGTTGAATTCAATGGTGAGCCATATGAATTTAATTTTTCTAAGTTCTCTAAGCAGGCTCGTGGTACCGATTTACCTAGTGATGATAAAATTATTGAAAGTATTGCTTCTATTGCTATTCCCCCTAATGATCCTTTGCAGCAATATATGGAGGACCACGAGAATGATTTGCATATGCAGGAAAGAAATGAACTAGATGAAATATTCTTGAGACAACCTGCTATCCTGAAGCACAACCTTCCGGTTGAACCTTTGAGAATTTTATCAAAACCAAAAGAAGACCCGGTGTTCGACCTTAAACCTCTTCCCGATACGCTCAAGTATGCTTATTTAGATGAAAAGAAAGTATATCCTGCTATTATCAACTCTAACCTTTCAGGATATGAAGAAGAGCGACTATTGGAAGTACTTCGTAAACACCGAGGTGCAATTGGCTATACCCTTGATGACCTTAAGGGGATTAGTCCATCTATCTGTCAACATACTATCAACCTTGAACCCGATGCTAAACCAGTTGTTGATTATCAACGACGGTTGAACCCGAAGATGATGGATGTTGTAAGAACTGAGATTCTCAAGCTTCTAGCCGCAGGTATTATCTACCCTATAGCTGATAGTAAGTGGGTAAGCCCGGTACATTGTGTTCCTAAGAAAGGAGGTACAACTGTGGTTCCTAATGATAAGAATGAACTAATACCTCAGAGAATTATTATTGGATATAGAATGTGTATTGATTACAAGAAGCTGAACAAGGCAACCAGGAAGGATCACTACCCGTTGCCATTCATTGACCAAATGTTTGAAAGGTTATCCAAAAATACCCACTTTTGTTACCTCGATGGTTATTCTGGTTTCTCTCAAATTCATGTTAACACTGCTGATCAAGAGAAGACCACTTTTACTTGTCCCTTTGGTACTTATGCTTACAGGCGTATGCCTTTTGGTTTATGTAATGCCCCTGCTACTTTTCAAAGGTGTATGTCTGCTATCTTTCATGGTTTCTGTGAGGAGATTGTGGAAGTCTTCATGGACGATTTCTCCGTCTATGGAACTTCCTTTGACCATTGTCTCCACAACCTTAATAAAGTTTTGCAGAGATGTGAGGAGACAAATTTGGTACTCAACTGGGAGAAGTGCCACTTCATGGTTAACGAAGGAATTGTTCTTGGTCACAAGATTTCCGAAAGGGGAATTGAGGTGGACAAGGCCAAGATCGAAGCAATTGAGAGGATGCCCTATCCAAGGGACATCAAAGGTATTCACAGTTTTCTTGGTCATGCTGGTTTCTATAGAAGATTTATTAAAAACTTTTCTAAGACTTCGAGGCCCCTCACTAATCTTCTCCAGAAGGACGTTCCTTTTGTATTTGATGAAGATTGTAAGGAAGCTTTTGAAGTTCTTAAGAAAGCTTTAATAACCGCTCCTATAGTACAACCACCTGACTGGAATTTACCTTTCGAGATTATGTGTGATGCTAGTGATTTTGCTGTTGGAGCTGTTTTAGGGCAAAGAGTTGATAAGAAATTGAATGTTATACATTATGCTAGTAAAACCCTTGATAGTGCTCAAAAGAATTATGCTACTACTGAGAAAGAAATCTTAGTTGTATTGTTTGCTTGTGATAAGTTTAGGCAGTATATTGTTGATTCCAAAGTTATTATTCATACTGACCATGCTGCCATTAAGTACCTTATGACAAAGAAGGATGCCAAGCCAAGGCTTATCAGATGGGTACTCCTTCTTCAAGAATTTGATTTGCAGATTGTTGATAGGAAAGGAGAAGACAATCCGGTGGCGGACAATCTTTCAAGGATGGAAGATATACCGCATGATCCCATCCCATTCAACGACAGCTTTCCAGACGAGCAACTTGCCGTTGTAAAAGTACAGTCTCTTTCCGATCCGTGGTTTGCAGATTATGCTAATTTTATCGTTGCGAAGTATTTGCCTCCAGGTTTAACATTTCAGCAAAGAAAGAAGTTCTTTCATGATTTGAGGCACTACTTTTGGGATGACCCACATCTTTTCATAGAAGGTCCAGACGGGATCGTGAGAAGATGCATACCGGAACATGAGCAGAAGGACATTCTCAGACAATGTCATGATAGTCCCTATGGAGGACATCATGCCGGTGAGAGGACCGCACATAAGGTTCTTCAATCAGGTTTTTATGGGCCTACTCTCTTTAAGGATGCTAGAAATTATGTTTTAGCCTGTGATAAATGTCAGAGAGTTGGTAACATTAGTAGAAGGAATGAGATGCCTATGAATTACTCACTAGTGATTGAACCCTTTGATTGCTGGGGTTTTGATTTTATGGGTCCTTTTCCTTCTTCGCACAAGTACACTCACATTTTAGTAGCTATTGATTATGTGACCAAGTGGGTTGAAGCAATCCCCACTGAAAGTGCTGATCACAAGACATCTTTGAAAATGCTCAAAGATGTGATTTTTCCTAGGTTTGGTGTACCTAGGTACCTCATGATTGATGGAGGATCACACTTCACGCATGGAGCTTTTAGAAAAGCTTTAGCCAAGTACGATGTCAATCATAGAATTGCTTCACCGTACCATCCTCAAACTAGTGGGCAAGTTGAGCTCACCAATAGAGAGATTAAGTTGATCTTGCAGAAGACAGTAAACAGAAATAGAAAGGACTGGTCAAATAAGTTAGGAGATGCTTTGTGGGCGTATAGAACTGCTTACAAAAACCCCATGGGCATGTCCCCCTATAAGATGGTGTATGGCAAGGCTTGCCATTTGCCATTAGAATTAGAGCACAAAGCTTTCTGGGCTGTTAGAGAGCTTAATGTTGACCCAAAGTTAGCTGGTGAGAAGCGTCTCATGAACTTGACTTCTCTAGATGAGTGGAGAAGTGAAGCTTACGAGAGTGCTAAAATGTTCAAGGAAAAGGTAAAGAAGTGGCAGGATAGGAGGATTCTGAAACGTGAATTTAATGTTGGTGATAAAGTTTTGTTGTTTAGATCCCGTTTCAGGTTTTCTCCAGGCAAACTACTTTCCAGGTGGGAAGGGCCATTTCATATTGAAGAAGTTTATCGGTCTGGTGCAATTAAGATTAACAATTTTGAAGGCACCAAACCTCAAGTTGTGAATGGGCAAAGACTTAAGCATTACATAGCAGGAGACCCTGTCAATGTTGATGTGAATATGATATACACAACAACTCACGAAGAACATGTTGCAGCCCTGTTTCAGACACCAGCAGAAGCAGAATAAGAAAAGGTATGCATTACAGTAAGGAAACATCGCGAACCGCCATAAAAGTTCCATATTATGAGTTTTTGCAAAATTAGTAAAATTCTAAGCCTAAGTGGAGCCGGAGACAAGCTCCAGGGGGCCCAGGCGCCCCCCTGGCGCTCCCTACCTCCTGGCCGCGCCGGGAGGCCGCCTGGGCACCCAGGAGTCCGTCTCCGACCCCGCTTTAGCCTGTTACCTTCCTTTTCGTGCATAAATTTTTGCTATATATTTGCCCGGATTGTTCCGGCAACGTATCTCGCGATTTCGTGTGTTTTCTTTTCGATCTGTTTCTGCCAGGGAATCTTTCAGCTGGACCTAGGTGCCATGGCTTCTCCAAGTTCCCCCAAGGACAAGTTCATCGTCAGCGTCATCAACCCTTACCTCGCTGAGGTGAAGAAGCACCCTCAGGTTGTTCGGATGGAGGACGGTGTCCTCCATCAAGAAGATCTGAAGGGACCTATCAAGGAGGGGAGCATCCAGGCCAGGCTAGAAGAAGTGGAGCAAGAAGTCTTCAAGTACAAGAAGATGATCGAGCGTGGTGTTGAAGCTAACTTTGACATCATCAACGAGCTGAAGACCTACTTCCTGAAGGAGATGAAGGGGATGTGGAAAAGCATCACCGCATATGAAGAAAGAATTGAAGAACTCCAAGGGAAAATTTATGATCTACATCACCAGAACTGTGAGTATGAACTAAGGTTTATGCGCATGGGTATGGGTGCTGCATGCAGGATTCAGGAGACAAACTTCTCATATGAAACTGGAGAACCCCTTCCATGGAAGCGCTTCGCTGAGGACTACGTGATCAACGTCAACAAGAATGAGGAGTGAAATCTCCTTGGGTAATGGCATTCCCTTGGCTTGTTCCAAGTTTGTGGGAGTGCCAGGTATCTTTATCTTTATCTTTTGTCTTTTAGAGTCAAGTAGAGTTGTATCATGTCTAGGGAGGTTATTATATGAAATAGGTGTGTGCATTGAGGTCTATCACTCCTTCGGTGGAGAGATTGTATCCGTGAGTGTGGAGTCGTCTATGATGGAATATTAATGAGAAGTCTATTGGTTCCTTTGCTGCACTCGGTATTCTCTTCACGCAATCGACCTTATATGATGATTCTTATGGGGAGTATTGACCTTCTATCAGGTATGGCTGTGAAAACCTTATTTAATCTTGGCAAACATAGCTTTGGTCATAACAACAAGCATGATTTTCTTAAAGTAGCGACATAGCCAAAACCTTTATGTTATTATGCTTGAAGTGTTATGCTGACAAGGAAGACAACTTGATGTGTTAGGCTTATTTTAATGTTTATGCTTTATATTGCTTTGCATCTTAGTCATCATCAATTGTCTGTTCTCTCAAAGCCTTTGCTAGCCTAAACTCTGTACTAAGCGGAATTCTGCTTGTGCATCCATACCCTTAAACCAATACCTTCCATATGAGTCCACCATACCTTCCTATTCGTGGTATTCCACTACCACCTCCTAAAGTACAGAATTTGTGTGTTATCCTTAAATGTTCAAAATCCTCTATTTTGTGCCCCTGTTTTAGCTCATGAGGAAGTAATAGTTAATTCATGATCTTTTTAAGTTGGACAAGTTTTACCCCGGGATTGCATGTCTAATCTGCAAACCCCTAATACGAGAAGGAACAGGCATGAGTGCGCCCGGCTCATAAAAGATAATACAACAAACAAACCCTCCTTCACGCTTTGTTCATGAGAAATCAGAAAACTTTGGCAGCGATAAACAAAGGAGATTTAGGGGATGTGATCGTCCCCGTACGGGAGTCGTTCCTTGAAACTTGTCCAGCTCGAGAAGTAATTGAGTTATCTATTAGCATTCGTTGACAAATCATGCACCTCTCAAAACTTGTTTTCATTCTGTTTGATTTAAGGATAGCACATGAGTTTTCCCTACTTCCCTAGAGCGGGGCCTATCTCTTAGTTTTAGGTTGAGTCAGTTATTCCTACTTCCTTCTATTCTTAAAGAGAGCAGACATTTTATGTTGACGAGGATATCATATCCTTGTTGACATTATCATTTGATAAGTAAGTTGTTTGTCAAGCCCAACTAAGGCAAACATCTTCCTTTGTGTTAACACTTTCACTTCTTACCTAATAACATGTTCTTTCAAAAGCTTCAATTAATCTCATCAAAACATAAAGAGAAAGAGCAAAAGTAAAAGCTATTAGTTGTTCTTTGACCAAAGGACATGTTTGCCATGATTTGATGAGTTTCCTTAGCCCTACTTTCGAATATAAGTGTTACCACTCTTTTATAAGGGCCTTATGAGTTGAAGATTGCTGTTGAGGATATTTGAGTTGGTGAAGAAACTATCATGCTTCTTGTCCGTATTCTATTTATCGACACTTCACTCTATAAACTTGTGGACAAGTTTACTGAGTTCAGTATTCGCTTGGGGACAAGCGAGGTCTAAGCTTGGGGGTGTTGATACGTCCAAAATTCATCACTATTTTATATCGTAATTCATCCTTATTCATTGATATATTTCACATTACGATGATGTTCTTATGTTGTTTTGGCCTATTTTACACAGTTTGCAACTTTCCGGTGTCGAAGCAGCAGACGCAGGATTCAGCGGTAAAAAGTGGACGCTGAGTTGCTGAAGAAGAATACCTCCAAATTACCTGAAAATCGACGGAGGGTATTTTCCAGACGGATCACGAAGGCACGCAAAAGGGCAACCAGAGGGGGCCACAGGGCGCCCAGGCGGCCACCTGGCGCGGCCCCCTCCCTGGCCGCGCCGGGGGGGGGGGGGCGCCTGGAGCCCCTGGCCTACTTCCGGCTGCCCCCTTTTGCCTATATACTCCTCGTCATCCGAAAACCCTAAAAAGGAGAGTTTTGACGGAGTTCCGCCGCCGCTCCGTGGCGGAAACCTACAAAGAAGAAAAAGCCATCTCCGGCGGGTAGATTCCGCCGGGGAGATCACCTCCCGGAAGGGGAGATCATCGCCATCATCATCACCATCATCATGGGCATCATCGAGATCATCATAAACATCATCCCCAACATCAGCACCATCTCCATCTTCATCCAAATCTCATCTCACCATTGCAACTTGTGTTGTAATCCGTACTATCTATCCTCTCTACTCCCTAGGTGTTGATTACTACTTTGTGGTGAATGCTATTCAGTTTTGTTGGAGAAATATCATTATGTCCAGATTGTTTACCATCCATTTATCTCCACTGATCATGATCTCTTTTATGTCTTGTGAGTAGTTACTTTAGTTCTCGAGGGCATGGGAAAAGTCTTGTTGTTAGTAGTCATATGATGTTGAAGTAATATGTGTTAGTTGATACTTAAGTTGTGTTGTTATTTTACTAGTGGTGTTGTGTGAGTCGAACACTCAACACTTCGCCTTATTAAGGACCTAGGGGAATACATTGTGTACAAAGAATGCTTACGGTGGGTTGCCGGAGTGACAGAAACCTGAACCCCAGTTCGCACGCTTTTGACAAGGGAACAATGGATCATCGATCGTATTGCTATGGTTAGGCTTTTGCCTTAAATACTATCTTGTATTTGCGGATGCTTGCAAGGTGTTTAATCATAAGAGTGCACTCATCTTAGTCTAGAGAGTGTACTAGCATAGATCCACCCACTCAACACTTATCAACACATCACATAGTACCGATACGGAATATGATGAAAGCACATGACTACCTCTCCCGTGTGTCCTCAAGAACACTTTAGCCTTTATAAGTTCAGTTGCTAGGCCTCTCCTTTTCTCAGAAAGGATTGGGCCACTTGTTACTATTCAGTGCCTTTTACTTTGCTCGCTTTTACTTTCTTGTTGCTTATATCAAGAAAACCCCTAAAAAGTTATCTTTCAGTGCTTGCAGTAATTCCTTGCTCAGAATTGCTTATCAATACCTTCTGCTCCTCGTTGGGTTTGACACTCTTACTTATCGAAAACGCTGCAATAGATCCCTTACGGTTGTGGGTCATCATTGACGAATGAGCAACTGGTGGCGATCGCGCCCGAAACAAGTGCATAAGAGGCTAGAGAACGACTCCCAGTAGAAGCCTGCAATCTTCTTCTGGCTCGATTGCAGCTATATGGCGGCCGATCCCGAGAAATTCAAGGATGCCATGGGTACCCAGAATGAGGAGTGGATGTTAAACATGGAGAAGTACTGTTCACAGAGAGTTTTCTAGAGTTTGGGGTTCTCGCCCGTGAATTTTGGGAAACAAATGGAAGGGTGTGCCTGTCCCAAGCCCGCGAGGAGCTGTCTGGCATGAGATAATGGCGAAGCAGCGGAAATCAGGGATGGGGATGCGGGGAACTGACCTATGCCCAGGAGGGGCACCGGTGTCATGGTCGGCGCCGACTCCCGGTGGAGGAATGCGTCGCTGTGGTCATCAGACCCGTGGGGCAGCTCCTGCGCGTTGATGCCGGAGCCGGGGAGGCTCCCGGTCACTACGAGGGAGGGGGCGGGGGCTGACGCCCCGATTTCTGCCACTCCAGGCGCCGCCACCGCAGGCGCGCACCCTTGCTGAAGATCGGCCACCGCAGTGCTCAGATTCGCCACACAACGCTCCAGGTCGGGCCGCCACACGAGGAGATCGTTGACCTTGGCGGTGTTGGCATGCACATCCGCTGTGTTGTTACGGAGCTCGATGCGCAACTCGTCCATGGAGGACGTGAGCTTGTCCATGTACTCCTTCATGGTGGGATCCATGGCCTCGATCTGCAGCCGAGCTTGACGAAGGCGGCGGGTCTCGACGAATTGCGCCAGATCGCGCGCAGAGGAAGAGTGGTGGCTGGTCTCTGATACTAGATGTTAGGATGAGGATAGGTTCTATGTATTACAGCGGAGAATCACTCTCAGGGTACAAATCGGTGGCTATTACATGCAAATCTCATGAACTAAAACTAGGGTTCATGCGAGAGGAAGGGGAATGGGGAATGGGAGCCGGTGCCGTCGCCGTGATCCACTGGAAGCTGCTTCTTGGTTGAGTGGGTGGATAAGTAGGTGACCACCTGGGCTGGGCCGGCTCACACCCACTCTGGCCCAAACACTCTCGAGTTAGCCTTGCAAGCCCGCGCTGGCCTGGTTGCCGTGGGTGAGTCAGGCCTATCACTGCCTGGTGTCCCAGGGGTGCTAACAGGTTAATCCTACCATGCTACAATGGGTGAGTTGCCTGCAGGGCCACCCTGGTGCTGCTATCTCTCCATGAGCAGCCACTACCTCGTGTTTTATCCAACCATGTCATAGCACTACGAGGTGTTATCGATCCCAAATATACCATGGAACCTTCCAACGGGACACATTTCTAAGCATGCGTGCGAGGATAAGCCGGTGTGCGAGATGGAGCGGCCACCTTCGCCGTACATCGTAGATGTCTTCTCATCATAGGCCGGTGAGTGGAAGGAGAGGTCATTTGTTCGGGAAGGGAAGGCCGCAAGAACGGTCGCCGGTTGTAGGTCAAAACAAAGACGCATATTGCGTTATGCTGCTTACTGGCACGGAGCACTCTACGTCTCTTGCGAAGACGATTTTGTTTTGAGGTATATATATCAATCTGCTGACACCTAATATGTGTTCGGATTCTCCATTTTTCTTCTTCACAAAGCAACTAGTGCATTCCGGATGTTCTAATTAATGATGATCTCACATTTTACAGAATGAGCTTGTCAAATAATAAATACCAAGTAATTCCGTGCCCTGAAGGGAAGAAGCTAGAGTCTTATGCACCTCGTCTCAGCAAATCCAAGAAGGGCGTCTATTGTGCATTCCGTGTTGCATGCGATGCATTCCGGGTATGGTTCCTTAACAAAACGTATGGAAAGATGGAGTGGGTGTTGAACAATGACATCAACTTTGAGCATGTACCTAAATGTCCTTGCAACTTTGTTGGGAGACCCTGGATCTTACAAGGAAGCGACAGTAACGAAGAATTACTTGAAGACAACTCTGAATGGGATCCAAACAATGATAATGTGGTTAGCGCTGAAGATTGGGTTGCGAAGTACGGTTCTAACTCAACAATTGATTTTCTTAGATTTCATCCTTACGAAGAGATTGCCATGTTTGAATCGAGCGGCAATGTGATGGCCTAACGTATGAACACTTTGAAGGTTCGGGATTTGGGTCATGTTAAAATGGGGAAGAACAAGATTGATTGTTCTTTCCCATACATGTCATGTTGGATGGGGCCGTTACCTGGAAGCCACAATAGAACCCAATTTTGATCATAGTGGTTAAAGTCATGAAGTTTAGTTTGTAACACAATTTATTTTTATTACGAAATAATGTAGGCTCATGTGTCACATTTTATTTCAATTTTGCTAACTCGTCTTATCTATGGGTACATATTGCAACATGGCATGTATGAAAACTTGAATTTGATTTAATTGTTCTGCCTTTTCACCTGGCCTCGTTGAAAATTCCTATATGTATGAAAGCTTTACTTTAGTACACACCCTCTAAACCAAAATGCATGGATCTTAAAGAAATGACCGATGTTGATACCTTGTACCCCTTCATTCATATATATAGGGCCTAATATGCATTCATGATTTACTTTGACCATTTATTAGACCAATAACATATTATGTGTATGTTAAAAAAGTTTACCATCAAATTAGTATTTTGTAGGTGTTTTCAATTGTATTTTTTGTATGGCATACATCTCATTAATTGGTGAAATTAAATCTCAAATACGTAATAGGCCTTATATCTTTACCTAATCTATACCTACTAATAAAGGGAGGAAAGCTTCTGCCCGTTTGTCGCATTTTCTTGCAACCCACCTCCCCCTACAGTTTCTTGAAATCAACCCGCTGACCATGTTTAAGTGAGTCTAGAAAAAACATTTCATTTTTTGCAGAAAACCCGTTGCCATTTCTTGAAATCAACTCATAGTCCAACTTTAAGTAAATCAAGAAAACATTTTGTACTTGTATAAATCCCCCTAATATTTGCGTTAATCAACCCATACTCCATATCAAATGCTTTAAAAATGTTATATATGGAATTTGATTAGAAAATGTGTAGAATCTGAATATTATGTTATTGTACCTTTTAGCAATTTTAAAATGCTATTAAGGATGCAAACTTGATCAATAGGGCACGATTCGTCTTTCTTTCATGCATGTGTTGATCTAGATCGCAAATGAACACCTCAACAAAACTAGACTGGAGATGAAATAAACCATCTATAACCATGCATGCACGCCTCAGCAAAACCTCATATGTGGAAAAGAAAGCAGATTCTCATCTTCAAGAGAGAGAGAGAGAGAGAGAGAGAGAGAGCGAGAGAGAGAGAGAGAGAGAGAGGTGCCTTGCGATTGACCACATTCAATCGCGTTGTGCTTGTGTGAGTACCGAGGCCATCGTTGACGAGGGTGGGAAGGAGGATAAGCAGCAACGCAGATGGGATGTACCGTGGGAAAATGCTATGGTTACAAAGATCTGGCATAACATGGGTTGAAGGAGGGTGACTGTAATACTCAGTTGTTCCATAGAAAGGCAATTTGAAGACCGCAGAAAAATACATGAAATGTTTATTTGATGATGATGGAAATTGTCACTCAGAAAAACATGAGTTGTTGGGGCTGACACAAAGCTATTTTATGCAACTTTTTGAAGGGGATACTAGCTTGGACCAGGAGCCGACGGTGAGCGTATTTAGCACACGTGTTACATAAGACATGAATAAAACACTTTTCACTAGCTTTTTGGATAAATAAATTGGGGATGCAATGTTCTAAATCGGTCCTCTTAAGGCTTCTGGACTAGATGGGTTTCCTGCTAGGTTTTTTCAGCGCCATTGGTCAGTCTTCCATGATGAAAATATTAGTGTCTTCAAACTACTTTTCGATACAAGGATCATACCGAAAGGGTCAAATCTACTACTATTGTTCTTATACCCAAGGTTGATGATCCTAAACGCATGACTGAATTTCGACCAATAATTTTATGTAATGTCATCCGCATGGTTATTGCCAAATGTCTTGATAATTTCTTAAGGCCATTATTGGGGGAAATCATTTCTCTGAATCAGAGTGCCTTTGTTCCTGGGAGATTGATCACCGACAACATTCTTGTGGCCTTTGAGTGCATATGTTCCATTAGGCAAGAAAAAGATCCAGAGAAGAGTTTTTTCGCTTACAAGCTTGGCCTTTCCAAAGCCTATGATATAGTTGATTAGGTTTTTCTGAAGCGATCAATGTAACAAGTTGGCTTCTCTCACTAGTTGGTTCAATGGATTATGTCATGTGTGACCTCTATGATAAATACAGTCAAGCTAAATGGAGAAACCTTGAATTCCTTCGCACTGTCTCGTGGGCTACCACGGGGAGACCCCCTCTCATCCTTTCTTTTTATATTTGTCGTTGATGGTCTTGTTAATCTATTACAGTGGATGACGAGGTCGTCTTTGCCATCCCCAGTACGTGTATGTCCGCGTGCACGAGGGATCTCGCATTTGTTGTTTGTGAACAACACCCTTCTTCTTTTTCAAGGCCACAGGGGAAGAGGTGCAACTCCTTGAGCTTGCGTTGGTTTTTCCCTTGAAGAGGAAAGGGTGATGTAGCAAAGTAGAGATAAGTATTTCCCTTAGTTAAGAACCAAGGAATCAATCCAGTAGGAGAAGAACGTGCAAATCACCAATACCTGCATAAACAATCAAACACTTACACCCAACACGATAAAGGGGTTGTCAATCCCTTCACGGTCACTTGCAAAAGTGAGATCTGATAGAGATAGATAAATAAAAGTAAACAAAAGATAAAATATTTTTGGGTTTTTGATTTATCGATCTGAAAGTAAAAGATTGTAAAATAGTAGATCGGAAACTAATATGATAGAAAATAGACCCGGGGCCATAGGTTTCACTAAAGGCTTCTCTCATGAAGGCAAATAATATGGTGGGTGAACAAATTACTATCGAGCAATTGATAGAAAAGTGCAAAGTTAGGACGATATCCAAGGCAATGATTATGTAATATAAGCATCTTGTCTGTATCAAGTAGACCAACTCCTGCCTGCATCTACTACTATTACTCCACACATCGATCGACTCCTCCCTGCATCTAGAGTACTAAGTTCATAAAGAACAGAATAACGCATTAAGTAAGATGACATGAAGTAGAGGAATAAACTCAAGCAATATGATGTAAACCCCATCTTTTTATCCTCGATGGCAACAATACAGTACGTGCCTCGCTACCCCTACTTTGTCACTGGGTGAGGACACCGCAAGATTGAACCCAAAGCCAAGCACTTCTCCCATTGCAAGAAAAACCAATCTAGTTGGCCAAACCAAATCGATAATTCGAAGAGAATTACAAGGATATCAAATCATGCATATAAGAATTAAAAGAAGATTCAAATAATATTCAATTATTCATAGATAAGCTAATCATAAATCAACAATTCATCGGATCTCGACAAACACACCGCAAAAGAAGATTACATTGAATAGATCTCCAAGAACATCGAGGAGAACATGGTATTGAGAATCAAAGAGAGAGAATAAGCCATCTAGCTACAAGCTATGGACCCGTAGGTCTGTGATAAACTACTCACGCTTCATCGGAACGGCAATAGCGTTGATGTAGATGCCCTCCGTGATCGAATCCCCCTCCGGTAGGATGCAGTAAAAGGCCCCAAGATGGGATCTCACGGGAACAGAAGGTTGCGGCGGTGGAAAAGTGTTTTCGTGGATGCTTCTGAGGGTTTCGGAATATTTGTGAATTTGTAGGACGAAGAAGTAGGTCGGTGAAGTCACGAGGGGCCCACAAGGCAGGTGGGCGTGCCCACCCCCTAGGGCACGCCCTCCCCCTTGCCGCCGTCTCGTGGTTCTTCTGACTTGCACTCCAAGTCTCCTGGGTGTCTTCTGGTCCAAAAAAATCATCATAAAGTTTTATTCCGTTTGGACTCCGTTTAATATTCCTTTTCCTCGAAACTCAAAAACAAGGAAAAAACATAAACTGGCACTGGGCCCTAGGTTAATAGGTTAGTCCTAAAAACAATATAAAATATCATATTAATGCATATAAAACATCCAAAACAGATAGTATAATAGCATGGAACAATCAAAAATTATAGATACGTTGAAGATGTATCAAGCATCCCCAAGCTTAATTCCTGCTCGTCCTCAAGTAGGTAAATGATAAAAATAGAATTTTTGATGTGGAATGCTACCTAACATATTTATCCATCTAATTTTCTTTATTGTGGCATGAATGTCCAGATCCATAAGATTCAAAACAAAAGTTTAATATTGACATAAAAATAATAATAGTTCAAGCATACTAATAAAGCAATCATGTACTCTCAAAATAACATGGCTAAGAAAGTTATCCCTACAAAATCATATAGTCTGGCTATGCTTAATGTCTACTACGCAACCTTCTTTTTGTAGACGTTGTTGGGCCTCCAAGTGCAGAGGTTTGTAGGACAGTAGCAAATTTCCCTCAAGTGGATGACCTAAGGTTTATCAATCCGTGGGAGGCGCAGGATGAAGATGGTCTCTCTCAAACAACCCTGCAACCAAATAACAAAGAGTATCTTGTGTCCCCAACACACCCAATACAATGGTAAATTGTATAGGTGCACTAGTTCGGCGAAGAGATGGTGATGCAAATGCAATATGGATGGTAGATATAGGTTTTTGTAATAAGAAAATATAAAAACAACAAGGTAGCAAGTGGTAAACGTGAGCGTAAACGGTGTTGCAATGATAGGAAACAAGGCCTAGGGTTCATACTTTCGCTAGTGCAAGTTTTCTCAACAAGGATAACATAATCGAATCATATTACTAGCCCTCAACATGCAACAAAGAGTCACTCCAAAGTAACTAATAGCAGAGAACAAACGAAGAGATTATGGTAGGGTACGAAACCACCTCAAAGTTATCCTTTCTGATCGATCTATTCAAGAGTCCGTAGTAAAATAACATGAAGCTATTCTTTCCGTTCAATCTGTCATAGAGTTCGTACTAGAATAACACCTTAAGACAGAAATCAACCAAAACCCTAATGTCACCTAGATACTCCATTGTCACCTCAAGTATCCGTGGGTATGATTATACGATATGCATCACACAATCTCAGATTCATCTATTCAACCAACACAAAGTACTTCAAAGAGTGCCCCAAAGTTTCTACTGGAGAGTCAAGACGAAAACGTGTGCCAACCCCTATGCATAGATTCCCAAGGTCACGGATTCCACAAGTTGATCACCAAAACATACATCAAGTGAATCGATAGAATACCCCATTGTCACCACAGGTATCCCACGCAAGACATACATCAAGTGTTCTCAAATCCTCAAAGACTCAATCTGATAAGATAACTTCAAAGGGAAAACTCAATCCATTACAAGAGAGTAGAGGGGGAGAAGCAACATAATATCCAAATATAATAGCAAAGCTCACGATACATCAAGATCGTGCCATCTCAAGAACACGAGAGAGAGATCAAACACATAGCTACTGGTACATATCCTCAGCCCCGAGGGTGGACTACTCCCTCCTCGTCATGGAGAGCGCCGGGATGATGAAGATGGCCACCAGAGAAGGATTCCCCCTTCGGCAGGGTGCCGGAATGGGGTCTAGATTGGTTTTTAGTGGCAACAGAGGCTTTCGGCGGCGGAACTCCCGATCTAGGTTATTTTTCGGAGGTTTCTGTATTTATAGGATTTTTGGCGTAGGTCTCAAGTAAGGGGGTCTCCGGGCTATCCACGAGATAGGGGGGCGCCACCACTTGGGGTCGGCGCGCCCCCCACCCTCGTGGGCAGCCCGTGACTCTCCTGGCCCAACTCTTTTACTTCGGGGGCTTCTTTTGGTCCAGAAAAAATCATCAAAAATCGGCACGTCAATTGGACTCCGTTTGATGTTCCTTTTCTGTAAAACTCAAAAACAAGGAAAAAACAAAAACTGTCACTGGGCTCTAGGGTAATAGGTTAGTCCCAAAAATTATATAAAAGTGTATATAAAAGCCCATAAAACATCCTAGAAGGATAATATAATAGCATGGAACAATAAAAAATTATAGATACGTTGGAGACGTATCAAGCATCCCCAAGCTTAATTCATGCTCGTCCTCGAGTAGGTAAATGATAAAAACAGAATTTTTGATGTGGAATGCTAACCAACATAATTTTCAATGTAATTCTCTTAATTGTGGCATGAATGTTCAGATCTGAAAGATTCAAGACAAAAGTCTATATTGACATAAGAAATAATAATACTTCAAGCATACTAACAAAGAAATCATGTCTTCTCAAAATACTATGGCTAAAGAAAGTTATCCCTACAAAATCATATAGTCTGGCTATGCTCCCTCTTCATCACACAAAATATTCATATCATGCACAACCCCGGTTTCAGCCAAGCACTTGTTTTCATACTCTATTCTTTCAAACCTTTCGACTTTCACGCAATACATGAGCGTGAGCCATGGATATAGCACTATGGGTGGAATAGAGTGGTGGTTGTGGAGAAGACAAAAAGGAGGAAGATAGTCTCACATCAACTAGGCGTATAAATGGGCTATGGAGATGCCCATCAATAGATATCAATGTGAGTGAGTAGGGATTGCCATGCAACGGATGCACTAGAGCTAAAAATGTATGAAAGCTCAACAAAAGAAACTAAGTGGGTGTGCATCCAACTTGCTTGCTCACAAAGACCTAGGGCATTTGAGGAAGCCCATCGTTGGAATATACAAGCCAAGTTCTATAATGAAAATTCCCACTAGTATATGAAAGTGACTAAGCATGAGACTCTCTATCATGAAGAACATGGTGCTACTTTGAAGCACAAGTGTGGAAAAAGATAGTAGCAATTGTCCTTTTTTTGGGCCTTTCTTTTTTTTTCTTTTTTTGGACGGGCTTTCTTTATTTAGCCTTTCCTTACATGGGACAATGCTCTAATAATGATGATCATCACACTTCTATTACAACTCGATATTACAACTCGAAGCTAGAACAAAATATGACTCTATATGAATGCCTCCGGCGGTGTACCAGGATGTGCAATGAATCAAGAGTGACATGTATGCAAAATTATGCATGGTGGCTTTACCCAAATACGATGTCAACTACATGATCATGCATGGCAATATGACAATATGAAGCGTGTCATATGAACGGAACGGTGGAAAGTTGCATGGCAATATATCTTGGAATGGCTATGGAAATACCGTGATAAGTAGGTATGGTGGCTGTTTTGAGGAAGGTATATGGTGGCTGTTTTGAGGAAGGTATATAGTGGGTGTAAGGACCGACGGAAGTTGTGCGGTACAAGAGAGGCTAGCAATGGTGGAAGGGTGAGAGTGCGTATAATCCATGGACTCAACATTAGTCATAAGAACTCATATACTTATTGTAAAAAATTATGAGTCATCAAAACAAAGCAATCAACGCATGCTCCTAGGGGGGAGGTTGGTAGGAATTAACCATCGCACGCCCCCGACCTACACACAAAGGATGACACTCTACAAATACCTCATGCTCTAACTTCGTCACATAGTGGTTCACCATACGTGCATGCTACGGGAATCACTAACTTTAACACAAGTATTTATCAATTTCATAATAACTCCACTAGCATGAATCTAATATCACTATCCTCATATCTCAAAACAATTATCAAGCATCAAACTTCTCATCATATTCAATGCACTTAGTATGAAAGTTTTTACTACATTGATCTTGGATGCCTATCATGTTAAGGCTAGTTTCATAGCCAAAGCACATTACCATGCTGTTCTAATAGATTCTCAAAAGGATATAAGTGAAGCATGAGAGTTCATCTATTTCTTCAAAATAGAACCACCGCTGTGCTCTAAAAGATATAAGTGAAGCACTAGATCAAAAACTATTCAACTCAAAAGATATAAGTGAAGCACATAGAGTGTTCTATCAATTCCTAGGCCATATTTATCTCTCTCAAAAAGGTGTGTCCAGCAAGGATAATTGTGGCAAACTAATAGGCAAAGACTCAAATTATACATGACGCTCCAAGTAAAACACATATCATGTGGTGAATAAAAATATAGCTCCGAGTATAGTTACCGATAGATGAAGACGAAAGAGGGGATGCCTTCCCGGGGCATCCCCAAGCTTAGGCTTTTGGCTGTCCTTTAATTTTACCTTGGGGTGCCTTGGGCATCCCCAAGCTTAGGCTCTTGCCACTCTTTGTTCCATAGTCCATCAAAGCAATACTCAAAACTTGAAAACTTCACAACACAAAACTTAGACAAAAATCTCGTGAGCTCCGTTAGTATAAGAAAACAAACCACTACTCAAAGGTACTGTTGTGAACTCCTTCTAAATTCATATTGGTGTAATATCTACTGTATTCCAACTTATCTATGGTTCATACCCTCCGATACTACTCATAGATTCATTAAAATAAGCAAACAACACTCGGAAAACAGAATCTGTCAAAAACAGAACAGTCTGTAGTAATCTGTAACTTTCACATACTTCTGTAACTCCAAAATTTTTGAAATAAATTGGTAAATGTGAGGAATTTTTCTATTAATCATCTGCAAAAAGAATCAACTAAATAGCACACTCCAGTAAAATCTGGTGACTATTCTAGTGAGCGCTAACGATTCTGTTTTTCACAGCATGATCATATAGACTTCACACAAGTCTTCCCAAAGGTTCTACTTGGCACAAACACTAATTAAAACACAAAACCACATCTAAACAGAAGCTAGATGCAATATTTATTCCTAAACAGAAGCAAAAGCAAAGAAGATAAAATTGGGTTGCCTCCCAACAAGCGCTATCGTTTAACGCCCCTAGCTAGGCATGATGATTTCAATGATGCTCGCATAAAAGATAAGAATTGAAACATAAGGAGAGCATCATGAAGAATATGACTAGCACATTTAAGTCTAACCCACTTCCTAGGCATAGGGATTTTGTGAGCAAACAACTTACGGGAACAATAATCAACTAGCATAGGAAAGCAAAACAAGCATAGCTTCAAACCTTCAAGCACATAGAGAGGAAACTTGATATTATTGCAGTTCCTACAAGCATATGATCCTCTCTCATAATAATTTTCAGTAGCATCATGAATGAATTCAACAATATAACTATCACATGAAGCATTCTTGTCATGATCCCCAAGCATATAAATTTTATTACTCTCCACATAAGCACAATTCTTCTCATTCAGAATAGTGGGAGTATCATAAGAGACTTGAATACTATAGATTGTCTCCACATTAAAAGAATAATGTTCAGGAAAAGGGTAATCATAATCATGACAAGTTTTATAAATATAATCATCACTACTTTTTATAGCATAAGTGGCATCACAATAATCATCATAAATCGGAGGCATGCTTTCATCATAATAAATTTGCATATCAAGACTTGGGAGGCTAAAAATATAATCTTCATCAAGCGTAGCATCCTCAAGCTTGGGACAAACATTAATTGCAGCAAATATATTCTCAAACATGTAATCTTCATAGAACATAGCATCCCCAAGCTTGAGCATTTTCATATCATAAGCATAATCACTCTCATCATTAATAGTATGGATATCACCAATTGTATAGCAATTATCATCATCACAATGAGTAATAGAAGCAACATCATTTGGAAGAGATACCTCTTTACCTTTGCTTCTTCGTCTTTTCTTTTTCTTCTTCACATTATGTGTGGGTTTAATCTTCTTTTCGGAGCTCTTTATTAATGAGATTGGTTGAATAGAAGGCTCCTCCTCGTTACTTGATTCATCATAAGAAAGAATAGGAGGATATTGGGAAATCTCTTCCCCTTCATTAGTATTCGCTTCATCTTCTATTTGTTTTCTTGTCTTTAGGTAATTGGCAATATAAGGATTTTCAATGCAATTCACCGCACAATACATATAAATTTCCTCTAGATCAAAATCAAGAAGTTTATCAAGGGAAAATCCTGGAAGATGCTTAGTTCTACATTTGATTTCTTCATAACCCAAAAGCAAGATAAGTTCATTATGATGTGCAACGGAAATCAAGTCGTCACAATATTTGGACATGATTCGATCATGAAACAATTTGCATTGGATAATGAAATGACCACGTTCATTGCAAAGTTCACAAGTACGGCTAAGAAATTTTAAATTTTCAACATAATCATCTAGCCTTTCTAGCAACCATTTAGTTTCTAAATACTTATGCCTCTTGCAACATCTATCTTCTCTATTTGGTATGTACTTGCAAACTCTATGCACTCCACAAAAATTGACATGCTTATATGAGATATTTTCATCATGACTAGTGCAATCATCATTAGTACCATGGATACTCAAAGGATTCACACTAACAACATTGCAATCATGCTCATCATTCAAGTTTTTAGTGCCAAGCATTCTATGTAATTCTACTTCTAGTACTTGAGCACAATTTTCCTTCCCATCATTTTCACGAAAGATATTAAAAAGATGAAGCATATGAGGTAACCTAAATTCCATTTTTTTATAGTTTTCTTTTATAAACTAAACTAGTGATAAAACAAGAAACTGACAGATTCGATTGCAAGATCTAAAGAAATACCTTCAAGCACTCACCTCCCCGGCAACGGCGCCAGAAAAGAGCTTGATATCTACTACGCAACCTTCTTCTTGTAGACGTTGTTGGACCTCCAAGTGCAGAGGTTTGTAGGACAGTAGCAAATTTCCCTCAAGTGGATGACCTAAGGTTTATCAATCCGTGGGAGGCGTAGGATGAAGATGGTCTCTCTCAAACAACCCTGCAACCAAATAACAAAGAGTCTCTTGTGTCCCTAACACACCCAATACAATGGTAAATTGTATAGGTGCACTAGTTCGACGAAGAGATGGTGATACAAGTGCAATATAGATGGTAGATATAGGTTTTTGTAATAAGAAAATATAAAAACAGCAAGGTAGCAAGTGGTAAACGTGAGCATAAACGGTGTTGCAATGATAGGAAACAAGGCCTAGGGTTCATACTTTCGCTAGTGCAAGTTCTCTCAACAAGGATAACATAATTGGATCATATTACTAGCCCTCAACATGCAACAAAGAGTCACTCCAAATTAACTAATAGCAGAGAACAAACGAAGAGATTATGGTAGGGTACGAAACCATATCAAAGTTATCCTTTCTGATCGATCTATTCAAGAGTCCGTAGTAAAATAACACGAAGCTATTCTTTCCGTTCAATCTATCATAGAGTTCGTACTAGAATAACACCTTAAGACACAAAATCAACCAAAACCCTAATGTCACCTAGATACTCCATTGTCACCTCAAGTATCCGTGGGTATGATTATACGATATGCATCACACAATCTCAGATTCATCTATTTAACCAACACAAAGTACTTCAAAGAGTGCCCCAAAGTTTCTACCGGAGAGTCAAGACGAAAACGTGTGCCAACCCCTATGCATAGATTCCCAAGGTCACGGAACCCGCAAGTTGATCACCAAAACATACATCAAGTGAATCGATAGAATACCCCATTGTTACCACATGTATCCCACGCAAGACATACATCAAGTGTTCTCAAACCCTTAAAGACTCAATCCGATAAGATAACTTCAAAGGGAAAACTAAATCCATTACAAGAGAGTAGAGGGGGAGAAGCAACATAAGATCCAAATATAATAGCAAAGCTCGCGATACATCAAGATCGTGCCATCTCAAGAACACGAGAGAGAGATCAAACACATAGCTACTGGTACATACCTTCAGCCCCGAGGGTGGACTACTCCCTCCTCGTCATGGAGAGCGTCGGGATGATGAAGATGGCCACTGGAGAAGGATTCCCCCTCTGGCAGGGTGCCGAAATGGGGTCTAGATTGGTTTTTGGTGGCAACAGAGGCTTTCGACGACGGAACTCCCGATCTAGGTTATTTTCTGGAGGTTTTTGTATTTATAGGATTATTGGCGTAGGTCTCAAGTCAGGGGGGGTATCTGGGCTATCCATGAGATAGGGGGGCGCCACCACTTGGGGTGGGCGCGCCCCCACCCTCATGGGCAGCATGTGACTCTCCTGGCCCAACTCTTTTACTTCGGGGGCTTCTTTTGGTCCAGAAAAAATCATCAAAAACTGGCACGTCAATTGGACTCCGTTTGATATTCCTTTTCTGTAAAACTCAAAATCAAGGAAAAAACAGAAACTGGCACTGGGCTCTAGGTTAATAGGTTAGTCCCAAAAATCATATAAAAGTGTATATAAAAGCCCATGAAACATCCTAGAAGGATAATATAATAGCATGGAACAATAAAAAATTATAGATACATTGGAGATGCATCAATGCTCCGTCTTCATCACACAAAGTATTAAATCATGCACAACCCCGGTATTAGTCAAGCAATTGTTTCACACTTTAGTATTCCCAAACCTTTTCAACTTTCACGCAATACATGAGCGTGAGCCATGGATATAGCATATAGGTGGAATAGAATATGGTGCTTGTGGAGAAGACAAAAATAAGGAGATAGTCTCACATCAACTAGGCGTATCAACGGGCTATGGAGATGCCCATCAATAGATATCAATGTCAGTGAGTAGGGATTGCCATGCAACGGATGCACTAGAGCTATAATTTTATGAAAGCTCAAAAAGAAACTAAGTGGGTGTGCATCCAACTCGCTTGCTCACGAAGACCTAGGGCAATTTGAGGGAGCCCATCATTGGAATATACAAGCCAAGTTATATAATGAAAAATTCCCACTAGTATATGAAAGTGACATAGGAGACTCTC
This sequence comes from Secale cereale, assembly GCA_902687465.1. Lineage (NCBI taxonomy): Eukaryota > Viridiplantae > Streptophyta > Magnoliopsida > Poales > Poaceae > Secale > Secale cereale. The sequence goes on from LR738711.1 coordinate 205,019,528, forward strand.
TATCATGAAGATCATGGTGCTACTTTGAAGCACAAGCGTGGAAAAGGACAGTAAAATTGCCCCTTCTCTCTTTTCCCTCAATTTTTTTGATGGGCTTCTTTGGCCTCTTTTATTTTATTTGGCCTTCTTTGGCCTCTTTTATTTTTCATAAAGTCTGGAGACTCGTCCCAACTTGTGAGGGAATCATAGCTTCCATCATCCTTTCCTCACATGGGACAATGCTCTAATAATGATTATCATCACACTTTTATTTACTTACAACTCAAAAATTACAACTCAAGGTAAAAACTCATAATGATGGAACGGTGGAAGTTGCATGGAAATATATATCGGAATGGCTATGAAAATGTCATAATAGGTAGGTATGGTGGTTGTTTTGAGGAAGGGTAAATGGTGGATTTAATGCAACGGCGAAAGTTGCGCGGTACTAGAGAGGCTAGCAATGGTGGAAGGGTGAGCGTGCGTAATCCATGGACTCAACATTAGTCATAAAGAACTCACATACTTATTGCAAAAATTTATTAGCTATCGAAACAAAGTATTAGACGCATGCTCCTAGGGTAAGGGTTGGTAGGAGTTAACCATCGCGCGATCCCGACCTCCACACAAAGGATGACAATCAATAAATAAATTAGGCTCCGACCTCATCACATAATGGTTCACCATACGTGCATGCTGCGGGAATCACAAACTTTAACACAAGTATTTCGACCAATCCACAATTACTCACTAGCACGACTCTAATATCACGATATTCATATCTCAAAACAATCATAAGGAATCAAACTTATCATAGTATTCAATGCTCTACATATGATTTTTTTATTATATCTCCCTTGGACGCCCATCATATTAGGACTAAATTCATAACCTAAGCAAATTACCATGCTGTTTAGAGACTCTCAAAATAATATAAGTGAAGCAAGAGAGTTTAATGATTTCTATAAAATAAAAGCCACCGCTGTGCTCTAAAAAGATATAAGTGAAACACTAGAGCAAAATTGCCTAGCTCAAAAGATATAAGTGAAGCATATAGAGTGTTCTAATAAATCACGAGTCATGCGTGTCCCTCTCACAAGACGTCTACAACAAGGATAATTGTGGCAAACTAAAATCAAAGACTCATATCATAAAAGACGCTCCAAGCAAAAACACATATCACATGGTGAATAAAAATATAGCCTCAAGTAAAGTTACCGATAGATGAAGACGAAAGAGGGGATGCCATCCGGGGCATCCCCAAGTTTAGGCTCTTGGTTGTCCTTGAATATTACCTTGGGGTGCCTTGGGCATCCCCAAGCTTAGACTCTTGCCACTCCTTATTCCATAGTCCATCAAATATTTACTCAAAACTTGAAAACTTCACAACACAAAACTCAACAAAAAACTTGTGAGATCCGTTAGTAAAATAAAATCCAATCATTGCATGTAGGAATTGTTGTGAACTCATTCTTATTTTATATTGGTGTAATATCTACTGTATTCCAACTTTTCCATGGTTCATACCCCCATGATACTAGGCATAGATGCATCAAAATAAGCAAACAACAAAAAACAGAATCTGTCAAAAACAGAACATTCGGTAAAGATGTGAATTGACGTAAAACTTCTGCATTTTCTTTTACAAATTAGGACAACGTGGGTAATTTGTAGATCAGGAACGTGTAAAAAATTCAATAATTTATCGCGCTCGATTAACCAGAAACAATTCTGATACTGGACGCAAAAGATTCTGTTTTTCAGCAAAACCAATCTACTATCTTCCAAATCATCCCAAAGGTCTTACTTGGCACAAACACTAAATTAAAACTAAAAAAAATCTAACCAGAGATTAGATGAAAAAATTATTGAAAAACAGAACCAAAGAAACAAGAACAAAAATAAAATTGGGTTGCCTCCCAACAAGCACTATTGTTTAACGCCCTTAGCTAGGCATAAAACAAAGATCTAGGTATTGTCATCTTTGGTATGCAATCCATAATTAGCTCTCATAATAGATTCATAAGGCAACTTGATTTTATTTATAGGAAAGTGTTTCATGCTCTTCCTTAATGGAAATTGCAATCTAATGTTTCCTTCTTTCATATCAATAATTGCACCAATCGTTCTAAGGAAAGGTCTACCTAGAATAATAGGACATATAGGATTGCATTATATATCAAGATCAATGAAATCTATGGCACATAATTCCTATTTGCAATAATAATAACATCATTAATTCTTCTCATAGGTTTCTTAATAGTGGAATCCACAAGATGCAAATTTAAAGAAAAATCATCAAATTCACGAAAACCTAACACATCACATAAAGTTTTTGGAATCGTGGAAACGCTAGCACCCAAATCACACAAAGCATGGCACTCATAATCTTTAATCTTAATCTTAATAGTAGGTTCCCACTCATCATAAAGCTTTCTAGGGATAGAAACTTCAAATTCAAGCTTTTCTTCAAAAGATTTCATCATAGCATCAACAATATGTTTAGTAAAAGCTTTATATTGATTATAAGCATGAGGAGAATTCAACATGGATTGCAACAAGGAAATACAATCTATTAAAAAAAATTATCATAATTAAATTCCTTGAAATCCAAAAGAGTGGGCTCATTGCTACTTAAAGCTTTGATCTCTCCAGTCCCACTATTATCAGTTTTTGCATCTAGATCTAAAAACTCTGAATCAGCGGGATGCCTTTTAACTAAAGTTGACTCATCACCAGTCCCATATCTATCAAGATTTATATTGGAAAACAAAGATTCAATTGGATTCACAGTAATCACTTTAAGATCTTCATCATTATTTTCACCAAAACTAGAAGAACACGCCTTTTCAAACCAATCTCGTTTAGCACGCATCTTAGCGGTTCTTTCTTTGCACTCATCAATGAAAATTATCATAGCCTATAGAGATTCATTAATACCATGCTTGGGTGCAATAGATATAATTTTCAAAGAATGAATCTCAAGAGAAATTCTATCAATGTTCCTAGCCAAATCATCAATATTAAGCAATTTTTCTTCAACCAAAGCATTGAAATTATTTTGTGAGCTCATAAATTCTTTAATAGTAATCTCAAGATCAGAGGGCATCTTATTAAAATTTCCACAAGAATTGTTGTAGGAATTACCATAATTATTATAGGAATTACTAGGAAACGACCTAGGATTAAAATTACTTCTATATGCGTTATTACCAAAATTGTTCCTACCAACAAAATTCACATCCATAGATTCATTATTATTCTCAATCAAAGTAGACAAATGAATATCATTAGGATAAATAAAAGCACTCTTGATAGAAAATAACTACATAAGCTCATCCATCTTTTCACTCAAAACATAATCTCTTCAATCGCATGCACTTTTTTACTAGTAGAAGATCTTTCGGTATGCCATTGAGAATAACTAACCATAATATTATCTAGGAATTTAGTATCTTCTCCTAAAGTAATTTCCATAAAAGTACCTCCCGCGTCCGAATCTAAAAGATTTCTAGAAGCATAATTCAATCCGGCATAAAAATTGTATGATCATCCATAAATTCAAACCATGATTAGGACAATTTCTTATCATTAATTTCATCCTCTCCCATGATTGTGCAACATGTTCATGATCAAGTTTCTTAAAATTCATAATATTATTCCTAAGGGAGATGATCTTAGCGGGAGGAAAATACTTGGAAATAAAAGCATCTTTACACTTATTCCATGAATCAATACTATTTTTAGGCAAAGATGAAAACCAAGTTTTAGCACGATCTCATAACTGTGACCGTCTCTTTTCAATTGAGAAGAGAACGCGGTGGGGTTATGTTTGACTCGTATGTAGTTTAGGATCTCCTAGCGATCATTGCTAGTTTGCGACCGTTTGCGTAGATGCTCATCTTATTCTTGTACTCGTAAGTTAGCCACCATATATGCTTAGCCACTGCTACAACCTCACCACTTAACCTCTCCATACCTATTAAGATTTTCTAGTCTTGATACCCATGGTTATGGGATTGCTGAGTCCTCGTGGCTCAGAGATACTACAACAACAGTTGCAGGTGCATGTCTTCTGATGACTTGACTTGAGAGCGATGTTTACTTGTATTGGAGTTCTTTCTTCTTCTTCTTCTTCGTCAGTCTTGGGATAGGTTCCTGGTCGGCAGCCTGGGATAGCAGGATGGATGTCGTTGAGCTTTTCATGTTTTCATTCGTAGTCGGATGTCTTGTGTGTTATGTGCTATATTCATGTGGAATTGTATGACTTGTATGCATCCCCATCTATTTATGTAATGGTACGATGTAATGATATCCATCTTGCTAAGCGCCCGAAATGCGGTTGTGCCCCAATCACGAGTCATCACGTGATCTGGATAGAATCGCATCTTGGGCGTGACACTCCACCTCCGCCTCCGCATCCAGTTCGGAGAACAACGCCTTCCCAGCCACCTGTTCTTACTGGATGAACTACCGGTTGCCCCGACGTAGGCATCGTCCTAAATGGGCTAGAGGATGGCGATCTGCTCTGCCATCTCCATCGCTTGGGCGGCCTTGTACTCTGCTTTCGCGTCTTCCATGGCGAAGTTCGCATCCAGCAACGCCTCCACCTCCGGCTCCGCCACCTCCTCCTTCATGGGCCCCGCTTCTGGTGGCTGCTCCCCCTCCTCCCCCGCCAGCTGCTTCTCCTCATCATCCTCATTCTTCGATGGCTCTGGTGAATCCAAAGGAAGGCCGGTGGCAAAATGAGCAGGCCGCCTCACCTGGATCTGCTCCAGCTGCTGCTGCCTCTGCTTCGGATTGAGCATGGCGTACGTGATGATCCGACTCCTCGGCATGGTGCGGCGAGCGGGTTGGAAGTCGCAGCGACGGAGAGGGGAAATGCGAAATGGAGCGAATAGGGTTTCAGATGTTGTCGTCCGGCTTAAATAGCCAGCCCCCACCCTCGGGCGGCACGCCAAAGCAACGACACGTGGCGTGGAGTGGAGGAGGCGGACGTCGGACCAGCGGTCTCTTCACGTCCCCTCGTGGGCCTTATCTGTCAGTCCTACGTAAGGATGACAATTTTACCCATGGGTACGGGTACCCACGGATACCGTACCCGCATGGGTAGGGTATGGGCACAATTTAATACCCATGGACAGTATCCATACCCTACCCGATAAGTCATGGGTAGGACATCGGTATAGCCTTGTACCCATGGATATACCCATACCCTACCCATTTATGTTGATATGTAGACCTTACACGTCAAGTGTGTCATGAGCTTGTGAACCTATGTTAAAGCTTTCACCAATTTGTCAATTTGAATTGAGATAATTGTCTTGTAATCATCTATATGTTATTGAGTTGAGATAAATTATTTTTTGTGAAATGTGATATCGATAAATATAAAATTATGAATAACTTGTGTAATGTTTAATCTACCCGTTGGATACCCAATGGGTATGGGTACCCGTCGGGTATGGATACGGGTAATGGTTCATACCCATGGGTACGGGTATGGGTAGAATTGTGTACCGGCCCATTAAATACATAGGTATGGGTATAGTGTTGCTCTACCCACCCCATACCCTACCCATTGCCATACTTAGTCCTACGTGGCGGGCGTGACCGGGCCTTCCCATATCCACTCCAGATATGGGCCGGATATAAGGAGTGTCGGTCAGTCCAGGCGTTTGGCCCGGCTACGGGGAACCCAATTTGGTGGCCAAAACTGATCCGTGCACTGACTGAGCAGCCCACCCAGGCGATTAAGGCGATTATGGGTAGTTCGGTTGTAAATGCTCTAACTCCCCTTTGATAGTAGAGAATAGTAGGAAAAATAAAATTATCGCAGATTTTATTTATGGGCTATTTTTTTCATACCGAGCTTCACTAGCCACACATCGCCACCACATTTTAGTGGGTCACCCAGAGACCAGAGTTTTCCGGTAAAGCATAACACAAGTATAAATAAATACTCACAATGTGGGAGACCGAACAGAGCTTTATACACAATCATGCATTTGGCCCGAAAAGTGACTGCAGCCCTAGCACCGGCACTGACCAAAGCACACACAATGACGCAACGGCAGATCTGGTAGGTGGGCACGCTGATCATCGCTTGTTACAAGATTCCTCCAGGAACAACACCACTTCTTACACAACGGAAATTCATGCGCCTTGAAGAATTTGTAGTGAAATACTCCCTCCGTTTCAAATTATAAGATGTTTTGAATATTTCAATATAAGCCAGGTACCTACTGAAATGAGTGAACAAACACAGTAAAAAGCATCTATATACATTTGATTCAAAAAAAGTTAGAACGTCTTATAATTCGAAACGGATGGAGTACCAACACAAAGATCCATGTAACGCTTTCCGCCAAATCATTTAACAAAAATCCTTCCGGGTAGGACTTTCAATATAGATTTCTAGTCTCTACACACTATTGAGTCTTGAGTGACCGATGGTAGAGAAAATGTAGGCAGGCAGTCCATATTTGAACTCTGCTTTGGCAAAAAAAAAGTCAAATTACTTTATGAACCCATGTGAAGTTAAAAGCAAATAGACAGGTAATATTATTATCCAATCAATGGCCAGCAGGTACCTCGATTGCTCTAGCTTTTAGGTGAGAGGTCGTCCTCAGCTAGCTTTCTTGCAGGCTTGAAACAATGGAGACACATATCAAGCCTGGACCAAACATATTGCTTTTTCATTTATTTGATAACATCACCCGCAATTCTGCCAGAACAAAGACATGCCTTGACCACTGTTAGATCCTGTGATTTATGAGCATGCCAAACTACCTGTTTTGTATACAAAGGTATATATTACCTACAGGCCGTGAGGTCAAATCACATCAATAGTAGCAAACACTCATGCATGAAGATGAACCATTGACGTCGCGCAAAATACAGAAAAGAGCTAGGTCAAAAGTTATAATTCTCTGGGCACCTTACAAACAAAAGAGTCTTTCTTATTGAAGGTTGGATTATTATCCAAAGTATACATAGAGATGCATCATATCATACACGACTATACACAAAGAAAGTGACCTTAACATGTGGCGTTCCGGTGGAAAATCTTAGCGAACAGCTTCACACCTTTTCTTATACTAAACAGGGTGGGTGGTAAACACACATATTTACGCTTACTATCGTCTGCAAATCAATGCCCTTAACTTCTGTGCAAAGCACAAGTAATCCTGGTACATTTTGACAGTGCTGTCAAGCAACAGAATTAAGAGTGTTAAGCCAAGTCAGAACTTGTGACCTAATCTGGAATCAAACCTTGTTTTCTTGCAATAATTGTATACAATCATTTCACCATCTAGGCAACTAAGCTTTAGCTGCATATATATATGACACCTCTTATAGTTGCACCTTACAACCTGCATCAAATAAACTAGATTGAACCAACACAGGAGGCATAATTCTTTGGGGTTCAAGGTGCACACATGGCTTTAAAGCCCTTCTCCAAATCCCTCCTTACCTTCTACCGCTTACTTCGCCGAAGGTTAGGGAATCCGCTGGGCCAGTATCATCACCTGCAAAGCTCGAGTGGCATATCTACCTATCCTAAGATCATCCAGACATGCTTGCGAGTGCCACAAGATGATGAACACCTCCGGAACAAAACTCTAGTCCTAGATGTTGAAGGAGGTCTCCTGAGGTCTACATCTACCTTCCCTTATTTCATGCTTATTGCAATAGAGGCAGGTAGTTTACTAAGAGGCTTCATCCTATTATGCCTCTACCCTTTGCTATGTTGCCTGACACAAGAAGTAGAAACAAAGATCATGGTCATGGTGTGCTTCGTGGGGTTAAGGGAGGAGAAGGTGGTTAGGGTTGCACGGGCTACTTTGCCCAAGTATTTCCTAGAGGATGTGGGGAGGGAAGGACTTGAGGTGGTGAGAGAGGTGAAGAGGGTGGCAGGGGTTTGTAGGTTGATCCCTAGGGTTATGGCGGAAGCATTTCTTAAGGAGTATACAGGATTTGAAGTGGTTGTGGGAAGGGAGGTGAAGATGATAAGAGGGCGTTATGTTGGTTTATTAGGAAAGGAGAGTGAAGCAAGGCTAGGGCAGGCAGAGTTCGACCAAAACAAGATGATAGGATTTGGAAGCAGCTCAAGCTATTTTGACTATGATCATCACCAGCTTTTCTCTCGGTGCAAGGTTAGATTCTATGAATGGATTATTTATCTTTTTGAAATATACTGCAATGCTGCATCACGCATTTTACCCCCTCTCCTTTTTTTTTGTTCTTCCGTGTCATACTTTTCTGCTGCAACTTTTGAGCCAATTAGTCCATTCAAGTATCAGTTGACTATATTAGTTGAACACTATGGGTGATCTTTGAAACGATCATAATGTCAACTAGTATCACTTCTAAGCTGAAATGTGTTTCATTGTTGTTATTTGCCGTTAAGTTATGTATAGTGTACATCGTACTGAACATATGTGTGTTACTCTTTACAAGTTTTAGTTTTTTTTCTGAAATCAGTCATAAATACATATACCCAGCATATGCACACATAGTATACATGCAAGTCTGAAACTTATGTAACTGAAAGCCTGAAACTAGCAAGGCTAGCTTGCCTCATGGATGATATATAAAAATCAAGCACCTAAGAATAATATGAGCCAAAAGTTAGTCCTTCACATCGAACAGGGTCAAAATCATGTAGCATGCAGCTAAGCATGACTATCACAGATGTTAGACATATGTATCCATGCAGTTCTTGTCTTATTTAACTCCATATAGCTGTGCAGTTCTTGTCTTATTTAACTCGATGTAGCTAGCCTCCTGGCACCATTTGCACATCTTACTCACACAAGTTAGGTAGACACTTCAATGCCACTGGTGGTAGTTGAAGGCCCCATGAAAAGGTACAGAGGTATGATATCTCGAGATGGAGAATGTGTGCTAGGAGATATTAACTTGAAAAAAATTAATATAAGAATGCTTCATGCATATCTCGTTCACAAAAGCTTTGCAATTACTCGTAGTTAATTAAGCTTCATGTCAAGGATAGCTCATCGCAAGACAATGTATGTAAGGCTTAATGCAGGAGACAGGATTTTCAGCACCCGGGAGCTGTTAGACATTTCTCTTAATGCAGTTATCTCTCACAAGCTTAGAGTTGAGTCCAGGAAAAGAAAGACGAGACACGCAGAGTTATTTGATAAATTACTTTACCTTAGTTTACCCTAACTTGATTAGACAAAAATGATCACCTTGTGCAAGTAACTTAGAAATGGCTTCCTCACTAGTGAAAATTGATAGGCTAGTTACTTGATACTTGCTGTTTGGAAGAAGAGAACCCTTTCTTCACTTCCGATGGAATTAATTCTAACCAGCTATACACGAGACATGCGGACAAAAATCATGCAGGAAGAAAACTTCTATGAAAATTAGGGGCAGTATTTGAAGATTTCAGATTGGAAGGATTAATCTTATGTATGCTCTCTTGGTGAAGAGATATAGTCGTAAAACAGTAAATCATGATTATTTATAATCTAGAAAAAAAGTTAGAAACCACAAAAGATTCCATTTATTGTTTGCAAATTTATTTACTCCCTCCGCCCGGAAATACTTGTCGGAGTTTTTTTTTTTTGAAGAATTCTGGACTCTACAGACTCAAGTAAAATACTGAGTATTCTAGTAGTTCATAGAGTTCATTCAACAATTTACCTACCTTGAGAAAGTTTCTTCAGCTTTGTCGATTTGTACGTTGGTGTACTTCAGTTTGCAAACTGTTTACAGGGTGAATAAGTCCAGTCTATAAGACATTGGGCTGTGAAATCTAATACAGTTTTGCTTCTCATTTGCAGGAAGTATACTTGGTGACACCAGAAGAAAAGAGAAAATGGTCACCCTTGTCAAGGGACCAGTACCCAAGGCCCCTGATCTTCCACGATGGCAGGCTAGCCTTTAGGCCTACCCCTCAAGCCACCCTAGCCATGTTCATGTGGCTCCCACTTGCCCTCCCTCTCACCGTGCTCCGAACAGTAATCTTTGTGAAACTACCATATTCTATCTCCGTTGCAATTGGGGCTGTAATAGGAGTAACGACCCGGGTCATCAACTCACCAGTCCACACTGGTCAAGTGGGCTGTGATGAACCACATGCCCAGCCCAGCCCACAGGGCCACCTTTACGTGTGCAACCACCGCACACTTCTCGACCCGGTGTACATCTCAGCAATGTTGAACAAGCAAGTCTCTACCGTCACATACAGTGTCAGCCGTGTAAGTGAGCTCCTATCACCAATCGGGACTGTCCGGCTGACCCGAAACAGAGATGAGGACCGGAGGAGGATGGAGCAGTCACTGAGGCAAGGGGACCTGGTGGTCTGCCCTGAGGGGACCACATGCCGGGAGCCATACCTGCTCCGCTTCAGCCCTCTGTTTGTCGAGCTTGTTGACGAGGTATACCCAGTGGCACTGGTGAACTGGTCCAGCATGTTCCACGGTACCTCCACCGGCAAGTTCAAGTATCTAGACCACTTCTACTACTTCATGAACCCACGCCCGGCGTATGACGTTCAGTTCATGGACAAGATGCCAACAAGGATGGTGATCCAAGGGAAGAGATGCGAGAGCAAAGAGGTGGCCAATTTGGTGCAAGGTGAGATTGGTAGGATTCTTGGGTTTCGATCCACCACGCTCACCCGTAAGGAAAAGTACCTAAAGCTGGCAGGAAATGAAGGGTTTGCTGATACAAAGCAGTGAAGTAACACGTTGCTGGTTCTTGCTCGCGATATATATAACATATGTTTGTAATATACAACATTTAAGATTTCCCTAGGTTGATTTTAAGTTGTGCACAAGTGCATAACCACAGTTAATACCATGTGAACTACCTTTGTTGGACCATTGAGAAAACTTGTGAATGTACCGAAATAAGAAGCATATGTTAATTTAGTATGCTCGTTATGTATTAATCAGTTCATGCACAAAATTGATAAATGCAGATCTTTTATGCATGCCCAGAGTTCTAATATGATTAAGTGACGAGTGCATTTTAAATAGCCTAGAAGAGTAGTGCTAAACACAGAGAACATTTACATATGTATGGAAAAAATGGGACTCTGAATTCAGAATGTTGCTAGAGCAGCCATACTTACTGAACAACGCAACACCACAGTATCCATGCGACCACCAGCCATTTGAGAAGTGTGGCAATGGAGCAAGTGCTGCTTTCTTCCAGCTTACACTGATTATTGTAACTATCAAAGCAATCAACCAATATTGAATGATACAGCTGAGCTGATATCAATTCCGATGCCACTTCAGGATAACCTGAATAAGTTCAGTAAATAAATATTACCAGTTCCCTTGTCCTTGACTTCTTGCTCCAGCGTTAATACTTGAATCTTGTAGCAAAATGGAAAGGCCAAATGTGGACCCCGTTGTGCTTACTGCCCAGGTACAAATGAGGAAATCATGAAAACTTGAAGAAAACTGTTGATCAATATCTTTCGATGTGTTTCTTACTGTAAGCACTTCAATTTTGTGCTTAAGCTGAAATATACGTGTGCTAGATATTCTTTAAATTGAGTTCAGAGTTGCTTGGTTCTGAACAGGTACTGTATCCATCAGCATCCCATCTCTGCAAGTGTTTTGCTCCAACTAATGAATCGTCCAAGCACAACTTGACCATGTAACTCCGAAAACATCATGAATGAAATCAGTTCGAGTGTCATGCATGCGTAGAGCCAAGATCTGCAATCCAAACTAACTTGATGGGCTGATGGCTGCTACTGTCAGCTGTGTTAAGTTATAGATCTTATAGGTTACGTCTATCCAGCCCATTCCAGCCACCTTCCTGCTCCCTATGCCTCTCAGTAGCCCCTCGTGACACCATACTCACCCCAGTTGCTACCTGCAGCATATCCAGTAGGATGTAATTCTTTGCTCCATCAGGATTGACCTCGATGATCTTCCTTGCAACCAATCTGCCCAGCTCCACATTCCTGTGCATCTTGCGGGCACCAACTAATGCTCCCCAAATAGATTCATCGGGAGCAAATTGCATTCTATCAATACGGTCAAATGCATCTCAGCCTCCCTGGAGATCGATGACACACACGTAAACCTCTTTCTTAGGCTGCAAATTATATTCAAATGTCATTGACCTGAAGAAGTTCCATCCTTCATCTACTAAACCAGCATGGTTACGAGCACTTGTCAGGACCAGAACACAACATGGTCAGGATGCACCTAGCATGGATCAAGGAACAATCATTGATGTCCAGATAATTTGTCTTTGCAACTCATCCTGTTGAACATCTTCACATATGTTATGCTCCCAGAATTGGAGTACATGTGCACGAGGGTATTGCTCATTTGTGGTCCTTGTCATACTTTCTCCAAAGGAAAGCCCCATGCACCTGCTTCCGAAGTCTCAGAGCTGCAATACCAGCACATACAGATGCAATGCAGTCAGGGTGAAGCAATTTGGCATAAGGATCGTGTCAGAAAGAAGCTGCAAGGCCATTAGGGGATTGCATTGGTTATACATGGTATCCCAGGTGAAAAAATACTTCTCAGAACTTCCATTAAAAGGCCTCCTTGCACCCAAAATATGTGCACAACTGCAGTACAAGTCAACCTAAAAAAAACTGCAGTACAAGTCAACCAGAAAAAAACTGCAGTACAAATCGATCAGAGCATTGGCAGCAGCAAGGTTCGCACTGAGAGCTTTCTTTATGGACAGTAGATGAAAGCTGATGTCTGATATATAAGTTGGCCACAGAAGCACATGCATCTTGTGCAATAGAGCATGTAAATGTGCTCAGTTCAATGCCAACCTGCACTATTGAAACAGCAGATGACGGGCCACAAAAAAAAAATGTGTGCTTGGCAGGAAATCCATCATGTGAATACCATAGGAAAAAGTAACAAACATAGCATATGGTGTTTCTTCTAACATTGTGCTAGGGCATAACAACGAAAAATGGTACAATAACATGTTTGCTACTTGTACTGTCACCTGTTAATATGTTACCATTGTACAAAATAATCAACTCCAAACTAGCCAGCAACTCAAAGAGTGCCAAATAAAATGAACACCAAAGTGATACACACTTTAGAAACCACTGGTGTCGTCTCATGCATTCACACAGTTCTAAAGGTAACACCATGGCATTATTTTTTAGTTGGAAATTAACAGGTGTTACCAAAGCATACTTCATAACGAATCTAGAAATATCAAGATAATGTACATGCATTACAACAATAAAGTATAGATTTGATTTTATCACACCATACACACACAGAGCATCCACAACAAAGTTGTTTGTCCAGATTACGCAAACGCTGATAACTGTTACAAAATGGTTTAGAGTATACCAGTACAGATAATATATGGCCGTTATAGAAGTCATTTAGTCAGGATATCTCACCTGCATTGTTTGAAATAGCTGTAGCCCCGTGTGCTCCCGGCCCCCACCGGGCATACCCAGCAATCACCAACTTCCACGACGCGGCAGTGCGTCAACTCCCCAACACATCAAAGAGCACCATCCCATCTTCCACGCCCTCTCCGCGGGACGCGTAAGCATCAATGAGCGCTTTCAGCAGTTGACACTTGCAGGGCATTTTCGAAGACCAGTTGTGAGCGCCGCCGCCATAAAAAGACATCTAAGCTCCTAAGTGAGTTTTGGCGCTGATGAAAATAGTTAGAGGGACTGGAGATTTAACAAGTGTTCAATGAGTTATTAGCTCCAAAGTCTTGAAAGGAATTAGGGTTGGAGACCTTCCCAAGCAAAAAGTGGAAGGAAGACGATACATATTAACTTCCAATTATTTCTCATTTATTTTAGGAGAAGCTGCAACATTGAAAGGGTAAGATTTCATATTATGCTATGATACACACAAAGCCTTGACAATTTTCACCGAGAAAAGTTAACCTAAGCGTCGATACACAAAATTTGTGTACCATGTATACAAGAGTATGCATAGTGTATACATAGTGGAAATCGTAGATTAAGGGGTGACACAATGATCTCGCCAATAAAGCTCGCAACAACTAAGGAAACATGCAGGACAAATTTACCCACGTTCAGGTCACCGAGGTGGGTAAGATCCCTACATCTTGTCTTTGTTGATATATCTTATTATGGTGAATACATATCAGAAGAGTATATAGTGACTACAGAGCTAAATCATACACATAATAGTTCCTGTATCGATCTAAGTTCTCCACATGATTGCCTAAGCAGAGTGCCTCGACCCGATCGTCAAGCTCTTGTGGCTTCAGGTGATACAAATGAACAAATCTCTTTGAGGAGAACTGCTGCGGAAGAGAGCATGAAGAATGTGGTCCAGAAATTCAAAGTGTATCTTGAAGCTGCACAATTTCCAATTTGTGCCAACCTTCCATTCATTTATTAGAGCGCACGTGCAGGAGAGAAAGAGTAACATTCTGACTCCATGAACAAAGCAATTGAACAATACAGAACAACTCTTTGGGTAACATCTCAAGGATAGAGATAGATTTACTATGCTGGGATATTACAGGGAGCACAAGCACTTCAGCTAAACAACATAGACCCTGTCAGACACGTGCTTCACTTAACAGCGTGCATCCTGGTGCTAAACTAACTTTAGCATGCCCTAACTACAGATTACTTAAGAAGACACAAAACTAAACCCATATATACAAAAGACTCTGACTGACTGATTGGGGAGGTCAACATATGAAGTGATAACTAACACCAGAGTCATGGAAAGTAGGGGTCCTCCTTATTCTGATATATTGCAAACAACTGCTTCGAGTAACGTAAAGCCGTCTTGTGACAGAACTCAAGAGCATACCGATCGTACTTTTTCAAGTCCTGTGCAGTCTTCTTAAGCGGCCCAGCAGCATCACCATCCAGAAGAAACTGCGCTATGTGAGAACCCCTAAACACAGAAAGCAACTTGCAGGGTGAGACAAACAGAAACACCAAGTTCAATGCTAGTTCCTGATCTCTTCCTCAACAACTGAAGTAATATGCTGAAAAGATGAAAGCAAAAGAAAAAATCACCTATGCCTGTGGTGTGTGTTACTTATTCATATGTGACAAACAAAATTGTATTATGTGCATATGATGCCATAACAGCATAACCAAATACTAGAACAAAATCTAAACTTGAGCATCAGAACGAATGGTACCTACAAACTGAGTTTGACATGTTGACAGTTAAACCTACATCCATGTGGCCTAGAATTCTACACAGGAAAGAGAGGTATTTTGCAAATAGAACTAAACCTATTAGTCTGAGAAGCCCTGCATTATACATGGAAAAGAAAGGTACTTTACAAATAGAACTGGACATCAAGATCAGTATAACACATGGTCAAGTCAAAGCAGTATCTGTCAACCAACCCAATGACAGAAAATCTCTTCTTCCCTAAAGAGTAAACACAAAAGATTTACTACTATACAGGAATGTCTAAATTAATATTATTGTCGCGGACAAGGCCAAGCTGCAAGGTTTTTGAGTCGCGACTTGGCGAGTCGCCGCGAGCCCTGCGGCTCGGCGTATAGTCAACGGAAGTCGCTGTATAGTCGCCATAAGTCGCTGTATAGTCGCAAGTCGCCCTGATTTTTGGAAAACGACTTGGCGATTAGTCGGCGACTATACAGCGACTAATCAGCGACTATACAGCGACTAATCAGCGACTCAAAAACCATGCCAAGCTGTCATACGAACAAAATGCTATGCAGACAATGAGCAGTCCAAATGATGTAAGGACAAAACTAAATACCAGATGTAGACTGTACTACGTAAATGGTGATACAACTGTGTGCAGAACTGCCGATTAAAGTGTAAATAAAGAGGTTGCTTGCACTGCATATACACAAATTAATTACCCTTCGTAGTAGGTATTACCTTCGGGCATCTATCTGGCTAAATCCTTTTTTGTTGTGCATGATAGTAGCTTTTTCTGCCTGTTCTTCCTCGGTCTGCTTTCGATAGAGGGCACAAACAGCTTTCAGGCAAAGTTCAGGGTATTCATCAAATGCTGATAGCATCTCTGGCTCAATCTTCCAGTCCTTATTCTTGGCATTCCTTTTGCCGCGTATCCTATCCATAAGATCTTTATAAGTTTCCTCGTTGTCAGACTCTTCTGGTCCAGCAGAGGATTCTTCAACAGAATCAGCAGAATTTTCTGAACAATCTGAATCATCTACTATAAAATTTTCCATATTATCATCCTCTTCTGAATCATCCTCGCTCTCTTCATGATTCTTGGGTTCAAAAAAGTCAAGTTCCCGACGTGTAGGTCGCATTCTCTTTGATTGACCTTTAGCTAACCGAGCCAAGCGCCTTGTTGCCGGAGTAGAACGCCCCTCCATCTGATATAATTCACCATCGTAATCCTCACTCTCAATCCCTGTCGTAACCAGAGGTGAAACAGGTTTTTGATTAACCACACGAACACCCTCACTGCCATCCTCACTCTCACTGTCACTGACTCCACACAACGCACGCTTCCTGCTGCTTCTAACACCCACCTCCCCATCTTCATGCCCTTGACCATTCTCATCTCCATCCTCACTCTCACTGTCACTGATTACCCGTGTTGCTGCACGCTTCTTGCCTCGCGATGTGATCAAAACATCATCGTCATCCAGAATCACATTGCCATCACAGCAAACGCTCCCATGGTCTGTTCCACCACCTCCATCGGCGTCCTTAATCTCGTCTGCAACCTCACTCTTGCCGGTCACCACCCGCACTGCACACTTGCTAGGAGTCGGGACCGGAGAAACGCCCTCCTCCCCGCCCTCCCCGTTGTTGACATCCACAGCCATCCCCTCTTCCTCGCCGTCACTGACCTCTATGACATCATTCATCACATGCCCGCCCGCGATGTCGGCTGACTTTTGCTTGCTTCCGCCGAGACCCTCCTCCAATCGACCAAAGGCTGTACCCCTTTTGCATCTATGGTTCATAGCCACTCCCTCAGACATGCCCTTCCTCAAGCGCGCGTTCTCGGCTTCGAGGAGCGAGACCCTAACCTCCAGGTCGGCGATGCGGGATGACTTGGCGGCGAGCTCGGCCTTGAGGGTGTCGACCTTCTTCGCAATCTCCGCGACGCCCATCACCGGCGGCGGCGGCGGGCCAGCCCCCGCCGACGATGTAACGGCTGAACCCTAGTGTCGAAGCGGCGGTGGAAGGTAGTCGCCCTTGCTGCGTTTCTGTCTGTGGGGGTGAGAGGAGGAGGGGAGAGGCTTTGCGCTTTCTAGGCTCAAACGGAAAGTATCGGGAATCAAAGTCGGCCCAAGGACGAATCAACATCTCGTTAGCTTCGACTTTGGGCCTTTGGGCCGAAGACATCAGCAAGACGTAGTGTCAAATACGGATAAGTCATGGCAAAACCTATTAGGCGCTTTAGCTGGGCTCGGCCTGTTTAGCTCTTTTCGCTAGCTTAAAACGCAAAAATACCGCTATATCTAGGAAGCGAACCAAGGACTCACTGGGAGCTCCTATGCAGCGCTGCAAGCCCCCGTTAACGAGCCGGCCCACTAGCGTGCTGGCTCAGTTTTTTTTGTTACGAAAATAAAAATATGAAATCAAAAAAGGTTTACAGATTTGAAGAAAAAAGGTTCATATATTTGAAAAAAAGTTCATATCTTTTCAAATCCATCCACATTTTAAAAAATTGATGAACTTTTTTCTAATTTAATGAACTTTTTTCAAATTTGATAAAGTTTTTTTCAAATTCAATGAAATTTTTCCAAATACGATGAACTCTTTTCAAGATTGATGAATTGTTCTTTCAAATTTGTGAACTTTCCAAAAATCGATGAACTATTTTTTCAATCTCGATGAACTTTTTTGAACCCGATGAAATTTTTTCTAAAATTTGATGAATTGTTTTTCAAATACGATGAACTTTTTTTGAATCGAAGAGCTTTTTTCAAATTTGATGAACTTTTTTGATTCGTTGAACTTTTTTTCATGATTGATGAATTTTTCTTGTCAAATTTGTGAACTTTTTCCAAAATCGATCAAATATTTTTCAAACTCGATGAACTTTTTCCAAACCGGCGAAAGAGTCGTCGTCTCTAGAAAAAGAAGACATCTCAACCCAAAAAGGATAAGGGCATGTTTGCTTATTAGAACTGAAACTCGAAGAAGCACCTAAAAACAGAGTCCTCTTCGTCGACAAGGGTTGGAATCCACCGCGCACACATGGCCCTAAGGCACCAACAAATGTGGCAGATCAAAGGCGCCAGTGGCGGGAAGTAGAAACCCTAGTTGTCTTTCCTTGGGAGGAGAGACAAGGGGAACTGGGAAATTCAATTCGACTGCTAGTGTCAATCCACAAGATTTCGAATTAAAAATTAACTTATATTCGGTAGTCTGGATGACAATAGAATTACACATAAAATAGTAGTAAAGTCATTTCCAAATTTTATTTGCTTCAACACTTCCAAATCCAAAACGTTTAATATGTACAAAACTCATCCATGTATTTGTGTTTTTTCTTTGTGAGAAATTATTAATCTATTCATCTTCAATCATGACAATACAACGAACACCAAAAATAATAAAAATTATATCAATAGTCATAGACCATCTAGCAACGATTACAAGCACTGAAGCGAGCCGAAGGCACGCTGCCGTCATCGCCCCTCCCTCGTCGGAGCCGGACACAACTTATTATAGTAAACAGTGGGGAAATCGTCGTGCTAAAGCCCCATAGAACCAACACAAGAAAACAGAAACAAGTACCAAAGATATGCATGGAATAATATAATAACCGAAATACAATGTTGTAATAATACATGGACTATGCTATATAGCGAGCATTGTGTATATATCCCGCCTCCTATTCATAGTCGTGCATTTTCATTGCATGCATGCATGCATGTATATAAAACGAAAATGTTGACCTGAATAAAGATGACACTAAATTTAAGATTCAAACTATTGCACTATATCTCAAAACGTCGGCCCAATTCAAAATTTGTTTTCACTTCTCACCATTAAATCCAACACTATAAGATATTCAAAATTAGATCCCGCATTGGTATATTTTGGCGAATTTTTTTCGGATTAAAATTTACCAAACTATAGTATGTGTCGGCGTCCTGGGAACGGGGGCACCCAGACCTGTCTGCCTGCGACCCATGATGTGGCTCCATCGACGGCCTGTTACGGCCCAGCTTCAGCAATCATAGCTCAAGACCCTCGCGAGGGGCCAAGCCTCGCGACACGGACGACGATAAGACCTCCCTGGGGGCAGCCTCTTTAGGCTGGCTCCCGAGGAGCGGAGATATCTATGCGAGGTGCACCTCGCGAGGTTCATGTGACGTGAGTCATGACGACCAAGGCTAGGCGGACGCCAACGGGCGTAGTGTACCAGTTTCCCCTTTGGTGCTAAGGGGGCAAGCGCAAGCGCGGAGTCCCGAGGAATCAAGCGGTGCAAGAAGACCAAGGACCGCCAGGACGGCAGGACGGAAGTCACCGTGGAGCCCGGCGCGGCGTCACCACCAGAGCCTTTGGCAGGCGAAGACCGCTTTTGTCAGGATAGCTTGTACAAGTTGTTCCCCCTCAAATTTGGTCATTGTGGGATCTCTTCCCGCCTACATTTGAGAAGAGGACCAAGGTCACTATAAATAGGACCTAGCCACCACCATAGAGAGGAGAGCATTCCACCACAACGAGGGGCGGATCACCCATATCATCCTCACCCTCATCGGCTCATCGAGCCCAAGAACACCTCACCTACTAAGGTTGTTCATCCACTTTACTAGTTCATCCTCAGCCCCACGAGGCAATCCACCACACACACTGGAGTATGGTATTACACCGCAAGGTGGCCCGAACTAGTATAAACCCCTGTGTCTCTTGTTCCTTGAGTTCGTCGAGCTAGGCCGTGGGATCGTAGGGTGAGCGCGCTGGGTAGAGAGTGTTCTTCGTGCGCACCCCAGAGTTCAAACCTCTCTAGGGTTTGTGGAGCCCGAAATCTGGTATTTGGCGCGCCAGGTAGGGGTGCGCTCAAGCCTCTCTTCCATCTCAGCTCGCCGCCGCCCTACGGCCACGATGGATGACGATGCGAGGACTCATGTCGACCACTGGGCTGCCTAGCCCGCCCAGGCGGCGCCGTCCGCTCAGGAAGACCTCAACTCCGCGCTCCAGGCGGCCCGCACGCCGCCCTACGCCGCCGGACGCGGGCGGCATGGGCCGGCGCCCTTCGCCCTTGCACCACGGCGCACGCCCGCCACCACGCGGTCTTCGAGCTACACTACAGCAACGGCACCACACACCCGGCGGGAGCACGCGAACATGCGGGCCGCGCTCATCGTGGCGCGGGAGCTGCTATGATGCAGGCTAGCTGAGAGCGATCGCGATGTGCTGCTGTAGCAAGTCGCCGAACTACTGGACGCAGCCTGCAAAGGTACGCCGCCTTTCTGCTCCATGCCCACACCTCAAGTTGTGGCGGAAGCGCGCGCGAGGCCCCGGCGAGCTCACGCGTCCCCTGGAGCGCTAGGGGGACCAGACAACGCCAACATGGACCCCGGTGCAGCCGGCCCTACCTCTGCAGCGCCATCACCAGGAGGGGCAAGCGCAGGTGGTCCATTGCGAGGACGCGCCGGAGTGCCACCAAGCGGCCACCAGGGCCAGGTGTCGCGGTTAGTGGCTCAAGGCGCGAGGCACCCAGGTGATGGCTCTGGCGGGGCGATCACAGACGCCTACGTGCCCCGCATGGTGAACCTGGAGTACGCACCGGGGGAAGGCCCCGACTCGTTCCCCGGGCCAGGATGGGTCGGTGGAATGCCCGAAGCGGAGGCCTTTCGCGAGTCGCCCGAAGGCTTCACCGACCCCTTCAGCGACGACGACGGCGGGGTACAGTCTGTACCTCGGGAGTAGGTGTATACTAACCATGGGCTGCAGGTGAACCAGCCCACGGCGGCAGTCGGAGTCCCCAAAGCGGCGGCTCCGCCCCAGGCGGGAGTGCTGCTCTGGGGGCTGCGCAGGAGGGGCCCGGAGCTAGGGCCTCCCCCGCGCCGCACGGAGGTAGGTCCTCTGTCGGGGGAGGCGCCGGTGGGCCCTGCCCACCCGGCAGAGGGCCCGTGGTCGCCGAGGGCGCCGCTAGCGTCCCCCTTGCCCCTTGGCCTCGTCCTGGTTTTCGGACGCCTCAACGATGGTCGGGGGTGGCGCAGGGCGGGGCCCTCGCCTGGCGATATGAAGCAAGGCTCACGCATGTGAAGGTCTCTGCCCGTGACACTCTCACGTACTAATGAGTGTGTAATGCCCAGGATGGAGTTATACCTCCTACGTGTCGAGGCACGACTTAAAGGCATAAATCCATCCTAGAATGATCTCAAGTTTGGTATCTTTGCACAACTCATGTAAAAGAGGGATTAAATGCAAAAGGAGATAGTTGGCTTACACTCGCCACTTCACACAATACATTACATAAGCAATCATCATACAGAACATCACAACCCGACTACGGGTGAAGAACCAAAGAAAGATACCAAAACAACATAAAGCCACAGGTCAGGATCGAATCCTAGTAGAAACCACTACTGAACATCGAAACGTCACGAGCAAACAGCCAAACTCTTCATCGAGCTCCTGGTGAAGAACTGGTCCAACTCCTGCATCTACTCGGCTGGACCTGCAACTGGTGTGGTGAAGTAACTGTGAGCCACAGAGGACTCAGCAATCCCGTTCCCGGGTAACACGACTATTTAAGCCTTGGGTGAGGACAAGGCTGAAGAAAGAATATGAGGTGAAGGAACAAACAAGAGTCTGCAGCAGCAACTAGCACTAACTTACGTAAAAGAGAGCGAGAAGAGAAGTGCATCGGTCGAAAGATGATCACGAAGTGATCCTAACTAAAGCCGGTCAAACATAACCCCACCGTGTTCAACTCCCGAACCCCTATTCGGAAATTGACAGTCACGGTACACACGCTGGTAGTGTATTGAAACATTGTGTCAAGTTATCTACAACCGGAATTAACAAGCTCCCATCTGCCACATAACCGCGGGCACGGCTTTCGAAAGTTCAAACCCTGCAGGGGTGTTCCAACTTGACCCATTACAAGCCCACGATCCGCGGAGTCGCAACTCCATAGTTGGGAAGACCCGAGTATTCTCGGAATCCCGTGCTCAAGTTAAACCGAACTAAGGTAAGGCTAATCCAGCAAATCCTCCCGGCGTGTCGACACCCTGATAGTAGCCGCGCGTATCTAAGTCTCAGGACACGACCGGATGGGCGATTCTACGGGTGGATACCAAATACCTCGGGTTGCCCCAAGGCGGCCCCGCGGAACCCCCGTTTGGGACCAACACCATCAGCGCTGGCCCCCCCTGCTATGTAGAATTAAGAATCCTCGGGGACGCGACCCCCTATGCAATTTTAATTATTAATTAAGTTGTTATTATGGGCAAATAGTACCAAATGTTGGGACTTGCTGGAAAAGACTTAGCACTTAGCGGTTTATCAAGGGGGTCCCATACACCCCAACCGTGTTAGGAACGCAAAATCAAGGAACATAACACCGGTTTATACGGTTCCTAACGGCATGAGTGGAACAAAACACCAAGCAAAAGGCTTAGCCTTCCACCCTGCCAGTATATAGATGATTTCATTTAGCATTTATATAGTGTGATATAACCCAACCAAACTTCAACATGAAGCAAGCATCTTCAATCTTCACCTGCAACTAACAATGCTATAAGAGGGGCTGAGCGAAGCGTACTTAGCCAAGCAACGGTTTGCATAGGTAGGGTGGTTAAACATGGCAATTGGTTACAAGTAGGAGGCTGACAAGAAGACATGGGCATCGAGGCAAAACTATAGATCGAGACTACTAGCAATAGGCAAAGATAGTAATGGTATCCGGGTTCGGTCATCTTGCCTGGGATTCCACAGAGGGAGAAGAACAGATCCAAGAAGAAGACGGAGCAACAGTCGAGCGGATCCTCACAACTCCGGAACGAAACCGAAGCTAACAAGAGAAGCAACCGGAAAGAAAACAACAACACGGTAAACACACATACATAAACAAGGCATACGATGCACAACCAAGTATGATGCATGTCCGGTTTAAATATGCAAGGCATGGCAAAGTGCACAAACAACACTACAAGTTAAGTGGAGCTCAATATGCAACGAGTTGCATATTGACGAAACACCACATTTAATTATTTAGTTGACTCTCATTATTTACAAGAGAAGATTAAATGTTCGTTAACATGGCATGAGGTGAAGCATAATAAAACTATACTAACTAGGCAATTTAAATGAGGCCGGAGAAATAACAACAACATATCCGGAAAATCCTCATAAGCATGTTTAATAATTATAAGCAAACAACAATTTAACATATTAGTGTTGTTAACATGATGCGGATGACATGATCAAGTTTATGCAAGTTTTATTAAGAGGTTGTCAATTAACAAGATATGAAGCATTTGTCACCGTGGTGGAAAGAAAAGAGTGCCACGGCAACGATTCCGAAAATGATGCCACGGCAACATATCGGTACCGGTAACTCGTTGAGAGTCCGATGCAAAAAGGTAAGATGGCAGAGGTGAGTCAAACGAGATGATGGGGTGATCCCGTTACCGGGTTCCCACGAGTCGGTGACGAGGCAACCGAGGAACATGACAAAGGTGGAACGGGCACGAAGCACACACGAGAAGCATTTCATACAACCACAACAAGCATGCATCACACGGGTCACGTCTCGGGGTTATACCTTCGAAGCGTGCGTTTCGGGGCGGTTCGAGACGTAGTGGAAGTAGCCGTAGTAGTGGAAGTAGAGGAAGTAGTCGTTCACGTTTCCGAAGAGGAAGTAGCCGTTTCACGAGGTCGCCAACGAGTAGTCGTTCCGTAGAGGTACTTGGCGCCTCGGTAGTCGTTCACGGGGCGACGGTAGTGGTACACATGTTGTCGGGGTACTTGTCATTCACGAGTGCTCCGGGCGTCGAGGTACTTGTACATGTAGTGGTACTTGTCGGGTCATCGGTAGTCGTTCGAGTCGTAGTGGACGTAGTGGAACTTGACGCATCCGAAGAGGTACTTGACGAGTCGGTCGCGGTACTTGTTCCCGGAGGTGTTCACGAGCTTGTTTTTCCGTAGATGTTCGGTTCGTCGAGGTACTTGGTCGTAGGGGTACTTGCCATCGGAGGGGTACTCGTTTCCGTAGATGTACACATATCCGTAGATGTTCAAGCGTCGGGCGGTCTTGCCGGTAGTCGTTCTCTGTTCAGGTTAACATCCAAGCAACAAAACAAAACAAAACAAAACAAAACTACAGCAGCAGGGACACGGAACAGCAGAGGAGGAGGCCTCTGGGAACGGCGCTCGGGGCCGGGACACGGGGCGCGGCGCTGCTCTTGCGGACGACGAGGCGAGGGCCAGCAGCTCCTGGCGCTGGAGAAGGGAGCCGCGACGGATCGACGGACTGCTGGGGTGCGGCGCTCGGGGCCAGGGGGCCGGCTCGAGGCGCGCGGACGGGTCGAGGCGGCCGCTCGCGGGGCGACGGAGGTGCGGCACCGCGTCGCTGGAGGAGGGCCGACGAGGTTCGGGCTCGCGGGGCGACGGAGGGTGGCGAGGAACGGGAGACGGGGCTCGGGGCGCTGGCCGGCGCAGAGCAGAGGCTCCGCGCGGCGCTGCTTGAGGGGCCCCGACGAGGAATCGCGCTGAAGTTCGTCCCATGGCGAGGCGCTGCTCGGGACCGAAGGAGGAGCTGCTCTGCTGCATCCACGGCGAGGAGACCAGGCCGCGCGACAGGAGGAGCAAGAGGCCTGGGCGGGGCGGCTGGCTTGGCTGCCGCTCGCGGAAGGAAAGGCTGCGGGGTCGAGGGGTTCAGGCACGAGCGAGCGGGGACTGAGAGAGAGGTGCGCGAGGGAGAGGGAGAGGGTCGGGCAGAGGGATGCGAGATGGGTGGCGGCGGTGTGAGGGAAGGAGCGAGCGAGGGGTGAGGAGAGATGCGGTCAGGAGTGCTAGGGTTCGGTGGGGAACGGGCCGGGCCTGGGAGCTGGCCGGCTGAGGTGAGGTTTGGGCCAGGGAGGCCTAGGGGAGGAGAGGAGAAGACGGGCCAGGAGGAAACTGGCTGCACCTCTTCTTTTAATTACTTAGCAGAAAAGAATAAAAGGAGAGAGCCAAAATAAAAGAAAAGAGGTAAAGAACGGAAAAATAAAATATGGAACATTTTTATAAGGCTTTACGGGATATTACCAACCCAACAAAAATAGTTCCAACACAAAGGAAGTGCAACTAAAACATTTAGCTTGCAACAAAAGGAGTTTAGATTTTTGGAGGAGCCTCGAAACAACGGAAAAAAAATTACCGGCAAGATTTTTGGAGGTGAAACTAGAATTAAGAGACATGGGGAAAGTTATGCAAGTGTGTTATGGTGATTCCGGAGCAATGGAATATTTATTATATAGCTCCCTAAATATTGAGAGACTTTTATATGTTATAAAGAGAAGACATCTTCCCTCGATTTAAATGGACCGAAGATCCACACGGTTTATTTAGGTTGAGATGCAAAAATAAAATATGACATGATGGCATGATGACATGATGCAAAGCAAAAATAAATAACACAAGCACAAAGAACCACACGGGCAACCCGGAACGTCTGAAACTTCGGGAATCTTCTGGAATCTTCTGGGACGTCGGTCTCGGGCGTCACAACTCTCCCACACTAACAGAGGATCTCGACCCGAGATCCTAGAGATATCACCGGGTAAAACGGAAGAGGAAGAGGTAAAACAAAGTTGCTTCTTTGACAGACGAGTGAAACCAAGGAACCTTGAGAGGTAGAACAATCTTGAAAGAAAGAATGCAACGGAGATGAACGAAGATGAAACACTCCGTTAGGAAAGAGGAACAAGGAACATTACGAGAACCTTGCAGGTTGAAAGACATGAAACAAGAGCTTACGAACCAAAAGAATATGAAACTGCAATGGTATGGCCAAGGAATAAGAATGACAGAATTCGGACAGCATTCCGTCTGTAAATGGAAGGAAAAGAACAAAAACTTGAGGAGATGGAATGATACTTGATGAAAACAACAACATATAGCTTCTGAAACAATTGAAAGAATGGCCCAAAGGGGTAAGAAAGATTTCAGACGGCACTCCGGTTAAAGATAGGCAAAAACTTGATAAGATGACGGAACTAGAATGAAGAATACAACACTCCGGTTAAATGATAAGCAAGGAAAGAACATGATCTTGATAAAAACGAGATGAAGGTTTGAAGAGAGCAACATCACAAAGCCTCCGGAATGAAAGAATAGCATATAAATCAACGAAAGAAAAGAATGGAGAAGAAGATGACAACTTCTCTCAAAATTGAATTTGAAAGAGCGTCCTTACGAAGTAGAGTTGAACGGAGTTGTTGGAAACTCAACAACAAAAGAATAAGCTTCATGTGGGCTTATGGAAAACATCTCAAAATTAAGAGGTGACAACCAGCCACTAACGAAAACAATTGATTGGGTTGAGATCAACAAGGAGATGAAAAACTTATATCACCGGAATGATAAATGAAGAACTTGGGTCATTAATAAGCACCATAATATCAACAATCCTTAGGGAAAGCTTTTAGGTGAAATACAACCCAAGATAACTCCAACAGATAAAATGAAGGGTTGAAAAGATCTCCTGAACAAGGAAAATGATGGTTTTAAATATCTCATTCTTGAAAACTCGTGAATCATGAACATGAAGGAATTGTCAAGAATGACATAACACCATCTAAAAAAGAAAAGGTAGAAAGGATTGCACTTGGAAGCATGAAGAAAAATGCTTGAGCTTCAACAATAATCTTGATGAAGGCTTCAAGGATGAATTAAATCTTGAAGAACCACCATGAGAACTCCGGTAATGAAAGCATGAGAAGTGAAAGATGAAAAGAATAAGATTCAAGGCCTGCGATGAATTAGATTGAGCTTTGAAATGATATAATTGAAACAACATGGATCTCCGGAAAACAAGATGAACAACTTGGAACTGAGAATATGATATGATGAACAAACTCCGAAGGAAGGAATTAAATCACCTGGAAGGAATAAGAATAAGAATTATGTGATGCATCTCCTTCACCAATTTAAATTGATGACAACCAAAGGATTTGGCATACTACTTATTCTCGTTGCAAGGAATTAAAGAGAGATCTAGCACAAGCTGAGAATAGTCTTGAACGACTCACTGGTAGGATTATGAAAAGAACAAAAGAATTAACACGATACAAGGGAGAGTAATCTTGAAAGAACCACCGTAAGAATATGGAGACGAACGAAGAGACATCAATGAAGAATAGTTGGAGGACGAAGTTGAAAACTGAGAACGAAGAAATATTTTGAAATGATGGCCTTCGTAGGAACACAAGGAAAAGAATTCAAGAAATGCTTCGGAAGGGTATAAAAGAATTCCTCACAATCAAAACGATAATGAGGATGGCATGAAGCTAGAACCACGAATCTTCAAGAGAACGGGCCAAGATTTAAGAGAAAACACTTCTCCGGTCTTCAAATGTTGAAAAAGAAGACGAGAAATGCCATGAAGAATTGTTGAGCACTCCGGAATGAAGAATTAAAAGGTTGAACCAAAGATGAAAAGAATTGAAAGCGATCTTGGAGAAGGCATGTGACTGATGGAAATCATTCTTACGTCACACTTTGAAAAGAATTTCAAAATAACTCCGAAAAAGAAGAGTCAGGTAAGATCCTGGAAAAGACCTGTGGGTTAGGGCCCACTCAAAGAAATCACCGTTAGAAAAGATTGCTTGAGAGATATTGCACCGGTTGAATTAAAGAGGCTTGAGTAAGAAGACAATTCTCAGAATAATTGCTTGAACGGATTAAGAATGGAATTATGAATCTTCAACACTCCGGATAAGAATAGCAAGAGGAGAATGATTAATTGGTGCACCGGAATAAGAAAGCATTGTGAAAAGAGGAAAAGATAAGATCAACACCGAAATCTTGAATTACATCCACCGGAAGAATCTGAGAACAAAAGAATGATGAACTTGAAGCTCTTGAGCATCTTCACGATAAATCACCGGATAAGAACATAGAAGGAAAAGAATGAAGAACCATCACATGAATAAAATGGATACTTCATCTGAGAATTTCTGACTCCAAAAAGAAGAAGGGTGGGAGGGTGGGGAAAAACAAGACAACTTGGGATGAATGAAACAGACAAATCGTCAGATTTCTCGACGACGTCTGTATGGAAAAACTTGAAGAGAAAGCACACCGGTTGGAAAGGATTAACATGACCATCTTGATGATCAAGAAGAATTAGCACTCCCATAGAAATATGAGAACACCGATTAAGAAAGGTATGGAATCAACATTTGACATCGAAGCAACTCAAATACCAGAATCAAAACAAAAACAAAGGGTAGATAAGCAACATGATCTTCACAATATCATCCGAACAAAGGATTGAACGAATGAATTCCGTAGGTACATCAACTCGACGAGAAGCCACTTGGAGAGCAAAAGGTAAATAAAAAGGAACAAGGATCAGATAGAACAAATACAAGATAGAAGCTTCGTTCCGCATCTTCGTGCTGAAAGCTCATGGAACATGTTACAAAAGGGTTTTGTCATCCCCGGATCAGCATAGCCAAGGACCCTTTAAGATGCAACTCCCGATCAGAACAAGTCCATAAAACCACTTCACTCAATGTAGAACCCCAAACTTCATATCGAGCATCCGTTGGAAGAATGCCTAGAACTACTAGATGAACCCACCTATAGATTTCCGAAAGTTTCCAGTTATGCAATCAGGTGTTGGGGATACACGGGAAGCACCGCGCAATCAACTCTAAACCTACATCCAGGTGTATCCATCCTTCAACACATAACCAGTCTTTCTCGGAAACTGTGTACCTCGGACCTTCGAAAAGCATCCACTATAACAAGCTATGGCAATACTCTCGAACTACCTCCCCAGTACTGGGTGATGTCGGGGTTATCTTGCCACTGGCTGTATAGGAGAGATTTTCGATGTCGGCCGTCTTAAGTATTTAGTACTGCCGCGATATGCTTGTGTCAATGATACCCCGAAGCTCAACTCCTCGGTAACAGGAGGCATCGAGAACAATATCCTTGTCACAAGAACATCGAAACAATCCCAGAATACTCGCGGGATCCTAAAAAAAAATTTGGTGCAATTTTTGAAAGTAGAAGAGAAAAGAGTAATCGTCAGGAGTCCTCACCAGAATGAAAAGGGGATGAGAAGCAAAGAAATCCTACTCTCCGATATAATATAGGACTCAAAATATTTTTCAGTGTGTGCCTAGACTCAACCGTCAACGATTCGATCAATCAGTGGGGCTTCTAGGTCGGAGAAGGCTCTGAATACCAACTTGTAATGCCCAGGATGGAGTTATACCTCCTACGTGTCGAGGCACGACTTAAAGGCATAAATCCATCCTAGAATGATCTCAAGTTTGGTATCTTTGCACAACTCATGTAAAAGAGGGATTAAATGCAAAAGGAGATAGTTGGCTTACACTCGCCACTTCACACAATACATTACATAAGCAATCATCATACAGAACATCACAACCCGACTACGGGTGAAGAACCAAAGAAAGATACCAAAACAACATAAAGCCACAGGTCAGGATCGAATCCTAGTAGAAACCACTACTGAACATCGAAACGTCACGAGCAAACAGCCAAACTCTTCATCGAGCTCCTGGTGAAGAACTGGTCCAACTCCTGCATCTACTCGGCTGGACCTGCAACTGGTGTGGTGAAGTAACTGTGAGCCACAGAGGACTCAGCAATCCCGTTCCCGGGTAACACGACTATTTAAGCCTTGGGTGAGGACAAGGCTGAAGAAAGAATATGAGGTGAAGGAACAAACAAGAGTCTGCAGCAGCAACTAGCACTAACTTACGTAAAAGAGAGCGAGAAGAGAAGTGCATCGGTCGAAAGATGATCACGAAGTGATCCTAACTAAAGCCGGTCAAACATAACCCCACCGTGTTCAACTCCCGAACCCCTATTCGGAAATTGACAGTCACGGTACACACGCTGGTAGTGTATTGAAACATTGTGTCAAGTTATCTACAACCGGAATTAACAAGCTCCCATCTGCCACATAACCGCGGGCACGGCTTTCGAAAGTTCAAACCCTACAGGGGTGTTCCAACTTGACCCATTACAAGCCCACGATCCGCGGAGTCGCAACTCCATAGTTGGGAAGACCCGAGTATTCTCGGAATCCCGTGCTCAAGTTAAACCGAACTAAGGTAAGGCTAATCCAGCAAATCCTCCCGGCGTGTCGACACCCTGATAGTAGCCGCGCGTATCTAAGTCTCAGGACACGACCGGATGGGCGATTCTACGGGTGGATACCAAATACCTCGGGTTGCCCCAAGGCGGCCCCGCAGAACCCCCGTTTGGGACCAACACCATCAGCGCTGGCCCCCCCTGCTATGTAGAATTAAGATCCTCGGGGACGCGACCCCCTATGCAATTTTAATTATTAATTAAGTTGTTATTATGGGCAAATAGTACCAAATGTTGGGACTTGCTGGAAAAGACTTAGCACTTAGCGGTTTATCAAGGGGGTCCCATACACCCCAACCGTGTTAGGAACGCAAAATCAAGGAACATAACACCGGTTTATACGGTTCCTAACGGCATGAGTGGAACAAAACACCAAGCAAAAGGCTTAGCCTTCCACCCTGCCAGTATATAGATGATTTCATTTAGCATTTATATAGTGTGATATAACCCAACCAAACTTCAACATGAAGCAAGCATCTTCAATCTTCACCTGCAACTAACAATGCTATAAGAGGGGCTGAGCGAAGCGTACTTAGCCAAGCAACGGTTTGCATAGGTAGGGTGGTTAAACATGGCAGTTGGTTACAAGTAGGAGGCTGACAAGAAGACATGGGCATCGAGGCAAAACTATAGATCGAGACTACTAGCAATAGGCAAAGATAGTAATGGTATCCGGGTTCGGTCATCTTGCCTGGGATTCCACAGAGGGAGAAGAACAGATCCAAGAAGAAGACGGAGCAACAGTCGAGCGGATCCTCACAACTCCGGAACGAAACCGAAGCTAACAAGAGAAGCAACCGGAAAGAAACAAGGCATACGATGCACAACCAAGTATGATGCATGTCCGGTTTAAATATGCAAGGCATGGCAAAGTGCACAAACAACACTACAAGTTAAGTGGAGCTCAATATGCAACGAGTTGCATATTGACGAAACACCACATTTAATTATTTAGTTGACTCTCATTATTTACAAGAGAAGATTAAATGTTCGTTAACATGGCATGAGGTGAAGCATAATAAAACTATACTAACTAGGCAATTTAAATGAGGCCGGAGAAATAACAACAACATATCCGGAAAATCCTCATAAGCATGTTTAATAATTATAAGCAAACAACAATTTAACATATTAGTGTTGTTAACATGATGCGGATGACATGATCAAGTTTATGCAAGTTTTATTAAGAGGTTGTCAATTAACAAGATATGAAGCATTTGTCACCGTGGTGGAAAGAAAAGAGTGCCACGGCAACGATTCCGAAAATGATGCCACGGCAACATATCGGTACCGGTAACTCGTTGAGAGTCCGATGCAAAAAGGTAAGATGGCAGAGGTGAGTCAAACGAGATGATGGGGTGATCCCGTTACCGGGTTCCCACGAGTCGGTGACGAGGCAACCGAGGAACATGACAAAGGTGGAACGGGCACGAAGCACACACGAGAAGCATTTCATACAACCACAACAAGCATGCATCACACGGGTCACGTCTCGGGGTTATACCTTCGAAGCGTGCGTTTCGGGGTGGTTCGAGACGTAGTGGAAGTAGCCGTAGTAGTGGAAGTAGAGGAAGTAGTCGTTCACGTTTCCGAAGAGGAAGTAGCCGTTTCATGAGGTCGCCAACGAGTAGTCGTTCCGTAGAGGTACTTGGCGCCTCGGCAGTCGTTCACGGGGCGACGGTAGTGGTACACATGTTGTCGGGGTACTTGTCGTTCACGAGTGCTCCGGGCGTCGAGGTACTTGTACATGTAGTGGTACTTGTCGGGTCATCGGTAGTCGTTCGAGTCGTAGTGGACGTAGTGGAACTTGACGCATCCGAAGAGGTACTTGACGAGTCGGTCGCAGTACTTGTTCCCGGAGGTGTTCACGAGCTTGTTTTTCCGTAGATGTTCGGTTCGTCGAGGTACTTGGTCGTAGGGGTACTTGCCATCGGAGGGGTACTCGTTTCCGTAGATGTACACATATCCGTAGATGTTCAAGCGTCGGGCG
The DNA here is from genome assembly GCA_902687465.1 of Secale cereale. Taxonomy (NCBI): domain Eukaryota; kingdom Viridiplantae; phylum Streptophyta; class Magnoliopsida; order Poales; family Poaceae; genus Secale; species Secale cereale. The sequence goes on from LR738711.1 coordinate 205,051,781, forward strand.
GTCTTGCCGGTAGTCGTTCTCTGTTCAGGTTAACATCCAAGCAACAAAACAAAAAAAACAAAACAAAACTACAGCAGCAGGGACACGGAACAGCAGAGGAGGAGGCCTCTGGGAACGGCGCTCGGGGCCGGGACACGGGGCGCGGCGCTGCTCTTGCGGACGACGAGGCGAGGGCCAGCAGCTCCTGGCGCTGGAGAAGGGAGCCGCGACGGATCGACGGACTGCTGGGGTGCGGCGCTCGGGGCCAGGGGGCCGGCTCGAGGCGCGCGGACGGGTCGAGGCGGCCGCTCGCGGGGCGACGGAGGTGCGGCACCGCGTCGCTGGAGGAGGGCCGACGAGGTTCGGGCTCGCGGGGCGACGGAGGGTGGCGAGGAACGGGAGACGGGGCTCGGGGCGCTGGCCGGCGCAGAGCAGAGGCTCCGCGCGGCGCTGCTTGAGGGGCCCCGACGAGGAATCGCGCTGAAGTTCGTCCCATGGCGAGGCGCTGCTCGGGACCGAAGGAGGAGCTGCTCTGCTGCATCCACGGCGAGGAGACCAGGCCGCGCGACAGGAGGAGCAAGAGGCCTGGGCGGGGCGGCTGGCTTGGCTGCCGCTCGCGGAAGGAAAGGCTGCGGGGTCGAGGGGTTCAGGCACGAGCGAGCGGGGACTGAGAGAGAGGTGCGCGAGGGAGAGGGAGAGGGTCGGGCAGAGGGATGCGAGATGGGTGGCGGCGGTGTGAGGGAAGGAGCGAGCGAGGGGTGAGGAGAGATGCGGTCAGGAGTGCTAGGGTTCGGTGGGGGGCCTGGGAGCTGGCCGGCTGAGGTGAGGTTTGGGCCAGGGAGGCCTAGGGGAGGAGAGGAGAAGACGGGCCAGGAGGAAACTGGCTGCACCTCTTCTTTTAATTACTTAGCAGAAAAGAATAAAAGGAGAGAGCCAAAATAAAAGAAAAGAGGTAAAGAACGGAAAAATAAAATATGGAACATTTTTATAAGGCTTTACGGGATATTACCAACCCAACAAAAATAGTTCCAACACAAAGGAAGTGCAACTAAAACATTTAGCTTGCAACAAAAGGAGTTTAGATTTTTGGAGGAGCCTCGAAACAACGGAAAAAAAATTACCGGCAAGATTTTTGGAGGTGAAACTAGAATTAAGAGACATGGGGAAAGTTATGCAAGTGTGTTATGGTGATTCCGGAGCAATGGAATATTTATTATATAGCTCCCTAAATATTGAGAGACTTTTATATGTTATAAAGAGAAGACATCTTCCCTCGATTTAAATGGACCGAAGATCCACACGGTTTATTTAGGTTGAGATGCAAAAATAAAATATGACATGATGGCATGATGACATGATGCAAAGCAAAAATAAATAACACAAGCACAAAGAACCACACGGGCAACCCGGAACGTCTGAAACTTCGGGAATCTTCTGGAATCTTCTGGGACGTCGGTCTCGGGCGTCACAGAGTGGGTCTGTACACGCCTCGGAGTCGCCGGAGAGCCGCCCTCGGGCCTCGGGGGCTCCCGCCCACGTCCTTGTAACACCCCATATGTGTACCTTCCATTTATGGCAATATATGCAACGTTGACTTCATCAATTCCATTCCGGGCTCTTCCTTCATTTTGGATTTCTTCGTTTTTGTCATGTGCGTGTGTGCATTTCACCCATGTCATGTCATCATGTGCATTGCATTGCATTCGTGTTGTCACTTGCACCCGGTCATGCTCGTCTCTTCCCGTTGTCCGTTTCGAGTTCCGGCACTCACACACGTGCCCGTGGCACCTCCGAGTCCTTCTTTCGTATGTGGCTGTAAAACATTCTCGGAACGAGGTGAGACTTGTCGTGCATCGTTGTTTTAGTACGTGTAGGCCGCCTGTCAAGTTTCATCGTGTTTGGAGGTCGTTTGATACTCCAACCGTTAGCCTAGTGGGCTAAAAGATCCTCTTCCTTTTGGCCCAAGACCCCCTCCACAACAGCCCACTAACCCAGCACAACCACTCTCATCCTCTCGATCGTCGGATCGTGATCATGTGGGCGAAAACCGCACCCCATTTGGACCTTCCTAGCTCCCAGAATCTATAAATAGGCCCTCTTCCCCCGAAATCCGGTGCAAACCCTAGCTCCTCCCTCCTCGAGCCGCCGGACACGTCCGGGACGGACCGGACACGTCCGCCCGGACGCGCCGGACCAATCAGCATCTGCCATGTGGCATCCCCGCCGCCACCTCCACCGCACCGCGCCGCCGGGCCCGCCGGCCCGGATCGGCCCCCCCCGACCCGGTCGCCTCTGCCGCCCCGGGCGCGCCCGCGGCCCACGTCCCCGTCGCCTCCGGTCGCCGCGTCCCCGACATCGAAGCTCCGCCGCCGCCCCTCGCGGACTCGTCCCCGCCGCCGGGCGACTCGTGCCATCGTGCTCCGATGCGACCGCCGCCGCCAACCTCCGCCCGCCGCGCCGCCGGCCCAAGCTCCCTTCACCGCCACCTCGCCGGATCCGCCGCCGGCCGGCCAGACCCGCCGGATCCGTCCTCCCTGCCGCCACCGCGGACCTTCGTTGGCCCCCTCCGACTCGCCGTCGTCACCCTGCCCTCGGTCCCGATCGGATCGAGGGGAGGCACGAACCGGGCCGCCGGCCTCCTCCTCGGACGGGCCCAGTCCACCCCGCTGGCCCAACCTCTCCATCGTCGTGGGCTGAAGCCTAGGGTGAGCAGCCCTATTTCCCCGCCCGTGCGTTTTATTGTTATTGTGCGCTCATGTGTTTTTTTTGGAGTTAGAAAAACTGCTAAGTCCCTGGATCTGGTAATTTTATCGCCTCCTTCTCCATGTGGTAACTTTGTGCTTGTAGCTCCGATTTGCGCATATGATATGTCGAAATGTTCGTCTCGTCGTGCTCTACATGTTAGCATCAGTTTCATGCATGTTAGAGTTCATCTAGTTGACTTAATCTTCATGGCAAGAGATCATCGTGATGAAACTGTTTTAGTACTTGTTGTCTATGTAAATTTGCTGCCATGTTCCTGAGCTAGTAACTTTGTGCATGTTTGTCCGAATGGAGTGAATGATATGACCAGATGTTCATTGTGAAGTGCTCTACATGATGGTTGTTATAGAATTCATGTTATGTGTCATATTGCCATGTTTATCTCTGTTGCAAAAGTGCATTTGACTGATAAGTTTCTGCACTTGTTATGAGATGGTGTTTTGTCTTGCTTGTGCATATTAATCCATGTGTCATATGAGCTAGGTGTCAACATGAGTTTTGCTCTTTGGAATGTGCTCTACATGATAGATTCATTTTCATGCCATGTTATGTCTTAAAATGAGTGCAACAAGCTTGTTAACATGTCGTCATGATGTTAAATTTCTGCTAAGTGTGTTTCTATTAATTTTTATGCCATGTTCCCATGTTTCCACCGTCATTATTGTGCATGTTTAGTGTTGTCCAGTGGGTGTTCCTTGATGTATATGTTATGCTCTAGCTATCCATGCTCTTGTTTGCCATGATGCCATGTTGTATCTTGTTCTTATGAGGCCCTCAAGTTGCTATAAAATGTTTCGGAGAGCATGCCCAGATTTTGCTAAGTCTGGATAAACTTTTGCACTTTTGCCAAGGTGTTTGGGATATGTTCTAGTATGTTGTAGAAGTAGCCATGTGGTTATTCTTGAAGAGCATGTTATGTATGTTATTGCCATGCCTTTTGCTTGCATGATGGCTTGTTGTAGCTTGTTGTTTTCATGCTCTCAAGTGACTATAAAATGTATCTGTCAGCATGTTATCAACAAGTTCAGTTTTACCACGAGTGTAGCTAGTGTTCTATGCATCCTATGAGCATGTTCTTGCTTTGAGTAGCTTCTCAAATATGTCTTCTTGCTGTTGGATATATTCCCATGTCATGTTATGCTTTGAGTTGAGTTGCACAAGCTTGTAATTCTGCCATGCCTTGTAATTTTCACTAAGTCTGAGAATTCTGTAAATTTATTGCAACTTGCCATGCTTATTTAATTGTGTTCCAGCAAGGTTTTGGGTGTGCTCTAAGTTCATGCTTGTTAAGTATCATGTCTATTTCATCTCCATGCTTGGGTGTTGTAGCATAATTATTTCTTGCTCCAAAGATGCCATGTTGCTGTAAACTGCAGTTTTGCTTGAATCTTGTTTTGCTTGCCATTTGCAAACCGTGCATCCGTTTCCGGTGATCTTTATATCGATTTCAACCGAAATCATCCCCTCTATCCAGTGGCTTGCCCGTTTTCCCAAGATGAGGCCATTTCCATCATCTTCTCCTTAGGCTCAAGAGCATCCTCATGCATACGCACATTATACTTGCATCACGTGATATGTGTTGCATCATGTTGATTGTGCATTTCACCGTGTTTGATTTTGTGCCGTTGTTGTGCTCTTGTGTTGACTAGAGCCGGGAGCCGATACGGAGTTCAAGGATCTTGTCGAGACTGAGTTCGAGGAGCCGTCTTGCGATTCCACCGACGACTTACCAGGCAAGATGACCATTCCCAGATATCACTTCTATCTTTGCCTATGCTAGATGTCTCGCTCTTTAGATATTGCCTCGATGCCTATTCCTGTTTGTCAGCCCTCCTATTGTTGCCATGAAACACTCTAACCACCTTCCTAGCAAACCGTTGTTTGGCTAAGTACGCATCGCTCAGCCCTCTTATAGCGTTGGTAGTTGCAGGTGAAGTTTTGAAGATGTTGCTCCATGATGAAGTTGTCGTTGGGATAACACAATATATAAATACATGTTAAAATAATTCACCAATATATTGGTAATGGGTGGAAGGCTAAGCCTCTTGCTTGGTGTTTTGTTCCACTCATGCCACCCTAGGAACCGATAAACTGGTGTTATGTTCCTTGATTTTGCGTTCCTAACACGGTTGGGGTTATGGGACCCCCTTGATAATTCGCTCTGTTTAAAGCTTTTCCAGCAAGGCCCGACATTGGTTTTACATTTTCCTAATAACTAAAACTTGCATAGGGACTAGCTACCCCGAGGACTTAATTAACAACCCCCGGGCCAGTGCTCCTCATGAGTGTTGACCCAAACTAGAGCCACTTGCGATGCCACCCAGATTTTGGGGTCTTTGGTTGCCGTACATACTGCTCATCCGGTCGTGGCCTAAGACGAGATACGCGCGGCTACTATCAGGGTGTCGGCACGCTGGGAGGTCTTGCTGGATTAGTTTTACCTTTGTCGAAATATCTTGAGCACGGGATTCCGAGAATACTCGGGTCTTCCCACTTTGGAGTTGCAATTCCGCAGATCGTGAGCTTGTGATGGGCTAAGTTGGGACACCCCTGCGGGGTTTGATCTTTCGGAAGTCGTGCCCGCGGTTATGTGGCAGATTGGAATTTGTTAATATTCGGTTGTAGATAACTTGACACCTTATTCATGAATATGCTACCTGCGTGAGTAACCGTGATGGTCTCTTTCCGAAGGGCTTCGAGAAGTGAACACGGTGGGGTTATGTTTGATCGTGAGTAGCTAGGATCACTTCTTGATCAACTTGGCGATCGTTGGCACTTGTTCTCTTCTCGCTCTAAAACTCGTAAGCTAGTGCTTAGTGCTTGCTGCAACCTTGTTTATGGCCTTTCAACACCTAAGGATTTGGTAGTTTTGATACCCGGGAACGGGATTGCTGAGTCCTCTGTGGCTCACAAATTCAACACACACACCAGATGCAGGTACCGCTGAGACCTATGCAGGAGATGGTCCAGAACTTCAGTGGGACTTCGATGAAGAGCGTGGACGTTACTATGTGTCTTATCCCGATGATCAATAGTGGTTCTTACTAGGAGGATCCGGGCTTGTGTTTTATGGTATCTTTCTCATTTGGTTTTCCGTCCGTAGTCGGACCCTGATGTTGTTTTGGACGATGTATGCTATTGTTTTCATTGTGTGATGTGGCGAGTGTACGCCAGCTATCATTTTACAATTTCATCCCTGAATTTTACATGAGTTGTGCAAAGATACCATACTTGAGATCATTCTAGTATGCGTTTATGTCCTTAAGTCGTGCCTCGACACGTGGGGGACATAGCCGCATACTGGGCATGATAGTCCTAGTGGAAGCACCATGCTCCGCGCTGGCCGTCGACACTGTCCTCCAATGACTATGCTCACAACCAGTGAAAGCACTTAGCTCCGCACTGGTGGGAAGACAAGAAGACTAGCTAGGTGCTGAATGCGGCCATTTGCTTTCATCCCCTTTTCTGTAACTTGATTCGCCGCACTTTTTGGATTGAACTTGAAGTATTTTTTTTCTGCCAAGCTTGGGGAAGTCTTCTCTTGTTCATGTTGATTTCTTGCGTTTTGGTCGTGTGCTTTATTTCGAGGCTCGTGACTACTACCCCTCCCCTAGCGAGCACCTCGCAGGCGGGACTGGGTGTGGTATACGCACGTCGACCACGCTCGGGCAAGCCCGGGCGGCGGCGAACCCTCAGGATCAAGAGTGCCATCGCGGCAGTGTCGCCATGCGCACACCCTGCCATAGCCTGGCATTCTCTCCTCGCGAGGCTCCCTCGGGCGAATCATGAGGCCCCTCAAAAGGCCTAAAACCTGGTGGGCCACCATGGGGCTCCTCGGGAGGAAGGCACACCAGCCACCTCAGAACACGCTCAAGGCTTGCTAGGATCAAGATGAGTCTCAGCCACGACCCTGCTCAAGGGCTCACGAGTCCGCAAGGCAAGTTTCAAGTCTAGCTTAAAGGTAGAACATTAAATTACATGTGTGAGAGGCCGCCCCTCCAAAATTCTTTCACGCCCTGCGGGGCTATGTCCAAGTATTTGCGTACAGGTTCAAGCGAAGGAATGCGGGCTCAACTAGACTTCATGCTCACGGCGTCGCCCTGGTCGCTCTCGTACGCGCTGCTAGCGCTATTGCGAGTGTCGTCTTCGCTGTCGTCGACCGCGCCATCTTCGTCCACTACGACCACCACCTCATCATCTTCGGTGGCGAACGCCCTGACCAAAGCGTCCACGTGGTCATCCACCCAGTGCGACAGGTTATCCCAGATAGCCACGGGAACTGGGACTATGGCGGCATCAAAATCGAAGTGGGGGTCGAGGTTTTGAAGATGACTGAGAGAATGCACGCCCAAGGAGGCCCCGACTCCTCTCCTCGACGAGCTCGCGAACCCTCGCAGTCTGGCCCTCTAGGCGCGTCACGACTTCAGTAAAGAAGCGGCGGTGGCTGGCGTAATCTTCCACGTGGGGATGAGGGATGCTCTCCTCGCAGATGGTGCCCAACGCTCGGTTGGCCCTCATCCTGAGAGCCTGGAGCATGGGGGCGTGCTCGCGCTGCAGTGTCTGCTGACGACAAGCCTCCTCCCTGTTTTGCTGCGTGAGGGACCCGACGTCATCAATTTGTTGCTAGAGCGAGGCCAGGTCAGCCCGCACGGAGGCCAGGTCAGCCTCAGCAGAGGTTTGGGCGGCCGTGATGGCCCTCTCGCGCTGCTTTGCCTTGTCTAGCCTTGTCCTGAGGGTGGCGGTCCTGCCCTCATCTTCTGCCTTCGGGAGCTTCAGCTTCAGGTCGTACTCATTGGCAAGATTTGCACGAGTATTCGCCGCCCTTCGATCGACCTCCTCCTGAATCTTGGCCTCGCGCGTGGAGACGGCGTCCTCGGGCATGGTCACGTGGCGCTCCCTCATCTCCAGCCGCTCAAGCTCAAGGCTGCGCTCCAAGGCATCCTGCATCAACGCCTCCTCACGCTTCTGGATCTCCACTCTTTTTACCAAAAGGGTTAATGGTGAATTATTTGTGTGCCAAATTTATGTTGATGATATCATATTTGGTTCTACTAACCCCCATTGTAGTGAAAGGTTTGGAAAGCTAATGTCGGAAAAGTTTGAGATGTCTATGATGAGTGAACTCAAGTTCTTTCTTGGTTTGCAAATCAAGTAAACTAGGAGGGTACCTTTGTTTCTCAAACAAAGTATACCAAGGACTTGTTCAAGAAGTTCAACATGCAAGAATGCAAAGGTATGACTACACCCATGCCTACTAGTCGACATCTTGACTTGACTAAGGATGGCCAACCGGTAGATCAAAAGGTTTACCGCTCTATGATTGGTTCATTGTTATATCTATGTGCCTTCCGTCCCAATATTATGCTAAGTGTGTGCATGTCTGCACGATACCAAGCGGCTCCTAAAGAATGTCATCTTAAGGCTGTGAAAAGGATAGTGAGATACTTAATACATACACCAAATTTTGGCATTTGGTATCCTAAGAGGTACTCTTTTGATCTTCTTGGCTACTCCGATTCGGACTATGCTGGTGACAAGGTTGATAGAAAGTCCACTTCGGGTACTTGTCAATTTCTTGGTATATCTCTTGTGTCTTGGTCCTCCAAGAAACAAACTCGGTATCCTTATCCACCGCCGAAGCGGAATACATTGTCGTTGGTTCATGTTGTGCTCAATTGCTTTGGATGACCCAAACTCTTAAAGATTATGGGATATATGTGAAACATGTACCATTGATTTGTAACAATGAAAGTGCTATTAAGATTGCTCATAATCTTGTGCAACATTCTCGAACTAAGCATATTAAAGTCCGTCATCATTTCATTCGAGATCATGTTGCTAAGGGTGATATCAATCTTAAACATGTTCGCACCGATAAGCAATTAGCGGATATATTTACTAAACCACTTGATGAGAAAGTGTTTTGCAGGTTGAGAGGTGAATTGAACATTATTGATGCCTCAAACTTGGAGTAGGAACTCCATTTGGATACATGCAAGACATGAGTCTTTGACAAATCCTTGATATTTCTCTTATAATGTTGGTCATATGTCTTGGATATATGTGTACTCTTGCATGCTATCTAACCCTTGTAGGCGCTTGGATGAATCTAAATCCATGGGATTGCAACTCACTCACATCTTGAGCAATCTCTACATCACCAAGTCTCTACAATTTGGTGGTTGAAGACAAGGAAGAATGAAACCCTTCAACATATCCTTTGACAATTTCTATATATCAAATTTCATTTGGTATCAAGTTTTCATGATTGTCATTTTGGATACACAAGTGCTCTTCCTTGCAAGACTAACTCATGTAGGTAGATGAACTCAAACTACAAGTGGTGCTCCCAATTCTTGATGAGCTACATCAACCTTGAGCAACCCACACAAGTTCAACTACATGACCAAGAACAACACCACCACCCAAGGTATGTTATTCCATCTTAGAGAAGCTTTACCCCAAGTCATGGGTGAAAGCATCTCAACAAGATGTGAATACATCAAAATGCTTAAACGAGAAATGGCAACCCCATTTTGAGCTTAAACGATGAGTATGACCTATGATCAAGTGTCTTCACTTGACTCCTAAGTCAACATACTCTAACATGGGTGACTTTGTCGCCGACCAATTCTAGATGAAGTTCTCTAGTGTTTATTTGCTCCTTGCATTCGTTACTTGCATTTTGTTCCCCTTCTCTTAACAAAAAAACTTCATCTAGATTTTCTTTTCTCTGTTTTCTTCTGCTTTTTCTTCATCAAATTCATTGCAAATCTTCCAGTTAATTCCATCCAAATCTTTGTGAGATCTTATTTGAGCTGAGATGGAAAATTGTTCTCTCTATGTTGAACTCGGACCCACCGATTTGCCTCTTTCGGTTGAACCGAACCATCTCGGTGCCACCGAAGAAAACAACTCGGTGCTACCGATTTCAATATTGAGGAACCAATTTGTCATTTGCATCCTGCATATTTGCTCCAGCTCCACTCAATGATTCTTGTCCTCTACCAGCATCACATTTTTAAACTGCTCTGCTCTGTGACTCAAGGACCAAACCTATTTTGACTCACACTCCAGAAGATCCCTTCTTGGAAATTGATGTCAAAGGGGGAGAGAGTTCACATCAAAGCTTAAGGGGGAGAAAGAGTTCACATCAAATCACATGCCCCAGATGCCTGGTGTTCAAGAGGAGAGAAGTTACATGTCTTTAAGAGGGGAAAGGCATGTCTATGTTATTGCTATGATCTATTTTGTTATGATTTTGTTTCCCTACTTTCTTCCATTATCCAATATGAGATTCAAGGGGAGAAAGACTGCTAGGGAAGAAAGTCCTTGAATCCATTGCATATCTTTTACCTTTGGGGACATGTTTGTATTCTAGAGTACCCAGTACTCACTCTCTACATGTTATCCCAATCTTGGTACTCTTGTGGCTCTTTTGTTGCTCTGTCTAGTAGATGTACCTGTGTTATCTAACCTTGTTTACTCAGGTTCATCCCTTCATAAGCCAGCTCAAGATCATAAGGTAAGTATATGCATCACACTCATGAGCATGAAGATTTCTTGCTAATGTACATATTGTTTGCAAGAAGGAATCCTGAACATGAGGATATACTTCATATATCCATATCATTTGCTCTGATGCATATAGCCAAGATACATGTAACTCATTGCTTGCTCTGTCATGTCTATGCTTTCACATGTTCTTACATTCCATATTTACATGATTGCATACATGTAGGGGGAGCCTATGCATGTTACATGTCCTTCCAAAGCTTTACTTGTTATTATTCATATCTTTATCTAAAGCTTTGATGTATGCTGTCATCAATTACCAAAAAGGGGGAGATTGAAAGCACAAGTGCTCCCTGAGTGATTTTGGTAATTAATGACAACATATCTCTTGTTGGACTAATGTTTTCATCTAATATATTTCAGACAAGTTCAACAGATGGAGTGGCATGGACTAGAGGATGTGGAACCCCTTCAAGATGATAAGGACAAAAGGATTGGCTCAAGCTCAAAGCTCGGGACTCTACATTTTCTATTTCAGTGATCCAAGATCACATTGAGTCCATAGAAAGGCCAATACTATTAAAAGGGGATGAGGTGTTGCTTAATGGCTTGCTTGCTCAAAGTGATTAGTGATATGCTCCAAAACCCTCAACCACTTTCTCACATCCACATATGTCCCAAACCAAAAGTCAAACTCGGCCCCACCGAAAAGTTCTATCCGGCGCCACCGAGTTCATTTGACATAGCCACTGCCAGAAACCCTAATCACTTCGATCTCACCGATAGGGATCTCGGTCTCACCGAGATGGGAATGTAAACTCTTTGTTTCCTATTTGTAACATTTCGGTCCAACCGAGATGTGAGAATCGGTCTCACCGAGTTAGTATTGCAAACTCTCTGTTACCTCTTCGTAACGATTCGGTCCAACCGAAATGAGCGAATCGATCCCACCGACTTTGCCTGCCCAACCCTCTGTGCGCTTATTACCAAAATCGGTCCCACCGAGTTTGTGTAATCGGTCTCACCGAGATTACGTTATGCCCTAACCCTAATGAAATCAGTCCTACCGAGTTGATCATATCGGTCCCATCGAAATGCCTAACGGTCATATTATGAACTAAATCGGTCTGACCGAGTTCTCCGAATCGGTCCCACCGAGTTTGATAAACTGTGTGTAACGGTTAGATTTTGTGTGGAGGCTATATATACCCCTCCATCTACTCTTCACATGTGGAGAGAGCCATCAGAACATACCTACACTTCCATCATACATGTTCTGAGAGAGAAGCACCTACTCAAGTGTTGAGATCAAGATATTCCATTACTACCACATAAATCTTGTTCTCTAGCCTTCCCCAAGTTGCTTTACACTCAAATCATTCTTCCACCATATCCAAATCTGTGAGGAACTGTTTGAGTGTTGGGGAGACTATCATTTGAAGCATTTGAGCAAGGAGTTCATCATCAACACACTGTCTATTACCTTTTGGAGAGTGGTGTCTCCTAGATTGGTTAGGTGTCACTTGGGAGCCTCCGACAAGATTGTGGAGTTGAACCAAGGAGTTTGTAAGGGCAAGGAGATTGCCTACTTCATGAAGATCTACCCTAGTGAAGCAAGTCCTTCGTAGGTGATGGCCATGGTGGGATAGACAAGGTTGCTTCTTCGTGGACCCTCCATGGGTGGAGCCCTCCGTGGAATCGTGCAGCCGTTACCCTTTGTGGATTGAAGTCTCCATCAACGTGGATGTACGATAGCATCACCTATCGGAACCACGACAAAAACATCCTTGTCTTCACTTGTGTTTGCTCCTTCAAACTCCTCCATTTACCTTCATATGCAATTGCTTTACATTCCGCTGCTATACTGTGATGCCCCAAGACTGACGCTCCAGAAGACTTCCAGCTATTCCGGGTTTTTCCAGTGTATTTCATTTGTGCTTGCTTTAATTATGTTTGCATTGCATCATGTCATCATGCCATCATGTCATTTAATTTTAAAAACTCAACTAAGTAAATTGCATGGATCTTCGATCTATTTAAATCGAGGGAATTCACATGGTGTTTTTTCTTTAAAACATACCCTCCCAATATTTTAGGGAGCTATATTAAAATATTCCATTAACTTCGGAATCACTCATAAACACACTTACAATTTAATTCTCATGCCTTCCCTACTTCAAGTTCGGTCCCCAAACTTTGTGTGTAATTCTTTTGTCTCACATCCCACCTCCACCAAAAAATCTGAACATTTTGGACCTCCCTCACCCATATCCTATTCAAACCCATTTGAATTAAATTAAAATGAGTCTGAATTTAATTCCCGCAATCTTGCCACTTCTATTTTTCTGTGAACATAACCATTTTTGTAAGTCCAAGGAAATTAACCTCACGTGCAAATTCTTTCCCTAAGTGCCCCTTTCTTTTTCCTCTCTCTTTTTCTTTTCTGTTTTGTTTCTATTTTAGAGTAGAAGAGAGAAGGGAGAGAGACCAGCCCAACTGGGCCTCAGACCAGCCACAACCCACTGCCTAAGGCCCACCTAAGCCCCTCCTAAACCCTAGCCCGACCGCTCCTGTCGATTCCTTCCCCCCAGCGTCGCCACTCCCTCCTCTCGATCTCTCCCTCTCCCTCTTGTTTCCTCCCACCCACATCGCCATGGAGAGGAGCTCCCCAGCGCCCGATCCCCTCGACCCTGACCAGCAGGCCGCCGCCCTATGCGCGCGACCAGCGCCCATCGCCGCTCGGAACCGTGCCCGTCCTTGCCGCCATGCACCCTCAGGCCTTGCCGCACCCGCCGCCTTCGGACCGTACGTCCCACGCCTCGTCGGCCATCGAAGCAAGCCAGGCCCGACCTCCTCCTCGCTCCCATGGCGTCGCTACCCACACCCCACCGAGCGCCTCCCCCACCTGCGGCCTCCTCCTCGTCTCCCACCGCCGTCCCGACGCGAGCCTCGCCACCACTCGAGTCCGAGGGCCCCGCCTCGCCGCCTCGGCCTCACCAAACGCATCGGCGAGCGCCAGCGGAGACCCACCGTCCCCTGCTCCTCCTCCGACGCCCTGAACCTCGTATCCGGCCAGAACGAGCCTCCCCGTACTCCTCCACCTCGCCTCGTCATCCGGCGACCGGTGCCGTCGCCGGCGACCACGAGACAGGAGCGATGTCGCCTATCCTTGCCAACGTCGCCGGCCACAAGCTCCTCCGTCCTCACCTACCTCCTCCCGTCGGCCCTCTTTGCTTGCTGCCGATCTGCCCTCTCCGACGCCTACTGTGCTCCACCTCCCTGCCCGAGCTATGTCCTCTGTTGCCTATTGGCGTTGACATCAAGACCGCAGCCGCAAGACCCGTGGGCGCCAAGTTCTCTTTCGGAGACCTCCTCCTTCATGTCACCACGTCAACCCCGTCCTCCTCCGAGACTGATCCAGCAAGTTCTGCCCGGATCTGGCGCTGCCTCGAGGCCCTTGTGTTGTTTTGTGTTGGATCAAGTCAAGACCATCTTCTACGTCTACATGCAAGTACCACGACGTCGACGGCCCTCAAGTTCGACTACACGGTGATGCGCCAAGTACCACTACGACCATCCCTCGCCAAGTACCGGTTCGAGTATGACGACATGAACATCTAGAAAACATGTACCCCTACGTCAACGACGACCCGGACGCCCCGTGTACAACTACCGTCGCTGAAGACCCGGGTTGCAAAAACACCAAGTTCCACTACCGTCGATTCCGTGGACATCAAGTTCCTCGTCGTGACCCCGAACATCTACGAAATGTGTACCACAACCGCCGTCGAGGACCGATAGTACCACTACTTCCCTCGACGCCCCGTGAACGACTACTTCCCTCGACGACTCGTTCCACCCCGAAACCCATGCTTCAAAGGTATACCGCTGAGACGACGCCCGTGAACGAATGCATGTGTTGTATGAGATGTATCACTTGTTCGCACCGTGTTCGTTTTGCCACTCGTTTCCATGCCTGATACGTCCATTTTGCATCATGCTTATATGTTGATATTTATTGCATTATGGGTTGTTATTACATGTTTTGTCACAATACTTATGCCTTTCTCTCTCTTATTTTACAAGGTTTACATGAAGAGGGAGAATGCCGGCAGCTGGAATTCTGGGCTGGAAAAGGAGCAAACTCTGGAAACCTATTCTGCACAACTCCAAAAGCCCCGAAACTTCACAGAACTCCGTTTCAGAAAATTTTAAAAATATCTGGCGGAAGAAGATCACGAGGGGTGCTACCTGTTGTCCACGAGGGTGGGGGCGCCCCCCTCTCTGGGCGTGCCCCCTGTCTCGTGCCCTCCCCCCCGAAGGCCCCCTGATGCCCATCTTCTCCTATATGAGGTGTTTTGACCTGGAAAAATCATAAGGAGGCTTTCGGGACCAGACGCCGCCGTCTCGAGGCGGAAACCAATCTAGGGCTCCGGCAGAGTTGTTCTGCCGGGGATACTTCCCTCCGAGAGGGGGAAATTGTCATCGCCGTCATCACCAACAACTCTCCGATCTTGGGGAGAGCTATCTTCATCAACATCTTCAACAACACCATCTCCTCTCAAACCCTAGTTCATCTCTTGTATCCAATCTTTGTACCCAAACATCAGATTGGTACCTGTGGGTTGCTAGTAGTGTTGATTACTCCTTGTAGTTGATGCTAGTTGGTTTATTTGGTGGAAGATCATATGTTCAGATCCATTATGCATATTAATACCCCTCTGATCATGAACAATATTATGTCTTGTGAGTAGTTACTTTTGTTCCTGAGGACATGGGAGAAGTCTTGCTATTAGTAGTCATGTGAATTTGGTATTCGTTCGATATTTTGATGAGATGTATGTTGTCTCTTGCTACCTCTTGAGCTTGCGTTGTATTCCCTCGAAGAGGAAAGGGAGATGCAACACAATAGCTTAAGTATTTCCCTCAGTTTTTTAGAACCAATGTATCAATCCAGTAAGAGACCACGTGCAAGTCCCTCGCACCTGCACAAACAAATGAGAACTTCACAGCCAACGCGATAAGGGGTTGTCAATCCCTTTACGGACACTTACGAAAGTGAGATATGATAGAGATGATAGTTTATATTTTTGGTATTTTTAGTTTATAAGAATAGCAAATAAAAGCGGTAAAAGTAAAGTAGATGTAGATTGATATGTTGAGAATAGACCCGGGGGCCATAGTTTTCTCTAGTGGCTTCTCTCATGATAGCGATATTCTACTGCGGGTAAACAAATTACTGTCGAGCAATTGATAGAAAAGCGAATAATTATGAGACTATCTAGGCATGATCATTGTATATAGGCATCACGTCCGAGACAAGTAGACCGAAACGATTCTGCATCTACTACTATTACTCCACACATCGACCGCTATCCAGCATGCATCTAGTGTATTGAGTTCATAAGAATAGAGTAACACCTTAAGCAAGATGACATGATGTAGAGGGATAAACTCAAGCAATATGATATAAACCCCATCTTTTTATCCTCGATGGCAAGAATACAATACGTGCCTTGCTGCCCCTACTGTCACTAGGAAAGGACACCACAAGATTGAACCCAAAGCCAAGCACTTCTCCCATTGCAAGAACTATAGATCTAGTAGGCCAAACCAAACCAATAATTCGGAGAGACTTGCAAGGATATTATGAGCACACATAAAAAGTTCGGAGAAGAACCAAATTTCTTTCATAGATAACCTTGATCATAAACTCACAATTCATCGGATCTCGACAAACACACGGCAAAAAGAGATTACATCGAATAGATCTCCTTGAAGACCGAGGAGAACTTTGTATTGAGATCCAGAGAGAGATAGAAGAAGCCATCTAGATACTAGCTATGGACCCGAAGGTCTGTGGTAAACTACTCACAACTCATGGCGAGGGCGATGATGATGATGATGAAGGCCTCCGTGGTGGATCCCCCTCCGGTGGAGCTCCGGAACAGGCTCCAAGATGGGATCTCCACGGGAACAGAAGGTACGGCGGTGGAATTAGGGTTTTCTCTCTGTTCACAGAGTTTCTGGGGTACATAGGCTTATATAGGAAGAAGGAGGGCACCGAGGGAGTCACAGGGGCCCCACGAGGTAGGGGGCGCGCCCCCACCCTCGTGGGCCCCTCGTGGCTCTTCTAACGTGGTTCTCAAGTTCTTCGTGCATGATTTTCTCCAAAAATATCTCTCGCGGAGGTTTCATTCCGTTTGGACTCCGTTTGATATTCTTTTTCTGCGAAACCCTGAAACAGGCAAAAAACAGCAATCTGGACTAGGCCTTTGGGTTAGCAGGTTAGTCCCAAAAATGATATAAAAGTGAATGATAAATCCCATTAAACATTCAAGACTTCATAAATAATAGCATGGAACAATCGAAAATTATAGATACGTTGGAGACGTATCAAGCATCCCCAAGCTTAATTCCTGCTCGTCCTCGAGTAGGTAAATGATAAAGAAAGAATTTTTGATGTGGAATGCTAACCAATATAGTTTTTCAATGTAATTCTCTTAATTGTGGCATGAATGTTCAGATCTGAAAGATTCAAGATAAAAGTCTATATTGACATAAGAAATAACAATACTTCAAACATACTAACAAAGCAATCATGTCTTCTCAAAATACTATGGCTAAAGAAAGTTATCCCTACAAAATCATATAGTGTTGGCTATGCTCCCTCATTATCACACAAAAATATTCATATCATGCACAACCCCGATTTCAGCCAAGCACTTGTTTTCATACTCTATCTTTTCAAACCTTTCAACTTTCACGCAATACATGAGCGTGAGCCATGGATATAGCACTATGGGTGGAATAGAGGTGGTTGTGGAGAAGACAAAAAGGAGGGAGATAGTCTCACATCAACTATGCGTATCAACGGGATATGAAGATGCCCATCAATAGATATCAATGTGAGTGAGTAGGGATTGCCATGCAACGAATGCACTAGAGCTAAATATGAATGAAAGCGCAACAAAAGAAACTAGTGGGTGTGCATCCAACTTGCTTGCTCACGAAGACCTAGGGCATTTGAGGAAGCCCATCATTGGAATATACAAGCCAAGTTCTATAATGAAAATTCCCACTAGTATATGAAAGTGACTAAGCATGAGACTCTCTACAATGATGCTACTTTGGAGCACAAGTGTGGAAAAGAAGATAGTAGCAATTGTCCCTTTTTCTTTTCTTTTTTTCTCTTTTTTTTCCTTTTATTGGGCCTTTCTTTTTTTTCTTTGGCCTTTTTTTCCTTTTTTATGCGGAGGGGCTTTATAGATTTAGCCTTTCCTCCCATGGGACAATGCTCTAATAATGATGATCATCACACTTTCATTACAACTCGATATTACAACTCGATACTACAACAACAAAGTATGACTCTATATGAATGCCTCCGGCGGTGTACCGGTATGTGCAATGAAACAAGAGTGACATGTATAAAAATTATGCATGGTGGCGTTGCCACAAATACGATGTCAACTACATGATCATGCATCGCAATATGACAATATGATGCGTGTCATATGAACAGAACGGTGGAAAGTTGCATGGCAATATATCTCGGAATGGCTATGGAAATGCCATGATAAGTAGGTATGGTGGTTGTTTTGAGGAACAATATGGTGGTTGTTTTGAGGAAGGATATATAGTGGGTTTATGGCACTGGCGAAAGTTGCGCGGTACAAGAGAGGCTAGCAATGGTGGAAGGGTGAGAGTGCGTATAATCCATGGACTCAACATTAGTCATAAGAACTCATATACTTATTGCAACAATCTACAAGTCATCAAAACAAAGCAAACAACGCATGCTCCTGGGGGGAGGTTCGTAGGAGTTAACCATCGCGTGCCCCCGACCTCCACACAAAGGTTGGCACTCTACAAATACCTCATGCTCTAACTTCGTCACATAGCGGTTCACCATACGTGCATGATACGGGAATCACTAACCTTAACACAAGTATTTCTCAATTTCATAATGACTCCACTAGAATGACTCTAATATCACTATCGTCATATCTCAAAACAATTATCAAGCATCCAACATCTCATTCTATTCAATGCACTTGGTGTGAATTTTTTTACTACATTGACATTGGATGTCTATCATGTGAAGACTAGTTTCTTTAGCCTAAACACATTACCATGTTGTTTTTATAGACTATCAAAAGTATATAAGTGAAGCATGAGAGTTCAACAATTTCTACAAAATGTTACCACCACCGTGCTCTAAAAGATATAAGTGAAGCACTAGAGCAAAAACTATTCAACTCAAAAGATATAAGTGAAGCGCATAGAGTGTTCTAATAATTTCTAGGCCATATTTAACTCTCTCAAATAGGTGTATCCAGCAAGGATGATTGTGGCAAACTAACAAGCAAAGACTCAAATTATTAGGGCTGGACCAAAAGCTCGTAGCTCGCGAGCTTAGTGAGCGCTCGATAGTTCGGCTCGTTAAGCTCGTAGCTCGCTTCTTAATGAACAGAGCCAATCATTGATTTTAGCTCGTTAAGCTTAACGAGCTTAACGAGCGAGCTAACGAGTTTCACGAGTAGCTTGTTAAGCTGATTAGTAACAACACACCACGTATTTTTATCTTACGTGGCAAACTTTTTTAGCACCTTAGCTCTCCTATTCATTCTAATCAATATAGGAGGGAACAAACTAGTATATTTCTTTTCGTAGCCACCACATTTCATCTTAAAAACCACACATATGCACTCATAATGTAGATTGTAACACATTATAAGCTTTTAACGAGCGCTCACGAGCTTAACGAGCTTCAAACGAACCGAGCCGATCAGGGTTTTCTGCTCGTTAATCTTAATGAGCTTAACGAGCCGAGCCTTAACGAGCACGAGCTTAACGAGTACGAGCTTAACGAGCCGAGCAGCTCGTTAGTCCACCCCTACAAATTATACACGACGCTCCAAGCAAAACACATAACATGTTGCGAATAAAAATATAGCTCCAAGTATAGTTATGGATGGATGAAGACGAAAGAGGGGATGCATTCCCGGGGCATCCCCAAGCTTAGGCTTTTGATTATCTTGAATTTACTTGGGGTGCCATGGGCATCCCCAAGCTTAGGCCTTTGCTACTCCTTGTTCCATAGTCCATCAAAGCAATACTCAAAACTTGAAAACTTCACAACACAAAACTTGGACAAAAAATATCATGAGCTCCGTTAGTATAAGAAAGCAAACCACTACTCAAAGGTGTGGCAATGAATTCATTCTTTGTTTATATTGGTGTTAAACCTACTGTATTCCAACTTCTCTATGGTTCATATCCTCCAATACTACTCATAGATGCATTGAAACAAGCAAACAACACACGAAAAACAGAATCTGTCAAAAACAGAACAGTCTGTAGTAATCTGCAGGTTTCCTCTACTTCTGCAACTCCAAAAAAAATTCAAACTAAATTGGTAAATTTGTGGAATTTGTCTACCAATCATTTGTAAACTGAATCAACTAAAAAGCACACTCCAGTAAAATCTGAAGACTACTTTAGCTAGCGCTAATGATTCTGTTTTTCACAGCAAGATCACATAAACTTCACACAAGTCTTCCCAAAGGTTCTACTTGGCACAAACACTAAACAAAACATGAAAACACATCTAATCAGAGGCTATATGCAATATTTATTCCCTAACAGCAACAAAAAGAAAAACAAATAAAGTTGGGTTGCCTCCCAACAAGCGCTATCGTTTTACGCCCCTAGCTAGGCACGATTTTAGTGATGCTCTCATGAAAGACAAGACTTGAAGCACAAAAAGAGCATCATAAAACATGTGACAAACACATCTAATTCTAACATACTTCCTATGCATAGGCATCTTATAGGAAAACAAATTACTAAGACAAGAAAGATCTAGCATATGCAAGGAAGGAGAAATAAACAATAGTAATCTCAACATAACGAGAGGTAATTTAGTAACATGGAAATTTCTACAACCATATTTCCCTCTCTCATAATAATTGCATGTAGGATCATGATCAAATTCAACAAAATAGCTATCACATAACATATTCTCAGCACGATCCACATGCATGCAAAGTTGACACTCTTCCAAAATAGTGGGATCAAAATTAACTAAAGTCATGACCTCTCCAAACCCATTTTCAATATTATTGCAAACATTATTATCAATCTCATATTCATCATGGGGCTTAAATAAATTTCCAAGATCATAAGAAGACTCACCCCAATCATGATCATTGCAACGAGTAGTCGACATAGTAATGCTAGCATCCCCAAGCTTAGGGTCTTGCATATTATTGGCACAATTGACATCAATAGAATTTATAGTAACATCATTGCAATCATGCCTTTTATTTAAGGAGCTAACATGAATCACTTTTTCTTTTAACAATTTCTCACAATTTTCAGATTCATAAATTTCAAGCAAAACCCCATAAAGATAATCTAGTGCATGCATCTCACTAGTAATAGGTTCAACATAATTGGATCTCTTAAAGAGATTAGCAAGTGGATGAGGATCAATACTTTAGCAAGCGAAGATGCAAGCTATTGAGGGCACATAGCAACACAAGCAAACAAGAGGCAAGCGAACGCTAAACACATGGCAGAAGAAGGGCAAATAAAACGGCAAGGGTAAAGTGGGGGAGAAGAAAACGAGAGGCAAAAAATGTAATGCGAAGGATAAGGGTTTGTGATAGGTACTTGGTATATGACTTTTGCGTAAGCCTCCCCGGCAACGGCGCCAGAAATTCTTCTTGCTACCTCTTGAGCTTGCCTTGTATTCCCTCGAAGAGGAAAGGGAGATGCCGCACAGTAGCTTAAGTATTTCCCTCAGTTTTTGAGAACCAAGGTATCAATCCAGTAGGAGACCAAGCGCGAGTCCCTCGCACCTGCACAAACAAATAAGAACTTCGCAGAAAACGCGATAAGGGGTTGTCAATCCATTTACGATCACTTACGAAAGTGAGATCTCATAGAGATGATAGTTTATATTTTTGGCATTTTTAGTTTATAAGAACAACAAATAAAAGCGGTAAAAGTAAAGTAGATGTAGATTGATATGTTGAGAATAGACCCGGGGGCCATAGTTTTCTCTAGTGGCTTCTCTCATGATAGCGATATTCTACGGCGGGTAAACAAATTACTGTCGAGCAATTGATAGAAAAGCGAATAATTATGAGACTATCTAGGCATGATCATTGTATATAGGCATCACGTCCGAGACAAGTAGACCGAAACGATTCTGCATCTACTACTATTACTCCACACATCGACCGCTATCCAGCATGCATCTAGTGTATTGAGTTCATAAGAATAGAGTAACACCTTAAGCAAGATGACATGATGTAGAGGGATAAACTCAAGCAATATGATATAAACCCCATCTTTTTATCCTCGATGGCAAGAATACAATACGTGCCTTGCTGCCCCTACTGTCACTAGGAAAGGACACCACAAGATTGAACCCAAAGCCAAGCACTTCTCCCATTGCAAGAACTATAGATCTAGTAGGCCAAACCAAACCAATAATTCGGAGAGACTTGCAAGGATATTATGAGCACACATAAAAAGTTCGGAGAAGAACCAAATTTCTTTCATAGATAACCTTGATCATAAACTCACAATTCATCGGATCTCGACAAACACACCGCAAAAAGAGATTACATCGAATAGATCTCCTCGAAGACCGAGGAGAACTTTGTATTGAGATCCAGAGAGAGACAAGAAGCCATCTAGATACTAGCTATGGACCCGAAGGTCCGTGGTAAACTACTCACAACTCATGGTGAGGGCGATGATGATGATGATGATGAAGGCCTCCGTGGTGGATCCTCTTCCGGTGGAGCTCCGGAACAGGCTCCAAGATGGTATCTCCACGGGAACAGAAGGTACGGCGATGGAATTAGGGTTTTCTCTCTGTTCACGGAGTTTCTGGGGTACATAGGCATATATAGGAAGAAGGAGGGCACCGTGGGAGTCACGGGGGCCCCCACGAGGCAGGGGCGCGCCCTGGGAAGGGGGGCACGCCCCCACCCTCGTGGGCCCCTCGTGGCTCTTCTGACGTGGTCTCAAGTCTCTCGTGTGTGATTTTCTCCAAAAATATCTCTCTCGAAGGTTTCATTCAGTTTGGACTCCGTTTTATATTCCTTTTCTGTAAAACCTTGAAACAGGCAAAAAACAGCAATCTGGACTGGGCCTTTGGGTTAGTAGGTTAGTCCCAAAAATAATATAAAAGTGTATGACAAAGCCCATTAAACATCCAAAACATCATAAATAATAGCATGGAACAATCAAAAATTATAGATACGTTGGAGACGTATCATGAAGCCTGATGTGGTCCTCGCTGCCGGAGAAGGTCGACATCGTCCGAGAGTGACGCCAAAGCGGAGCGATGCGGCACTTGATGAACTCCTTCACCGCCATAGGTGTCGTCACCCCATGGTCTTTCAGCCTGGCCAGCCGACGCTAGACATGGGCAAGCCACTGGTCGACAAGCTTCGCATGCCCCTAACCGGATCTTGGGATGGCCGGAGCCCGCGGGAGCAAGAGCAGAGGATTGCACACGCCAACATCAACGAACACCCACCGCTTCCGAAATACATCCACAACTGGCGAGAACTCGAAGTCGATCCCCGAGCCGGCTGTCGCCGCTACAGCCTGGAAGGTCACGCACCCAGAGCACTAGCGGGCGTCGGTCAGATGCAGCGAGAAGAAATGGCGAATCAAAGCCACGGAAGGGGCAATGCCCATCATGGCCTCACTGACGAAGGAGAAGATGGCAAGGAGGACGATGGATTGGGGATCCAGGTGCAGTGCATTGACTTGGTAATGCGAGAGCACGACGTTGAAGAAACTGGAGAAGGGGGGAATTAGGCCAGCCCAGGGGGCATGAAGATGGATGGGGATCTCAGTGGCCGTCCTATCAATCGCGGCGCGGGAAGCCGGTCAAGCTAGGGTCACCCTCCATTCATTGGAATTGGCGGTGAGCGCGGGGCGAACCTTGTCCAACCCTTCCTGGTTGACCATCGCCGGTTGCTCGGTGGCGGGCTGAAGACCGGAGGCGCAGGGGCTGAGTATGGGTTTTCCCCTTTCCTTTCTTCTTCTGGCTCGAAGCCATGGCGAAGGGGAGGAGGCCGTTGCTTTCTGGAAGACGGAGGAGCTGTGGGAGCGCGTTGTCGGCGAGGGAGGCAGAACTGTGTGGGCAACGGCAGCCGCCTAGCCTGGCGGATATCAAGGCCGCGTGGGGAAGCGGAGACGCACACGTCCAATCAGTCGCCCCGTGTTGATCAAGGCCGCATGCGATTGGGGCCAGCGATGCTCCGCACTTGCCCCTTGGCTTTGCCTCGAAGCCAAGTTCAAGCGCGCCTTGGGCCCGGGGGCTACTGTCGGCGTCCTGGGAATGGTTGTACCCGGACTTGCCTGCCTGCAGCCCATAACGTGGCTCCATCGATGGCCCACCTTCAGCAACCACAGCTCAAGACCCTCGCGAGGGGCCAAGCCTCGCGAGACGGACGGCGACAAGACCTCCGTGGAGGCAGACTCTCTAGTCTGGCTCCTGAGGAGCGGAGATAACTATGCGAGGTGCACCTCGCGAGGTTCACGTGACGTGAGCCATGACGACCAAGGCCAGGCGGGTGCCAGCGGACACAATATACCAGTTTCCCCTTTGGTGCCCAGGGGGCAAGCGCAGGCGCGGAGTCCCGAGGAATCAAGCAAAGGTTTCCATATCGGTGTTGTGATGCCCGGATAATTAGGCTACAATAAACCCCTGTTAATGATGCCACGTCACCACTGTTACTGTTGCTAATCTCGCTTAGATACAAATCAGGTTCGAATTCAAATTCAAATTTAATTCCAAGTTTAAAATTTTCAAATGTCAAAACTAAAATGTACAATGTGTTGAAAATATTCCATAACTATTTATGATGGAGAAACCACTTTATTATAAAGTAGTTAAATGCACTATAATAAATTAAACTGTGGGAATAACAATTAATAGAATGCCATTTGATAATTATAAAATATTACACTATTTTAGTTGGGGGTCAAACCTTTTGTGGTAATGGTATAATTAGTAATACTAATTTAGGTACTAACATCATATTTTATGAAGCTAAAATAATAGAAACTAAAAGTGAAAACAGAAAGAAATAAAAGATAAAAGAAAAACAACACTTTAGACAAAAAAAAAAGAAAAGGAAAAGGAGCTAAGCCTGGCACTGTGCACTTGAGGCCCAAGTGCACAGCACCAGGCCCAGCCCACCAGCACCCTGTTTTCCCCCCTGTTCACCATCGCGGTGGACACCCGTGCGCCGTCCGTGGCCGCAGGAGGCCACACACCGGCCATCCGCCGTTCCCCCGTCGCCTACTAGGTCGCTCCCGACCAAAACCCTAACCCTAGAGCCCCCAGTCCCCATCTCCCTCGCGCCGCTCCTCTTCCCCCCTCTCCCCCCTTGGTGCTCTGCTCGACCTCGAGGCACCCATGGCCGCGCCATCGCCGCCCGCGTGGCCAGCGGCGATGCCTTGTCGTTTCACCGTCTCCAGGAGAACCGCTGACCTCTACTGCTTCAACTCCGGGCATCAATTCAAGCTCCGCGGCGCTACGAGGACGACGACGAGCTTGTCCTCTCCATCTGCTCCGCCGTCGCCATCGCCGGAATATGCGCTGCCCCGAGCACCTCGAGCCTTCCCCAAACCTTCTCTGCAACGAGTGTGAGCCCCGCTCTCCTCCACCCTCTCTTCCCAGCCTCTGCCACGGCCGTAGTTGCCCTCCCCATCGTGCCCAAGCTCGTCGCCGCGGTGGTACTCGCCGCCGTGGCCACGGCTCGCGGATCTCGCAGCCGACCACCCCACCGTACTCAACGTTCTCATAGGATGCCGTAGAACCCCTAGCTCTTCCCCTCGTGCCCCTGCATCTTTCCCGTCGGTGTCGTGCTCCGGTCGCCGCCTCGGCTCGTCGTCGGCCTCGTTCTGACCACCTCCGGCCACGCCACTGGCGCCAATAGATGCGGCTCGCTGCACTCGTTTGAATGCCCCCTCCCGCGCTCGAAACGAGCGACCGTAGCCGAAACCCGACCACCTCCCCGACCTGCGTCACCGCGCGCACCGCAGCTCCCGACCGAGGCCACTTCCGCCCTGCTTCGTCCGGCCGCAGCCGCCTCTGGCTGCCGGCCCGCGCCCGCTGGCTTCGCCCCCCCCCACCGCTCATCCCCGCTCGCCACCGCTCCGTTTGGCACCACGCCGCTGCGGCACCCGCCACCGCGCCTACCCCATTGCCTCTCTACCGCCGGCGCCCGCCGCTCCCCGTGGTTGATGCACCGCGCCGCCCCTGGACGCCTCCCTACCGTCGTCGCCGCGCCACTCGGCGGCGAATGCGTGCGCACCGGCAGGCGCTCGTGGCCTGCATGCCCGCACGGCCATCGCCCAGGTCGGGCGCCCACGAGCCCGATCCGCCCAGCGCCCGATTGGCTCCTTTGGACTATTGACATGTGGGGCCCAGCCCCCTGTAAAAAAAGAAGTTAAAAATAGATATCAAAATTAATAAATTATTAATTAATTTTTTAACTTAATTAAAAGTTTTAGTTAAACAAATTAATTTGGTTAACTACTAAGCAGTCAATGACAGTGGGTCCCATTGAATAATTAGGTTAATTAATTAATCTTATATTCTATTAATTAGTCTAGTCTATGACAGGTGGGTTCCACCAGTCAGGTTTGACCGGTCATCAGGTCAGTTGACCTGCTGATGTCATGGTGATGTCATGATGACCTCATCAATCATTATTCTGGATAATTCAAATTTAAACATTAAATTAAATCCAAAAATTCTTTAAAAACTTTGAAAAATCATATAAATTAATCTATAACTCGGATGAAAATAATTTATATATGAAAGTTGCTCAGAACGACGAGACGAATCCGAATACGCGGTACGTTTGTAAGTCACACGTCCCTAGCACAGAGAACATGCAAATTTCCCCCTCCGGTCCGTCTGTCCGAAAACGTTAAACACCGGGAATACTTTCCCGGATGTTTCCCCCCTTCGTCACTAGCACCCGATACCGCGTTAGGTCACACGTAGCACGGCGTATTTCCATGTTAAGCTGTGTGGTGCGATGCTTGCTTTATATTTATTGTTTCTTCCCCCTCTTCTCTCCGATAGACATCGGTACTGAGACCGCTGACAGTGCCACGGTGATCGACTGCGTCGACGACGGCCGCTCCTTCCCGCCAGAGCAACCAGGCAAGCCCCCCTGATCACCAGCCATCGCCCATTCTCTCTCTCTCTTATTCTTGCATTAGAACTGCTACTCTTGATGATTCGATAGCTCATATTCTTTTGCATAGCCTGTCATTGTTGCTACAACTGTTGATACCTTTACCTACTATCCTAATGCTTAGTATAGAATGCTAGTATTCCATAAGTGGCCCTACAATCTTGTCCGTCTGCCATGCTATATTATCGAGCCGTGATCACTTCGGGAGGTGATCACAGGTATATATTATACTATTACATACTCGTGATGATGATTCAGATACGGGGGCTGAAGGGGCAGGTGGTTCCACACACGTAGTGGTGGGCCTGGGTTCCCGACAGCCCCTTGATGGTTACTTTGTGGCGGAGCGACAGGGCGGGTTGCGGCCACCTAGGAGACAGGTAGGCCTGGCCCTGGTCGTTGTCCGTGGTTATTTCATAATAACACGTTAATGAGATCTTGGTATTTGATCTGAGTCTGGCCATTGGCCTATACGCACTAACCAATTACGTGGGAATAGTTATGGGCACTCGACGTCGTGGTATCAGCTGAAGCCTTCTTGACATCAGCGACTTAGCGGCGCGCGCCGGATTGGACTAGAACGTTGCTCTGGTATTAGGAGCGGCTAGGTCTGCTTACTGGCCGCGTACGCAACGTGCAGGTGTGCGTTGGGCGATGGGCCCGGACCCCTGCGCGCTTAGGACTTAGACCGGCGTGCTGACCTCTCTGCTGTGCTTAGGTAGGGTTGCGACGTGTTGATCTTCCGAGGCCGGGCATGACACAGGAAAGTGTGTCCGGCCAAATGGGATCGAGCGTGCTGGGTTATGTGGTGCACCCCTGCAGGGAAGTTAATCTATTCGAATAGTCATGTCCCTCGGTAAAAGGACGACCCGGATTTGTACTCTGACCTCATGACAACTAGAACTGGATACTTAATAAAACACACCCAGACAAGTTCCAGATACAACCCGGTGATCGCTTTCCCACAGGGCGACGAGGGGACAATCACCGGGTAGGGCTATGCTATACAATGTTACTTGGTGAACTTACCATCTACTCCCTTCTACTGCTGCAAGACGGAGGCTGCCAGAAGCGAGGATACTTGTTACTTTCCAGCTACCCTCTTGTACCGCTGCAAGATGGAGGTGGCCAGAAGCGTAGTCTTTGATTGGATTAGCTATCCCCCTCTTATTCTGGCATTCTGCAGTTTAACACACATATATTACCCCTTTACACAGATACCATTCCATATGTAGTATAGATCCTTGCTTGTGAGTACTTTGGATGAGTAATCACGGTTGCTTTGCTCCCCCTTTTCCCCTTTTGTTCCTTCTTCTCGAATGATGCAACCAGATCGGTGGAGTCCAGGAGCCAGAGGATCCCGATGATGTTTCTACGTGGAGTTCGGCTTTGAGGAGTATTTAGGAGGTCCCAGGCAGGAGGCCTTGCCTTTTCGATCGTTTCTACATTCGTGATAGCCTTCTTAAGGCAAACTTGTTTAACTTATGTCTGTACTCAGATATTATTGCTTCCGCTGACTCTTGTGTATTCGAGCTTATGTATTCGAGCCCTCGAGGCCCCTGGCTTGTAATATAAAGCTTGTATTATTTTAATTTGTGTCTAGAGTTGTGTTGTGATATCATCCAGTGAGTCCCTGATCTTGGTCGTACACATTTGCGTGCATGATTAGTGTACGGACAAATCGGGGGCGTCACAAGTTGGTATCAGAGCCGACTGCCTGTAGGAATCCCCTTTCCAACTCCTTGGCCGAAGTTGAGTCTAGTCGTTGAAAAACTTTTACTAACATGGTTGTGTGGCTTACGGGCCCATGTCGCCATTGGGTGGTATTAGGATCTTTTATTCCTCGTCTTTACTTTAGGACTCTGATCTCTCTTCTATTCGGGTTAAATGATTTTGCTAAAATCTAACTTTAGGTTCTCGAAAATCCTTTCGCCTGGAAAGCCCCTCATTCCAGATGATCGACTGCTTCACCAGAAGACCCTGAAGATACTCTCCGCTGTTATCCCGAGAACTTGTGTTCATCCCATTGCAATTCCCCTTCCATCGTCAACTCTTATGGATAGCTAAATGCAGTTGTCATTCTTACATCCATCCCAGTTGGTCCTGTTCTTACAAGATACCCCGAAATACTGGTCGTTGTTTCGAGAATCCTTTGTGCCTACTGCCTTGCAGTTCCTTGTCGCCTAAATACACCTACAAATTAATCCTCACACATACCAAGGATTTGTTTCTCCCCGGTTGTTCATATGTTTCACTAAAGCCTTCGAAATCCTATTCGAGCTTTAGAAAATCCTCAACAACATATTTATCTTGAAATTCTTGCTTGCGTGCAATATTGTTAATCCCATAAGTCTAGCAATCTTATTGCCATCCTTGTCACTATCATTTCGAGTCCGTTGATTCAAAATGTTGCGGATGCTCGCAATCCCCAATCAGATCATAGAATTCATCCTTCAGACTCAGATGTCATTTTAAACCTGGTTGGATCTCGACCAATCAAATTGCCATTGATTGTATCCCTAAGCCTATTCAACTTATCCATCCTTGAGCAGAGCGTTTGCTTCTGATCTCTTGATTCGGAAAACATAATTCCTTTGCATTTGGTTGAATTAGTTAGTTGTTTCTATAATCCGATCTCCTTTAATTATTTCTTCTTCTGGTTGAGTATCGATACTCACATCTGATACCTTGCGGTCCGCCAGATCCTTTTGTGGATTATTATCCGACCATTTTGACATATCAAAACCTTGAGTTCTCCCCCTGATACATAATGCCTTTCATAAATTGTATCCTCTGCTTGGCCAACCATGCTTTGCTTTCAAGCTTGTATTTTTACTTTTGAAACTTGTGGTGTATGTTACTAAGATGTCCGATGGGTTGAACCTATGCCTTCCCCTAATCCGTGAGAATCTGAAAGTTTTCACAAGTCATACTCTTCCGGTGTTCTACCAAATAAAATTCCAACACTACAGTTTTATCAAAGCGAGAGGTGAATGAAATGATATGCATTAAAGAAGTGGGAGTCGACCTTGAACTTTGTGTTCATGCCCATGCATATGATGTAGACCATCTCGGAAGCTTCTTGCAAAATGATTATCCAACTGTATGATTCTTTCGGTATTCTCGAATTGATTCCTTACAGTTATGGTTACGACCATGCTGTCCTGATCTGGTATATCTGATGGGAATTCATTCCAGTGCCTCGTCTATTTTTGGCAAGGTTGAAGTATCTACTGTCATAGGTCAATGACCCGGTTCTACTTCTATCATGTTATGCCTTCGAGTATTACCCCCTAGTATCTCGAAGATGTCTTGCCATTGCACCACATCTTACTAAGTTTGTTGAAGTAATGTCTTTCCTTGTTTTAATCACTCTATGGGTTTTGGGTTGGTGTCAACCAAGGACACCGACAAGTGAGATTATTCTGCACTACAATTCTAATACCCCTAGTATTTTACTGGGAAATTCTGAACTCAATCTGGTCATTCCTAGACTATCGGATGCATCCTGGTCTTGCTATCATTGACTGTGCTAACTCGTCCTTCTTGAAGGAAATATGCCCTAGAGGCAATAATAAAGATGTTATTTGTATTTCCTTATATCATGATAAATGTCTTTTATTCATGCTAGAATTGTATTAACCGGAAACTTAGTACATGTGTGGATACATAGACAAAACAGTATGTCCCTAGTATGCCTCTACTAGACTAGCTCATTGATCAAAGATGGTTATGTTTCCTAGCCATAGACATGAGTTGTCATTTGATCAACATGATCACATCATTAGGAGAATGATGTGATGGACAAGACCCATCCGTTAGCATAGCACTATGATCGTTTAGTTTAACTACTATTGCTTTCTTCATGACTTATACATGTTCCTATGACTATGAGATTATGCAACTCCCGAATACCGTAGGAACACCTTGTGTGCTATCAAACGTCACAACGTAACTGGGTGATCATAAAGATGCTCTACAGGTGTCTCCGAAAGTATTCGTGGTGTTGGCATAGATCAAGATTGGGATTTGTCACTCCGAATGTCGGAGAGGTATCTCTGGGCCCTCTCGGTAACACACATCATAATAAGCCTTGCAAGCAAAAGACTAATGAGTTAGTCACGAGATGATGTGTTACGGAACGAGTAAAGAGACTTGCCGGCAACGAGATTGAACTAGGTATAAAGATACCGACGATCGAATCTCGGGCAAGTAACATACCGTTTGACAAAAGGAACAACGTATGTTGTTATGCGGTTCTGACCGATAAAAGATCTTCGTAGAATATGTAGGAGCCAATATGAACATCCAGGTTCCGCTATTGGTTATTGACCAGAGATGAGTCTCGGTCATGTCTACATAGTTCTCGAACCCGTAGGGTCCGCACGCTTAACGTTTGATGACGATCGGTATTATGAGTTTTTGAGTATTGATGTACCGAAGGTAGTTCGGAGTCCCGGATGAGATCACGGACATGACGAGGAGTCTCGGAATGTCCGAGACATAAAGATTGATATATTGGACGGCTATATTCGGACACCGGAAGTATACCGGAAAAGTTTCGGATTTATCGGGAATGCCGGAGGGGTTACCGGAACCCCCTACGAGAGGGAATAGTCCATAGTGGGCCTAAAGGGTGAGAGAGAGGCAGCCCATAGGGCTGGCCGGCGCCCCCACCTAGGAATCCTAGTTGGACTAGGATTGGGGGGGGGGGGGGCGCCACCTCTCCTAATCCTTTCCCCCTTCTTCCTTCCGGTGAATCCTACTAGGAATAGGATTGCAATCCTATTCCTAGTAGGAGTCCCCTCCCTAGCCGCACCATAGGAGGTGGCCGGCCCCTCCTCCCTTGCTCCTTTATATACGGGGGCAGGGGGGCACCCAAAGACACACAAGTTGATTTGTTTTAGCCGTGTGCGGTGCCCCCCTCCACAGAATCACACCTCGGTCGTACCGTCGCGGAGCTTAGGAGAAGCCCTGCGCCGGTGATCACATCATATCCGTCACCACGCCGTTGTGCTGACGAAACTCTCCCGTGAAGCTCAACTGGATCAAGAGCTCGTGGGACGTCATCAAGCTGAACGTGTGCTGAACACGGAGGTGCCGTACGTTCGGTGCTTGATCGGTTGGATCGTGAAGTTCGACAACATCAACCGCGTCACTTGACGCTTCCGCTCCCGGTCTACGAGGGTACGTAGACACACTCTCCCCTCTCGTTGCTATGCATCTGATAGATAGATCTTGCGTGATCGTAGGAAAATTTTAAAATACTACGTTCCCCAACAGTGGTATCAGAGCCAGGTCTATGCGTAGATGATATGCACGAGTAGAACACAATGAGATTGTGGACGATACCAGTCATACTGCTTACCAGCATGTCATACTTTGCTTCGGCGGTATTGTGAGATGAAGCGGCCCGGACCGACATTACGCGTATGCTTACGCGAGACTGGTTTCACCGTTACGAGCACTCGTTGCTTAAAGGTGACTGGCGGGTGTCTGTCTCTCTCACTTTAGCTGAATCAAGTGTGGCTACGCCCGGTCCTTGTGAAGGTTAAAACAGCACATACTTGACGAAACATCGTTGTGGTTTTGTATGCGTAGGTAAGAACGGTTCTTGCTAGGCCCGTAGCAGCCACGTAAAACTTGCAACAAACAAAGTAGAGGACGTCTAACTTGTTTTTGCAGGGCATGTTGTGATGTGATATGGTCAAGACATGATGAGTTATACGGTTTTGTATGAGATGATCATGTTTTGTAAAGTTATCGGCAACTGGCAGGAGCCATATGGTTGTCGCTTTATTGTATGAAATGCAATCGCCATGTAATTGCTTTAGTTTATCACTAAGCGGTAGCGATAGTCGTAGAAGCAATAGTTGGCGAGACGACAACGATGCTACGATGGAGATCAAGGTGTCAAGTCGGTGACGAAGGTGATCATGACGGTGCTTTGGAGATGGAGATCAAAAGCACAAGATGATGATGGCCATATCATGTCACATATTTTGATTGCATGTGATGTTTATCTTATTATGCTTCTTATTTTGCTTAGAACGACGGTAGCATTATAAGATGATCCCTTACTAAATTTCAAGGTATAAGTGTTCTCCCTGAGTATGCACCGTTGCGAAAGTTCGTCGTGCCGAGACACCACGTGATGATCGGGTGTGATAAGCTCTACGTTCAAATACAACGGGTGTAAGCCAGTTTTGCACACGCAGAATACTCGGGTTAAACTTGACGAGCCTAGCATATACAGATATGGCCTCGGAACACTGGAGACCGAAAGGTCTAGCGTGAATCATATAGTAGATATGATCAACATAAGATGTTCACCATTGAAAACTACTCCATCTCACGTGATGATCGGACATGGTTTAGTTGATTTGGATCACGTGATCATTTAGATGACCAGAGGGATGTCTATCTAAGTGGGAGTTCTTTAAATTAATATGATTAAATTGAACTTTAATTTATCATGAACTTAGTCCTGATAGTTTTGCATATCTATGTCGTTGTAGATCAATGGCCCGTGCTACCGTTCCTTTGAATTTTAATGCATTCCTAGAGAAAGCTAAGTTGAAAGATGATGGTAGCAATTACACGGACTGGGTCCGTAACCTGAGGATTATCCTCATTGCTGCACAGAAGAATTATGTCCTTGAAGCACCGCTAGGTGACAAGCCCCCTTCCGCTAATGCAGACGCTTTGAACGTCTGGTAGTCGCGGTCTGATGACTACACGATAGTTCAGTGTGCCATGCTTTACGGCTTAGAACCGGGACTTCAACGATGTTTTGAACGTCATGGAGCATATGAGATGTTTCAGGAGTTGAAGTTAATATTTCAAGCAAATGCCCGAATTGAGAAATATGAGATTTCCAATAAGTTCTACAGCTGCAAAATGGAGGAGAATAGTTCTATCAGTGAACACTTGCTCAGAATGTCTGGGTACTACAATCATATGACTCAACTTGGTTGCAATGTTGACGAAGATAGTGTCATTGATAGAGTTCTTCAATCACTGCCACCAAGCTATAAAGGCTTCGTGATGAACTATAACATGCAAGGGATGCAAAAGACAATTCCCGAGCTCTTCGCTATGCTCAAAGTTGCGGAGGTAGAAATCAAAAAGGAGCATCAAGTGTTGATGGTTAATAAGACCACTGGTTTCAAGAAAAAGGGCAAGGGAAAGAAAGGGAACTTCAAAAAGAATAGCAAATCAGTTGCTACTTCAACGAAGAAACCCAAATCTGGAGCCAAGCCTGAAACTGAGTGCTTCTACTGCAAGGGAACTGGACACTGGAAGCGGAACTGCCCCAAGTATTTGGCGGATAAGAAGGATGGCAAGATGAACAAAGGTATATATGATATACATGTTATTGATGTGTACCTTACTAATACTCATAGTAGTACCTGGGTATTTGATACCGGTTCGGTTGCTAATATTTGTAACTCGAAACAGGGACTACGGATTAAACGAAGATTAGCTAAGGACGAGGTGACGATGCGCGTGGGAAACGGTTCCAAAGTCGATGTGATCGCCGTCGGCACGCTACCTCTACATCTACCTTCGGGATTAGTTTTAGACCTAAATAATTGTTATTTGGTGCCAGCGTTGAGCATGAACATTATATCTGGATCTTGTTTATTGCGAGACGGTTATTCATTTAAGTCAGAGAATAATGGTTGTTCCATTTTTATGAATAATATCTTTTATGGTCATGCACCCTTAAAGAGTGGTCTATTCTTACTGGATCTTGATTGTAGTGATACACATATTCATAATATTGAAACCAAAAGATGCAAGGTTAATAATGATAGTGCAACTTATTTGTGGCACTGCCGTTTGGGTCATATTGGTGTAAAACGCATGAAGAAACTCCATAAAGATGGACTTTTGGAATCACTTGATTATGAATCACTTGGTGCTTGCGAACCATGCCTCATGGGCAAGATGACTAAAACTCCGTTCTCCGGAACTATGGAGCGAGCAACAGATTTGTTGGAAATCATACATACTGATGTATGTGGACCAATGAGCGTTGATGCTCGCGGCGGGTATCGTTATTTTCTGACCTTCACTGATGATTTGAGCAGATATGGGTATATCTACTTAATGAAACACAAGTCTGAACATTTGAAAAGTTCAAAGAATTTCAGAGTGAAGTAGAGAATCATCGTAACAAGAAAATAAAGTTCCTACGATCTGATCGTGGAGGAGAATATTTGAGTTACGAATTTGGTCTTCATTTGAAACAATGTGGAATAGTTTCACAACTCACGCCACCTGGAACACCACAACGTAATGGTGTGTCCGAACGTCGTAACCGTACTTTATTAGATATGGTGCGATCTATGATGTCTCTTACCGATTTACCACTATCGTTTTGGGGATATGCTTTAGAGACAGCTGCATTCATGTTAAATAGGGCACCATCTAAATCCGTTGATACGACGCCTTATGAACTGTGGTTTGGCAAGAAGCCAAAGTTGTCGTTTCTTAAAATTTGGGGCTGCGATGCTTATGTGAAAACAATTCAACCTGATAAACTCGATCCCAAGTCGGAAAAATGTGTCTTCATAGGATACCCAAAAGAAACTGTTGGGTACACCTTCTATCACAGATCCGAAGGCAAAATATTCGTTGCTAAGAACGGATCCTTTCTAGAAAAAGAGTTTCTCTCGAAAGAAGTGAGTGGGAGGAAAGTAGAACTTGATGAGGTAATTGTACCTTCTCCCATATTGGAAAGTAGTACATCACAGGAAATTGTTCCAGTGATTCCTACACCAATTAGTGAGGAAGTTGATGATAATGATCATGAAACTTCGGATCAAGTTTCTACTGAACGTCGTAGATCAACCAGAGTACGTTCCGCACCAGAGTGGTACGGCAACCCAGTTCTGGAAATCATGTTACTAGACCATGATGAACCTACGAACTATGAGGAAGCGATGATGAGCCCAGATTCCGCAAAATGGCTTGAAGCCATGAAATCTGAGATGGGATCCATGTATGAGAACAAAGTATGGACTTTGGTTGACTTGCCTGATGATCGGCAGGCCATCGAAAATAAATGGATCTTCAAGAGGAAGACCGACGCAGACGGTAATATTACTGTTTACAAAGCTCGACTTGTTGCGAAAGGTTTTCGACAAGTTCAAGGAGTTGACTACGATGAGACTTTCTCACCTGTAGCGATGCTTAAGTCTGTCCGAATCATGTTAGCAATTGCCGCATTTTATGATTATGAAATCTGGCAAATGGATGTCAAAACTGCATTCCTAAATGGATATCTCAAAGAAGAGTTGTATATGATGCAACCAGAAGGTTTTGTCGATCCAAAAGGTGCTAACAAAGTTTGCAAACTCCAGCGATCCATCTATGGACTGGTGCAAGCATCTCGGAGTTGGAATATACGCTTTGATGAGGTGATCAAAGCATATGGTTTTATACAGACTTTTGGAGAAGCATGTATTTACAAGAAAGTGAGTGGGAGCTCTGTAGCATTTCTAATATTATATGTAGATGACATATTGTTAATTGGAAATGATATAGAATTTCTGAATAGCATAAAAGGATACTTGAATAAAAGTTTTTCAATGAAAGACCTCGGTGAAGCTGCTTACATATTAGGCATCAAGATCTATAGAGATAGATCAAGACGCTTAATTGGACTTTCACAAAGCACATACCTTGATAAGATTTTGAAAAGGTTCAAAATGGATCAGTCAAAGAAAGGGTTCTTGCCTGTTTTACAAGGTATAAAGTTGAGTAAGACTCAATGCCCGACCACTGCAGAAGATAGAGAGAAAATGAAAGTCATTCCCTATGCCTCAGCCATAGGATCTATCATGTATGCATTGCTGTGTACCAGACCTGATGTGTGCCTTGCTATAAGTCTAGCAGGGAGGTACCAAAGTAATCCAGGAGTGGATCACTGGACAGCGGTCAAAAACATCCTAAAGTATCTGAAAAGAACAAAGGATATGTTTCTCGTATGTGGAGGTGACAAAGAGCTCGTCGTAAACGGTTACGTCGATTCTAGCTTTGACACTGATCCGGATGACTCTAAGTCACAAACCGGATATGTATTTTTATTGAACGGTGGAGCTGTCAGCTGGTGCAGTTCCAAACAGAGCGTCGTGACGGGATCTACGTGTGAAGCGGAATACATAGCTGCTTCGGAAGCAGCAAATGAAGGAGTCTGGATGAAGGAGTTCATATCCGATCTAGGTGTAGTACCTAGTGCATCGGGTCCAATGAAAATCTTTTGTGACAACACTGGAGCCATAGCCTTGGCGAAGGAGTCCAGGTTTCACAAGAGAACAAAGCACATCAAAAGACGCTTCAATTCCATCCGCGATCTAGTCAAGGAGGGAGACATAGAGATTTGCAAAATACATACGGATCTGAATGTTGCAGACCCGTTGACTAAGCCTCTTCCACGGGCAAAACATGATCAGCACCAAGACTCCATGGGTGTGAGAATCATCACTTTGTAATCTAGATTATTGACTCTAGTTCAAGTGGGAGACTGAAGGAAATATGCCCTAGAGGCAATAATAAAGATGTTATTTGTATTTCCTTATATCATGATAAATGTCTTTTATTCATGCTAGAATTGTATTAACCGGAAACTTAGTACATGTGTGGATACATAGACAAAACAGTATGTCCCTAGTATGCCTCTACTAGACTAGCTCATTGATCAAAGATGGTTATGTTTCCTAGCCATAGACATGAGTTGTCATTTGATCAACAGGATCACATCATTAGGAGAATGATGTGATGGACAAGACCCATCCGTTAGCATAGCACTATGATCGTTTAGTTTAACTGCTATTGCTTTCTTCATGACTTATACATGTTATTATGACTATGAGATTATGCAACTCCCGAATACCGTAGGAACACCTTGTGTGCTATCAAACGTCACAACGTAACTGGGTGATCATAAAGATGCTCTACAGGTGTCTCCGAAAGTATTCGTGGTGTTGGCATAGATCAAGATTGGGATTTGTCACTCCGAATGTCGGAGAGGTATCTCTGGGCCCTCTCGGTAACACACATCATAATAAGCCTTGCAAGCAAAAGACTAATGAGTTAGTCACGAGATGATGTGTTACGAAATGAGTAAAGAGACTTGCCGGCAACGAGATTGAACTAGGTATAAAGATACCGACGATCGAATCTCGGGCAAGTAACATACCGTTTGACAAAAGGAACAACGTATGTTGTTATGCGGTTCTGACCGATAAAAGATCTTCGTAGAATATGTAGGAGCCAATATGAACATCCAGGTTCCGCTATTGGTTATTGACCAGAGATGAGTCTCGGTCATGTCTACATAGTTCTCGAACCCGTAGGGTCCGCACGCTTAACGTTTGATGACGATCGATATTATGAGTTTTTGAGTATTGATGTACCGAAGGTAGTTCGGAGTCCCGGATGAGATCACGGACATGACGAGGAGTCTCGGAATGTCCGAGACATAAAGATTGATATATTGGACGGCTATATTCGGACACCGGAAGTATACCGGAAAAGTTTCGGATTTATCGGGAATGCCGGAGGGGGTTACCGGAACCCCCTACGAGAGGGAATAGTCCATAGTGGGCCTAAAGGGTGAGAGAGAGGCAGCCCATAGGGCTGGCCGGCGCCCCCACCTAGGAATCCTAGTTGGACTAGGATTGGGGGGGGGGCGCCACCTCTCCTAATCCTTTCCCCCTTCTTCCTTCCGGTGAATCCTACTAGGAATAGGATTGGCCGCACCATAGGAGGTGGCCGGCCCCTCCTCCCTTGCTCCTTTATATACGGGGGCAGGGGGGCACCCAAAGACACACAAGTTGATTTGTTTTAGCCGTGTGCGGTGCCCCCCTCCACAGAATCACACCTCGGTCGTACCGTCGCTGAGCTTAGGAGAAGCCCTGCGCCGGTGATCACATCATATCCGTCACCACGCCGTTGTGCTGACGAAACTCTCCCGTGAAGCTCAACTGGATCAAGAGCTCGTGGGACGTCATCAAGCTGAACATGTGCTGAACACGGAGGTGCCGTACGTTCGGTGCTTGATCGGTTGGATCGTGAAGAAGTTCGACAACATCAACCGCGTCACTTGACGCTTCCGCTCCCGGTCTATGAGGGTACGTAGACACACTCTCCCCTCTCGTTGCTATGCATCTGGTAGATAGATCTTGCGTGATCGTAGGAAAATTTTAAAATACTACGTTCCCCAACACTTCTATGGTGCACGAATTCTTCAGTGTGTGAGCACGACTTACGTCGAGCTTTCAGCATCATGTTGCTTGTCTTGAAAGGCAACGTTGGTTCCGAGCTTGCATCTTATATATTGATACTATAACTTGCCACTTCGTCATTCCCTTTCTTGTTGCCATTGTTGTTTGATTGCATCCTCTTGAAACCTCCGGGCAAATGTGTCAGATCACCTTCAGCACTTTGACTTCTTTCAAGATGTCAATTGTGTTCATGATGAGAAATACTCTCCTTGCCCTCAATGATTTTTATTATGATCGGCAACACCCTTGACTTCTGTCTTCTGTCATCAAGCCCCCATTCCAGCTTCTGTCTAGGCATCGAATGATTGCCTATCCATTTGAAACTTTTGTACCATCGCGTGTGCTCTCAATGAGTTCACTGAAATGCAACTCATGTAGTACTTCGTGTATGTTCCCCTTGAATTCACCGTCAGATGCCCAACTTTGTGGAGATGCGTTCTTCCAAAGTTTTTCCCTTTTTATCGCGTTCGTAGGATGATGAAGACCCTGAAGGAAGGATGACGACTTCATCATGATGACCCGAGACAAAAAAAATCAAGACATCAATATATTGGATCAACCTCCTCGAAAGGGCAGCCAAGACCGAGAAGACCCATTAGAATTTTGCAACCAGAACTTTCCCCCCTTACTCGATCGCTTAAAATCTCGGGACGAGATTTCTTGTAGTGGAGGAGAATTGTGACGCCCGGATAATTAGGCTACAGTAAACCCATGTTAATGATGCCACGTCACCAGTATTACTGTTGCTAATCTCGCTTAGATTCAAATCAGGTTCAAATTCAAATTCAAATTTAATTCCAAGTTTAAAATTTTCAAATGTCAAAACTAAAATGTACAATGTGTTGAAAATATTCCATAACTATTTACGATGGAGAAACCACTATATTGTAAAGTAGTCAAATGCACTATAATAAATAAAACTATGGCAATAACAATTAATAGAATGCCCTTTGAAAATTATAAAATATTACACTATTTTAATTGGGGGTCAAACCTTTTGTGGCAATGGTATAATTAGTAATACTAATTTAGGTACTAACATCATATTTTATAAAGCTAAAATAATAGAAACTAAAAGTGAAAACAGAAAGAAATAAAAGATAAAAGAAAAACAACAGTTTAGACAAAAGAAAAGAAAAGGAAAAGGGGCTAAGCCTGGCACTGTGCACTTGAGGCCCAAGTGCACAGCACCAGGCCCAGCCCACCAGTGCCCTGTCCTCCCCCCTGTTCACCATCGCGGTGGACGCCCGTGCGCCGTCCGTGGCCGCGGGAGGCCACACGTCGTTCCCCCGTCGCCTACTAGGTTGCTCCCGACCAAAACCCTAACCTAGCGCCCCCAGTCCCCCTCTCCCTCGCGTCGCTCCTCTTCCCCCCTCTCCCCCCTTGGTGCTCTGCTCGACCCCGAGGCACCCATGGCCGCGCCATCGCCGCCCGCATGGCCACCGGCGATGCCTTGTCATTTCACCGTCTCCAGGAGAACCGCTGACCTCTACTGCTTCGACTCCGGGCATCAATTCGAGCTCTGCAGCGCTACGAGGACGACGACGAGCTTGTCCTCTCCATCTGCTCCGCCGTCGCCATCGCCGGAATACGCGCTGCCCCGAGCACCTCGAGCCTTCCCCGGGCCTTCTCTGCAACGAGTGTGAACCCCGCTCTCCTCCCCCCTCTCTTCCCAGCCTCTGCCACGACCGTAGTTTCCCTCCTCGTCGTGCCCGAGCTCGTCGCCGCGGTGGTGCTCGCCGCCGTGGCCACGGCTCGTGGATCTCGCAGCCGACCACCCCACCGTACTCAACGTTCTCGTAGGATGTCGTAGCACCCCCCCAGCTCTTCCCCTCGTGCCCCCTGCGTCTTTCCCGTCGGTGTCGTGCTCCGGTCGCCGCCTCGGCTCGTCGTCGGCCTTGTTCCGGCCACCTCC